>CM074501.1:4967673-5370161 GCA_037389245.1 Oryzias sinensis
ACATGTATTGATTATAGAACATGTTGTTCTTCCTCGTGCAGGTGTCAGTGCATGTATTGCATGTGCTTTTTCCTCAGTGGGAGAAATATAGAAATATATATATATATATATATATATATATATATATATATATATATTTTTTTTTTTTTTGTCTTATCCAGCAACTGAGCAAACAGATGAGACCTGAAGGCCTCTTGTGTTGGTCAAATTTTACTGTAAGAACAGGGGACTCTGGATTTTCTGACACACAAGGTGTATAGTTGTATAAACCCCTTTTGTAATTTAGGCTAAACTTTGTTTATATTGGTTATATTTTTAACAGTTTTTTGTTGGACCAGACGGAAAAGAAGAAGACAGAAGAAAGGGATGTTTGTGTGTGTGTGTGTGTGGGGGGGTAGAATAATAAAATAATAAAGCAACAAGCAACACGTTTCTGGAAGTTTATAATATTTACTGTCAGGTGTACATGCTGGTCTAAAAGGGGAGGGGCCTGTCACACATACTCAAATGTTACAAACATCTCTGTTGGTTCCATGTTTACATACAAACTGGTCAACATGTGCACAATACGACTACCATTCACTCGCACATACTTATGCATGCAAACCAACACATGTAAAGCATTTCATTCAGTCACGCACACTATTTGTGCAGAGTTGAGCTGACACCTGGGGCCTGTTTCACAAAGGAGGTTCAACCAACTCTGAGGTCAAACCTGAACTCTGAGTTGGTCAATCGAGAGATTAACAACTCTGAGTTTTCAGTTTCAGAGCAGCTGATCCGCGTTAGATCAATCAACTCTGAGTGGACTGATTCGGAGGTGAGCGTGCGCACTGCGACTATAAGAAGCCATTATCAATGGAGCGCAGATATCACGAGTCACCATGGCAACCGTGAAAAAAAGAGGTCTGCGTATTTTTCGCCAGCTGAACTTGACGTGCTGCTGCAGAGTTACAGTGAATATGAGCACATATACCATAAGAAAAGCAACACCGCTGCATCTGCAAAACAGAGACAGTTAGCGTGGAAAACATAGCTGCTCAAGTTAATGCCTAAGTTTGCATTTAAATCATTGTTCTAAAATATTGGCTGTAATACCTTTTTAAAAAGCGTAAGGAGTGAAATAAAAAATGGCTATATTAAGGTGTACTTTTGAAGTGTCATTCCTGGTGTAAATGCATGAAATGCTGCATAGTGTACAGAACCAATCTGGGGGAAAATGCCTTTAACGTCGGTAATGTTTAGAGGACTTTTTTGTTAACCTTCCCCTCTAGCAAACGTTGGTCATTTTAATATTAATACATGCAATTGTGTTTTTAAAAGTGAACTTTTGTCTACTGTTGAACCTTTCGCTGCGCAAAGACTTCCTTCTTTTCTCTCGTCTTTCCGACAGTGGTCAAAAGCGCAGGGGAGATTTCCTTCAGGGCCGAAGGGAATTCTCCTTCGGGGTTCACTTCCCGTTCGAAACCCTCAACCTCCAGAGCGGATTAAGAATGACTCCAAAACAGTTATTCTGGGAATGACACCTTCTCCGTCCTCCTCATCCGTGCTCACCCCCCCCCCCCACCATCTGCACCTGCACTCGCCCCTCCCCTTGTCTCTCGTGGATCGCACCCCGCTCAGCACACACACACGCTGCAACACTACCCTTGTATTGATCAAGTGGTATAGGTTTATATGGGATTAAGAAAGTAAGCAGTGCTAGAAAATTGTGTTTCCAAAAAGTAATTGTTACATCAATCTAATTCAATGTCCCTGATTTCATTTTCATGTAGATGCAATCATGCAGGAATTAAAAGAACATGGCAGCAGCTAAAAATGAAGTATAAATATATTTGACATATGAAACATCTACATAGCAATACCTAATGTTGTTTTCATTTTATATATGTGATTGACTGCAACGAAAAACGGTAACGCTCAAACAAAAACGTACGGGGAAATGACAAAACATCGAGTCGAGGTCTCAAAATCCTCGCACGACGTAAATATAATTCTCTATGAATTAATGCAGCCTCCTCGTCTATTGGGTCCTCCAAAAAAGGACAAGCCATTCTTGTCACTTAGATCGTGTGACGGAAATGTGGGCAATGAAGGTTGAAGCGAAATATACCGCTTCGTCTTTAAAAAGGGGAGGGGACCGGCAAAAACTTCGAGTTTGGAGAATAAAACCTGCTCCCGACCAGGTTAGGTTCACAGCATAAGTAACCATGGATACTGACTCCGAGTAAAAGTTAACTCTCTTTCAGAAACGGGTTTGACTTACTCTGCTTTCTCTGGTTTGACAAACCTCCGATTCTGAAACGGAAAACCCAGGGTTTCCCTGATTTCCGGGTTTATGAACTCAGAGTTTACACTTAACCTCCTTTGTGAAACAGGCCCCAGAACTACAGGGAGTGTTTATATTTTGCTGAGGTGGATGATGGAATGTAAAACAAGAGGGAGAATTCCCGGTCTTCGATCATATTTTGATCTAGTTTAAAACCACCCCCAGTGATCTATCAATTATGACAATCCCGTTTTTATCCTTAATAGAAAAACCTAAGACATAGTCTGCAGGAGTTAAGTAGAAATTCACCTCTGAGCTTTGGGGTGGGACTGTTGGTGCAGAGAAACTCCGCCCCCTTTTCCCCTCTATTTTGCTTAAAGTTCAGAGTAGGGGGTTTGTGGACCAGCATATTTTCTACGTCACAATCTTTCTTAAACAGACTTTTTTTTTGTCTGCTCCTAATTCACAACTCCTTGAAAAAAGAAAGACTCAGAAATGCAATTTTCGGATGAATTTTCTTTATACATGTCCTCCATCATCACAAAAATGCAACAAGAACATGTTAAAAAAAAACACCAAAAACAATTTTCCTTGGAGTGGGTCTGTAACAAAAACTTTTTACAAATGTGCTCCAAACAATGAAAAACTAAAAAAAACTCTTTATAAATGATTATTCTTTAACAACCTGTAAACTCCAAAAGATATGAAGTTGAACTAAACAGTTGGATGGACATTTCAGATGCGCCCGAAGGCCGGGATGAGAATCTGTACCAGATATAAAGAGTGTGTGTGTTTACCTGAGCGGTTTAGCAACAAACAACACCTTTTCCCTCAGAGGTTTACATCACTTGTGCGGTTTATAAATAAGAGGTGGTTCAGTTTCAAATTTTGGACAGTAAAAGCCACATTCAATTACAAGCTCCGATTCTATTTCCGTGCGCGTGCTAAATGTTGTCATGTTGACAAATGTTTCAATAGAAAATCGTAGAATGTCACAGGAGATGGCGACATGTCATTCTGGTGATCTGTGACTGCTTCAAAAAAACCACAGCACAGTTTCAGTACATGATCTACATTCAGACCACTTTAAACTGTGAGCAGAGGTCACATGTCTTTACTTTCTTTACCACATTGGAGTGGAGCAATGCCACAAGAAAAAACACCATAGCAACAGAAACATTAGAAAGCAAAAGGTCAACCTTATTTATATACAAAAAAAAAAGTTATTTGTATTTGTTTGGCTGATGCTTGTTTGGTTGTTATCTAAGACTTTTGTTAAAAGTTAGACAGAGTTTAATCCTGAGTTCAAACTGAATCTATTAGAGGTTCAAGCCGGGACAAGTTGTCACAGGTAATGTCTACTAAGATCAGCGATTTGAAAAGGCTAGAGCTTCTGATGTGCTTGACTTTAGTAGGTCAGAGCTGCTAATGTGTGAGTCTGTGTCCTCCTTTAACTAAAGATGGACCTTTTCTGCACAGACTGCTCACTGACGAGGCGTTCCGACCAGACACACTATTATATTCTCTATCCAATACATGAATTACCTAATACCAGAATTTTTTTTCGTTGCTTTTAATTACCACAATTCAAAGAAACCAATTGTATTTCCAAATAATATTTACAGCTGCGTACTCATGTTTCTGGGACTAACTGGTTGGCACATTAAAGGGGAACGTTGGTTTTAATACAACACAAAAAATGCAATCAATTGATTTTTTTTAAATTTAATTTGTAAAAGAAAAAAAGTTCCTAAGGTAAATAGTAAATAAATAAGCAATAAAATCATTCTATAAGTTATACAATTGTTGCTTTTGCTCTCTCAGACATGACAGAAAAAAAATAACATATGAATATTTTTGTGGGATTCTGTGGAGTTGCAGCGTCTATAATGTACTCATAAAAATTCCAAGTCTCAACGCGTGTATTCAAGTGCTATTTACAGCTCCAACCACAGGTGTGGCTTTACAGCATATCTTGAGGCTCATAAAAATAAACCAAAAAAATAAACAATCATTTTTCTATGTGAAGTATGGAACTGCTGCCATTGACAAACTAAATGTTGCCAAGGGGTCGGCAAAAAGCAGCTACCCGCTCAGCCCTCAGGGTGACCGCTCACAGATATCTGACTGTAACAGTCCTGGAGTCTAAAACTCTGCTGGTTTAATGTCAATTTACAAAAAAATAAATATAAAAGGGAAGTCATGATAAAAAATAGAACAGAATGCTTTTTTATGTCGTCTTTCAGAATTATCCACAAAAACTATCTTTCGAAAACATCAAGAGTCATCTAGGTGGCACAAACAAGAGAATTTATAGCTCCCTCTAAATAAGTTATTAATAATAATAATAATAGGCAACAACCATCAAACGTAGAAAAAGCTGAAACCTGTTGATCATTGGTTTGGGGGGACTTTGCCAAAAAGCACTTTTCACTTTCTGAAATATAGTCTGTCCCGATTTTAAGTTTGACACAGTAAAAACTATATAAAAAAATTAAATACAAATTTTTACAAATACAGTCTATGAGCCATTTATTCTTTCTTGCGGAAAAAAATCCAAAAAAAACCCCACCTGAACATTTGCTGACTTTTTGACTTGTTATGGTTAATTCATATTACAGGAAGTGTGATTCACGGCTCGGTTTTCCTTAGAGATAACACCTGTGGACTAAAATGAAACTCCAGGAAAACACCTAAGACTCAATCTTTGTTCATATGTCTATGTCCGCTGTGTGACCTAAGGCTGGTTAAAAATCCCAGACTTTCTTTGCTTTTGGAGGAAATGGCTTGTTCTGACATCTGACACCTGTACACTGCACAAAACATGAAATCAAATATACAGTACATAAACGAAAAACATGCATTTTGAGCATTAAAAACTCTGATGAAGACATTAAAGTTCACTTGGGTTGTGTTGTTTCTTAGCTTGACTCTGCTCAGTATAATCTCCTCTCTGAGGCTCTTTCACTTGTTTCAGCCACCTTTGAGCTGTGGAGTTGGATCTTATTGCCATCTACAAAGTCCTTGGAGGAGCCGTCGGGTGACATTCTCACTGCACTGGAGAAGGAGATGCTGACATGCATCTTCAGTATCTTCAATAGTTTCCTTTTGTACCCTTTACATGCAAAGAAGTAGATGAAGGGATCCAGGCAGGAGTTGAGGTTCATCAGGCACACGGTGATGTGCAGCGACACCTGGAAGGCTGTGAGGTCTGCGCAGTCAGGAGTGGAAAACAGCTTACGTATCATGTACTGCAGGAGGTCGATGTGGTAGGGGCTGAAGCACACCACAAACACCAGAGACACGCAGCAGATCACACCGATGGCTTTGCGACTGCGGCCGGACTTCTCCGTCAGATGGTTGGTTTTGGCTGTGAAGCGCAGCTTGGAGCACAAGACGGAATAACAGACAAGGATGGTTATCACAGGGATGACATAACCCAAAAAGACTGCGCCGATGAGCATGGTGGCAATATTATCCAGCTGGTCTAAGCGTGGATATTCCATGCAGGTGATGTAGCCGTCCCTTTCATTGTTGATCATTTCCATACTCAGCAGCGGTAGGGTCTGTGCCAGGACCAACAGCCACACACCAACACAAATGTAGCGCACATTACTGACTTTCCTGAGACGGCCGAAGCGCAGCGGCAAGACGACGGCAATGAAACGATCCACACTGAGGCAGGTCATGAAATTGACCCCGGCGTAGGTGTTCATGTAGAAGATGATGCCCGAGATCTTGCACATGGCTTCCCCTAGAGTCCAATGGAAGCCCTGGGCATAGTAGACTATCCTGACAGGCAGTGAGAGGGTGAAGAGGATGTCGGAGATGACTAGATTGAGAGAGTACAAGGTGGTGGAGTTGATCTTCTTCACGTTGAGGCGGATGACGTGGAGGGCGAGGCCATTTCCCAGAAGCCCCACAAAGAATATAATGCAGTACAGAAGGGGCATGAGGACCCGAGCATATTGACGATGGTTGTACAGGGTGTCACAAGTGGTGTTTTGGAGGTAATTATTAAGAGTTGTGAAGTTAGAGGTTCCAAGTGTGGTGACAGAAGCCATCTTGATGTTTTAACACCACCAACTGAAAAAAAAAGACACAAAATATAAATATCTTTTGGTAGAGGTGTAACAATTCACTTTAACAATGATGCAATTCATATAACAATTTGTGGTTGACCATACAATTATATCATCAAATCCCTTCCAGGGTTGCCACAGTGAATCAGCTTATACTGATTTTCACAGGTGATTTGTCAAAGAATTTTACATCACCACCAGGGGACTGGGACAATTTTCCAATGGTATAGGTTGATTTGATTAACTTGCCTCAGAAAGACTGATCTATTTTTTGGTCAATCTTAAGACCTAACATGACATTGTGTGCTGTGACTTCAACCGCTTTGTGCCGCAGGTACCAAATTCTGAGTTACACATCAAGCCCCGCATGCTGAACTGAAACTTTAGTCCAAATCCACGCTCGCCACAGGAACACAT
Organism: Oryzias sinensis; assembly: GCA_037389245.1. Taxonomy (NCBI): domain Eukaryota; kingdom Metazoa; phylum Chordata; class Actinopteri; order Beloniformes; family Adrianichthyidae; genus Oryzias; species Oryzias sinensis. Next base: position 4,974,442 of record CM074501.1, read on the forward strand.
GCAGCCTCACACACTCACCAGCTTGCTTTCACAAAGGAAGCATCAGTTATGTCAGCTTTTCATGACACCGTGAAATGAAACCGTTTCCGTGTGTGATATCAAATGTGTTGAAATGGAGACAGCATTTTTCAGTTGAAAGACCCCCATTCAAATGGAGTTATTAACTCACAAAATGTGCCATGATTTTGTGGTGTGTGGTGCCCTCTTGTGGGTTTTTTTCTCCTTAAAAAAGGTCATAAAAAGCCAATTACCTAATTTCTCAAAAATGTGGTCGCACATGTCAAAGTGTAACTATTAAAAGAAAACTCATATATTTCTGTTTGACATATATTGTTACCCAAATAAAATACATTATATATTAGAAAAATAAGGCACCATTCCATCCCAGCTAAATGTTTGTCATGCATTTTTTTCTTTTTTAATAATTTAATCAGTGACTTTTCTGATGTCACACAGCTTGATTTAATAAGAACCTGAGTTGATGAAAGAATTTGGTGAACACTACATTTACAATGTCTCTGAATGCAGCTGCGCCTTTTCAGCATGAACTCAGCTCAAAAAGCTGCTGTTGAGAGACGACTTTGTGTTTGAGGAAGTCCACTTCCTCTTGGTGCCCTGGCTTAAAGTCAGGGCCGTTGGAGAGTTGCATTGTCTGAGCCAAATTTACATTCCGCCGTAGTGATGTGTGCAGGACAAGCACACATTTCCTGAGCTATTAACACATGCCAAGGTGAAGGTGTGGCAGATGCACAGCCTTTCCCCCAGAAGAACTTTGTAAATGATTGATCATTGTAAACTTAAAAAATTGCAAAAAGGGGTTTGTGTTAACCCAGAAATTAATCAGATTATTTTTTAAGTTGGGTCAATAAATGTCTGGTTTTAGACCAATTAAGCAGCAGCTGTAACTGTGATGCTAATAGATAAATACCCCAAAGTTGGAATAAGTGGTGCTTGATGCCATGTTTGAGTCTCCTACTTTAGCAAAAATCAGCAAAAACAGTTGCAAATGCACTTTTGCACCAGTCACATCATTCAAACACAGACAAAAACAAGATTTAGTATTAGCTCTATTCTCAGATAATCTAATTTCTGTACTTATAGTTAAAAGAAAAACAGGTATTATAAATAGTATAGCTCAAGAGAATAAAAGCACTCACCTCACAGATGTCAGACGGTTAAACGGCACTCACATGGGTCCAGAGGACATGAAAACGCTCATGTAAAGTCGGGTGCTGCGCCAGGAGTTATCTTGCCGTCAACACTCGCTGCTGTCTCCAACAGCATGACACTCAAAAATCAAGAGCGAGATCTGCCGCCCGTAACCATGACGACAAAATATCCTGTCATCTCTCCCCTTCCTCTCTCTCACTCTCTTTTTACCCTGTGTGTGTGTCAGTCCAGTTATGATTTTTGCCACCTTTTTTTTTCAATTTGACACACACGAACGCACAAAAGGAGTTAAATGCTAAGACGCAAAGCTGTCTTGCAATTTCATTTTGAAACATATAAAGTTAGTGTGGGTTAAGCAATGTCTGGAAAGAGGGAAATCTAGATTTGATCATCATGATGTGCTTTGTAACTCTCATGGGAGGATGTGGTAAAAATGGCAAATTTTGCACAGCCAAAAGTTTTTTTTCATGTTTTTTTGTGTGCATATTTTACTGAGGTCATGATTCTCCCCCACGCACACATAGAGACATCAGAACTCGTTTTTTCATAAATTCTATGACGGTTTAATGTGATCAGGGGAAGTTCCCTATGTTTCCCCTGACGTGACGACTTTAATCTGCCTTGATTTTCTTTTTTGTTGGCTATATGTATTGTCTTACTCAGGTTCTTTAGTGGTAGCTGCTTTTTTGACCCTCGCACGGCATCACGCTGTCAGATGTGGGCAAGAGCATAAATGACTGAAATCCTCTTCAAATGCTGTAGCTCAGTCATTCCAAAAGGTTTTCTGGATTGTCTTCCTTTGAAAGCCAAACAGGCTACCTAGAAATAAGTCACAAAGTCTTAAAATTTGATAAAACATTTCTTTTAAAAAGCCAAAAATCTGCCGCCGGGGTAGAAAAACCTTTTATAATAATTCATATTATATTTGATACTGTGTCATCTATCTCATTAGCATGATCGAAACTTTCCGTAAAAAAACAATTTTATACAACTTGGCCCATGTTTTCTGCCTTGTAGTTCGTCATCATTCCACTAGAGGCAGTAGAAGAACTTTTCCTCGTAAATTCAAATTGGCTGCTTCTGTGAAATCTCATAAACACTTTTGGTGGGAAATGTTTTGCAAATTTTCAAAAGTTTTGGTGAAATAGCTCATCTATTGTTAATAGTTTTTGAAAATGACTACTTTCTGAATTGTTAATAATTATTGATAATCAATTTTTCTAATACAGTTACACCATGTTCAAAATGGGTGGATCAAATTTGAGAAAGTGGGTAGATAAGGTGTTTTTTTCCCCCTGAACGCTCCATCCTCCTCCGCTGATCCGGGACCGGGTTGTTGGAGCAGTAGTCTGTCCAAAAATGCCCAGACTTCCCTCGCCCCGTCCACTTCCTCCAGCTCCTCTGGGGGACTCCGAGGTGTTCCCAGGCCAGCTGAGAGACGTAGTCTCTCCAGCGTGTCCTGGGTCTTCCCCGGGGCCTCAATCCAGTGGGACCTGCCTAGGTCGGACTCACTGCCCGCTATGCGAACCAAGCTCTTGCTCCGGTCATCCAGAGACCTGACAGCCCTCAGTAAGGTTCTCCGGACCCCATACTCCCAGTTCACCCTCCACAGGATACCACAGGGGGTGCGGTCGAACGCCTTCTTCAAATCCACAAAACACATATGGACTGGACGAGCGAACTCCCACGAACCCTCCAGCACCCTGAAGAGGGTATAGAGCTGGCCCACTGTTCCACGACCAGGATGGAAACTGCACTCTTGTTCCTGGATCTGAGGTTCGACTATCGGACGGACTCTCAGTCCTGAACACTCATGTCCATATTTTTGCATTTTAACTAACATTGTTGTGAACAAAAACTTACCAAATTACCCAACATACCATAATTAACTGTCTAGATCTAAAACGATGGTATTGCAATTTTTTGTGGGAAGATTTCATCAAAGTGTTAAAAAACATCTAAGAAAAAATTGAAATTTTCTGTCAATTCTATGATGTAGTACAGGGTTAAGAAAACAGTCCTACTTTCTGTTTTCTGAAACTTAGATTGTTTTACTATTAAAAAGCCTTTTTAATAAGATTTTTTTTGTCTTGCAAGACAGAAAATTAGACAATTTTTCTTGAAACAATGGTCTTCATACTGAAGATTCTGAAGATTCAATTTTGCAGTGAAGTGCAAACAACTTTTTTTAAGAAACTCCCAAGATTGCAGAGACAAATTAATGTATTTGAAAATGTAATGAACAAGTGAGAAAACCAACTGGAAATCTTCTAACATTTAAGAGATAATGACAGATTTGCAGAAGACACGTCCCACTGACTGGTAAAACAGTATAGGACCTCTCCTGCCCAAAAAAAGGTTTGTCACATTCTGTTCTTTCTGGTGAGAAGCCCTGAGAGGTTTTTTTTGTTTTTTTGGTTTATGATGACTTTTAGCACAGAAAAGCCTATTGCGCAAATTCTGTTTTTTTTTTTTCACTTTTTTACTGTGTAAGCAAACAAAATGTCTAAGGTGCCCAAATGACAAAGATGAAAAACATTGATGTGAGAGTGGCAAATAAAAAAAACAACAAAACCTTCTTGTGGTAATCTTTAAAAAAAAAAGGGGCCTTTTCTGCTTTCCTCACACGACAAACCAAAGAGATAGTGGCAGTTATCTTTTCATCAAATGTAAGTTCTCAGCAAACTGTACATGGAAGCCCTTTTGAGTTTCTGCCTGCTTATCAGAATGGAATCAAAAGAAAAGTTACCTAAAACCTACTCAATCGTTGCTTTACGTGTTGAGTCACTAGTGTTGGCATTAAGAAGAACATTGTTAAGCTTTGCTTAGATTTAGATTATGTTTTATTCCGAAAACATTCTTGCTTTTAATCACCCTTGAAGAAGACCGATCATAGTTAAATGTGTTGCTATGATTTTCAATATTTTCAAAACGCGGTTTAAGTGTGTTAATGCAAACCCATTTTTTTGGTTAGACTTTGCAGACTTTCAGTATTCTGTCCTCACTCCCCTCACGGACCTCTTTTAGGTTTTACAGCTTCTCTTTGAAGCACATTCAGCACATCTGATGTCACAAATACTTGCATTCTCATAGGCTCAGCAGGCCACGTAGAGTCAGGTGTCAGTGTATTTGACCGTTATTCCCTTTCGGGGTCACGGGGCTGCCGGAGCCTATCCCGGCCACTTGTGGGCGAAGGCACACATTTCAGAGAAACAAGGCTAAATGTATTGCACTATAAGGCGCACTTAGAAATCTTGATTTTAAAAATATAATACAACATTGCCCCTTATAATCTGGAACGCCTTATATATGGATTTTTTCTGGTTCTACTTACCGATCTTAACGCTATTTTGAGAGGTACAGAGTTGTCAAAATGTCTGTTTTTTTTTTTTTTGGCGAGTTGCCAACAAGGTTGGGAGTTTGTGTAGTCACAGTAATGTGTAAGTCTGTTATTTTACGCGTTGGAAAGAATGTCGAGAGATACAGGAATTGTGAATACAGTAATGTGGCTAACATGGCTAACGTGTTGCGTGTTACAAACAAGTTCTAGAATTACTATGAACCCAATTAAGTCTGACTGACTGGCAAAATTATTTCGGTCTTTTGTCTCATTCAACACGCCTTCTAGTTCGGTGCGCCTTATATATGGCAAAAATGGACCATTCATTGACGGCGTGTTTTTTGCTCTGGTGCACCCTATATGTTGTAGAAAATATGGCACATGAATATGACATCAAATGTTAAACATGTCCAAAAAAAAGTATTTTTAGTCCCAAAGTCTAGAGTCTGGAAGCTGATGGTCACAATGGAACTGATGAGGGCAGAAAGAGGTGGAGAATGGGGTGGAGGAGGACAGCCTGGAATGTAACGACACAAACAATGGAGGAACTTTCAAAGAAAGGAAACTGGTATTGATTGACAGGAAAGCGCAGCTCAAATCCCTTTTGGACCAAAGCAGTGCGGTACATACTGAATGAAAGTGAGCCCATTCCATATTGAAGAAGGAAACAACCATTGTTTGAAATTGTGACGCCATCCGCAGAAAATGACTTTCTTCAAGCTCCAACAAAATGAGGTAAATTCAGCTGCCATTTTTCACACTACAGACATACCGCCATGTCTGAGTCAGATGACGTCAGTAAGCAGTGATTGGTCCAAGTCGGTCTTAGTCAAACGTTTTTATGGCAACCACTCTCACCCCATCTGAAGTGAGCTTGTTGGAAGTCCACACCCCTACCCTTTCCCTTACCAATTGAAAGGTGGCTCAAAAAAATTTGTCAATAGAACATTTTGAATGTTTGACATGTCATACTTTTATTGAAGCACCTGATAGGCCAGTTTATAACTTTAATAAATTGCACTACAGAAATCAGAATACAGAATATCATGAAAAAAGAGGATTATCAAGAATATGTTAAGAAGAAGGTATCAGCGCAAGAATAGTTATTCTGACAAATATGACTGAGAAATAGCTGTTTATTTCTCAGTAGAAGTCTATGGGATTTTGGCCTCCTGGAACCAGCGGATACTTCCTGTTTGGAAGGCCAGGGTGCACTCAGACCAGTTTTCATATTCAGTTAATGTAAAACAACTGTTCTTGTTTGTTAAATGAAAAATAAATGTATACATTTTTATAAAAATCTTCCTTTTAAAAGTGATTTGGATTGTTTTCTATAGTTTGATTGCCATCAGTTAAGCTTTGCTGGTTCTTTGTGTTTTACAGTTTCCCCCTGTCACAGTGACACTAGGTGAAAGTTGCTAACTATCCAGAGCCAACCTAATTTAACTGAATCATTCCCAGTGTGATTGCATTAAGTATCTGTTTTCAGTTCATTTTTGTCAGGTCACCTGATGCTTTCGTTGCTCCCCTTTCTTTATGGTTTTGTCACGCTATAATTTTTACCTTTTTTTTTAATCCTAATACAGTCTGCTAGATGTTGTGTCTTGCACCACCTGGTCCTGATAGGGTTTTTTTTCTTTTATTTCCAGAAAAAATAGGCAGCTGTGAAAGTTCTGTTAGCTTGCACCATTTCACAGAGGACTCCTTCCTGAAAACAACCGCAATACATGGCAGCTGGTGAGATGTGACATGCTATTGGACAGTGAAAAGGATCAGATTAGAACAGGCGCATGACGTGTCACGATCACTAATTCCTCAGAACACAGAAGTGTTTACTAAGGTGGAAGGGCAACTGGAAGAGCAGAAGTTTTACTGCCCCAGTTTCAGTTTACCACATTCACCCCTGTACAGCAAGAACTAAAGACAAACAAGTAAAAGTTTAAATTCCTTGTGTCACACCCACAAAAGGTGAGCCAGTCTGCAAAAATCTCTGATCCCGGGGTGTGGGAGGAGTTTTTCAAAACTGCTTGTTGATAGAGGAAGTAAGAAGTAATGCATTTACATGAAATTTTAAAGATAAAACTTAGTGCATGATTTCATCTATTTATCCTTTTAAAATAATGAAACTGTGTTTTATAGAAAACTACAAGGTAAACAGAAACACCTTGATTAAGGTTAATTAATGCAATAAAAAGACATTTTGTCAGGTCAAATGTCTAATGTTTCAGCCTGCTGTGTACAGCACTGGAAATGTTCGCCCTCTGCTAAAGTTAAAGGGAACTGGTCTCAGAGGTCACAGTTTATGCAGTTCAGCCAGACATTTAAATATAGGACGTTAAAATAAATGTCCAAAAATTGCTTTCTCTACATACTGGATGATTTCATTCCTAGTTTGTATCTTATTCACATGCACTCATATGGGGGTTGATCCTTACGATTGCTGCAGGTTTTTTGGTTCCCCTGACCGTGGAGGGTTGCAGAGAGGAGCAGCTGCACCAGTGGTGTTTTAATTATGATCGTAAAGTTTTCATCTAAAATCCCAAAACCTAAATGTCTTAAAAAGCTATATTTCATCCTGAAGCCTCTGTCTCTTATAAATGGGCGTGGCCAATGGGTTCTGAGCTGAGTAACGCCGCCCTCTACCTTCCCTTTCTGTAAGCTGAATCTTGCATGAGTGACAAGCTTAACATGGGGGGGGGGGGGAATGACACTGACTGACAGTCTCTATTCTCAAAAGTTTATCTTTAGCCATAAAGAAACGGTAAAATGTGACAAATTTTTGGTTCCTAATCAACACTTTTTGAACAATGTGTGGACAACAAAACAATATAAGTGTGTTTGGGACTCTGCTATTTAATAAAGTTACACATGAAAAAGAACTTTGATAAGAAGCTGAAAAATGCTTTGAATGACATTATAATTTAGGTTGTATTGCACCAGCAAGCAGCACTGGCTGTGGCTCAGAACTGATTTGACGCTAGGACATAAAGATTGTTGAATTACCTTGCACAGCAAATAGAATCAAATGCCAAAAAAAAGTGACGTAATTTTCCAAATACGTGCGGCCAGTGCTGAACCTTTTTTCTTGGCCACACGGCCCAAGAGGAAGGGTTAAGGTTAGGATTACGGGTTACCGTTACGCTGCGTTCACTCCGAAAACGATTTGCACGGCAGAAGCGGCCAATCTGATTGACAGCGATTTTAAAAGGAAAAATACTCAGAAATGCAAAAATGAAATGATTACTTATTACTTCTGTTCTCTTTGATAAGAAAAATGCCACGCGTACATGTCAACAACAAAAAAACGTGAAAATGGAACGTACCATTGTCGCGTGCTTAGTAATGGTATTGTGAAATCTTTTTAAGGATAATGTAAATTGCAAGCACTTCTAACGGGTGGCTGATGCTGTCGCATGGCACCCTTTATGCAGCACTCTAGTCATTAGTAAGGTGTCCACACTGAGGGATGCTGACCCAACCAGCTCCTCAACTTTATGATATTTTTCTTATTTTCATAGGGGAAATAATTAAAAAGGTCCCCTGATTGTATTCTTGTTTTTATTTTTACCCTCTCTGGTTGATGCGGGACAGCAAGCCTTCAGAGAGAGAACACAAATGCGGAGAAGACAATTGAGGCACCTAGGTGCCTGACAGCTAATGGGACTTTAACTTTGAGCTTAATTTTAAATACGCATTGCCATAACGTCATCAACTTGCTATTGGCGCAAAAGTACATTGCTAAATAGGTAAGGGGGAGGATGAAACACTTTCACATGAGCAGTTTTAGGCCACTTTAGTGCTTTGCTGTTTTTTTATGGCAGAGTTCAATAAAAATTGGGCATGGAAAATGTCCTAGACATTTTTCAAGTGTTTTTTGGGGGGAACCTCAAAGTGTTGGGGGGCCCAGGCAACCTCCTACATTGCCTAGTGGTCACTCCGCCTAGTCACCGGTTGTTAATAATTTTATCCAGTACTAACTACATCATAGCAAGTCACCAAAGAAGTATTAGATCTAAAGTTCAGAACACTGATTTTACAGTCATATCTGCCGTTCAAATAGCCTTGAACTCGCTCTGTCTTTCTGGATGCCTGCTCTAAAGTTCTTTGCATCACCACAAATGATGAGTTTAAGGAGTTTTCTTGTTTCCCTGCAGCCTCTTATTGCAAAAGTCTCTCATCAAAACTTCACCATATTGATGTGGGCAGTTTTTAGGCAACAAAATCTAAAATATGTCCTCATACATCAACTTCTCCAATGTATTGGCCTCTTGTGATAAAAATCAAAATGTATCCGTGGATTTGTAGTTAATCGTCAAGCTTTTAACAGATAAAACATGTCACCTAATTGGGTTTAAAAAAAAAGTTCAAATTAAGTGTTTTCTATGATGCATGCATGCAGAGCTGGTTTGGTGCTATGTGGTTTTAACACCTTCAAATTACTGTTAGATTTTTGGGTGTTCTTTTTTACCAAAACATTCTGAGCTGCAGGAAGAGGACTCGTGAGTGATGAATCATTCATTTTTTTTTGTAATAGTTTACTGGTGCTGCACCTCTTTAGCTGAGCGAACAGAACAAATATGGGGGACAGGTTGCATTTTAAAACTAGGGGGGCTGTGGTTTCCCTTTATGACCACAGTCTTCATCTGTTCAAAATCGGGTCCAGCACTGAGAGAGGGGAAACAGTTTGACTTCCTCTTGGCCTGGACATGTGAGCCTGACTCACTGGACCTTTGACAGTCAGGTTGCGCCCAATGATGACGGACAACAGGCGTGGTATACGGCTTATTCTATTCAAAGAACACAATGGAGCTCCAACCCGGGGAAGAATCAAGCCTCTTCAGTCTTAAGAGGTTTCAGCCTTTTTTTTTGTTGTACAAAGTGGTATTTAAACAGAACACCGCCACGCGGACATTTGTAAATATACCGTTGCAAACTGAAATTTGATCAGGATAAGGGAAGTTTGTTGAAAACAGTTGAAATGCAATTTCCTCTTGAGCACTATGTGGTGAAACAAAAAAAAAACCCAGAAAACGGATTATTTGTCCTCCACTGTCAACCACTTTGAGCAAAAATATACTGCAGGCTGTTGCAGCTTATCCTAAATGCACAGACAAACCAATCCCAGCACAAAATACTTAAACAAGTCATGGATGAATGCTGGGACTTTTGCTGTTATGAGAGTCTCACTCCTGCAAAGTACAAAGATAAAACTTACAGTTATTAGCTGTGAGGTAGAAATGAGGTGTGGCTTCAATTCACATTTCTACCCACAGACACACACTTGTGTGTCACTTCACACAGATCTTCAACTTTTATTTCCTGAATGCTATGCCAGAATAAAAGCAAGGACCCTAAACTTGAGTTGAACAGGCATCACTGTAGCCTGATTCTTCAACATTTTCGGGTTTGAAGGCCCAATTTCTTACAGTGTGCACGTCAAAATCAGAACAAAAATTTAGAGACCGTCCTGAGGCAAAAGGTTCGGGTTAGGGTCTGATGGAAGTTTTGAGATTTCTTCTTGTTGTTGCTAGGCATGTGGTTGAGATAAAATTGCAACATAACAGGAAACTTGTGCTGCAGGGCCTTTTGCTTCTGAAAAAAATATTGAGAAACTCTTTTGTGAAATCTTATTTTGCATTAGTTTATTGCTTGTTATTACATAGATATTGAAACACCAATAAATCCAACATATGATCTCGGTTACATTTGACAATAAAAATCTCTAATAAAATTGTAAATGTTTAAATCTGTCAGAGTTTCTGCACCAGGAGTTACCTGCTCTGTTAAAGTACAGGAAATGTACAGATGACTAACTTCTCACACCTGCACTGAAAAATATCCTGTTTTTCCCTCTAATGCTAAAAAAAAACAAAAAACTTTTTTAAGTGTTCATTTTCTAAAATTAAAGATTTATAGTGCTCTCATCTGGCAAGTGACAGGCATTGCAACTTCTGATTTCATTTGAAACAGAAAAATAAATGAAGTGAAAAGTGCTATGGTGTAAATGTACCACAAGAGGGCAGCATCGTTCTTACTCTTGTATTGTAGGACACGTTCTTGTGACAAAATAAACACAGAAATGCAGAGTGGTTCATCAGTTCTGGGGACTTTACGCTGAATGTTCAGGGAGGAACCTTTTTTTTAAAAGGTTTTTTAAAGAGGCTGACTAATTCCGATATTCTGATGCATCCACTTGCAGACAAATAGGTCCATATCTGTCTTTGTTTTCCTTGTCTGAGCTGACATCTGACTCAAATCTGTATGGCTGGATAGCTCTAATGTTGCTCGCCATTTTTGTTGCACTGTTAATGTTAGATTAGGAGTGTGAGGGACTGTAAGCTAGCAGGAGAGTGTGTTAACAAAGGGATGATGGGAAATGAAAGTAGGTTCACTCTGTGCAAACAGTCACGCCCACAACTCAGGGGTGAATTTCTAATTAACTACTGCCGCTCTGCAGAAACATTGTTCTAAAAATGACACGAGTTTTTGATTTTGGCTATAAATGGCATGATCATAAAGAAAAGACCTCTGGGAATGCCTTTACAATAGATCAAAAGATGATCAGAGTGGGACTTCAATATTTTTCTTCCAACAGAATTGTTTTTAGTTTTTTTATGTAATGGATTTAGTAAAAAAAAAATCAAGCCCAAACCTTACTGTTATTTACTGCTATTTTAAGTCAACCAGTGAGTACGAAATGTTGGAGTCCCTCAAAAGATCGCTAGAGACAGGTTGCAGGAAAAAAAACATTTTTTTTTGAGTCCCATGTTAGTTGTTCTAATTTACATCAAAATCAAATGTTTTTTCAAGTTTTTTTTCAACGATACTGATTTTATAGTTACTATTCATGACAACTGTAGAGATGGGGGGGGGGGGGGGGTAATTAAATTGTTTTGATTTTATTAGAAATTCTGCTTCCTCCCACAACCCAAAGCCGTGGTTATACATTAATTGATGATTCCATGTTGTCCCTAAGTGTGAGTGAGTGTGATTTTGTGGCCCTGTAAGGGACTGATGACCTATAAGCACTAGCAGTGACTGGGACAGGCTCCAGCAGCCATTTGACCCTGAAAGGGATTTAGCGGGATCAGAAAATGGATGCAAACATCTGGTTATGAGCAATCCAAGTCAATCCAGATAATTCAAGTGAGGCCAGGTTGCCATAGCTGTCTAAAAGTAGCTCATATAAGTGACTAAAACATATATGATAAGTTAGAATAAATGGGTTTCTGTCATTATTGACTGGGAAACCGCAAGGCAACAATTGATAAAAATCCATTTTTTTCTCAGGCTGATAGGAAGTTGGTGAAAGTGTTGTTTTGATGAATGGCCTGCAGTCTTCCTCCAAAGGTTTCTCACTCATCATGAAGTTTCACAAATCCTCCTGACTACCATGGAATAAAAATCTGTCCAGAAAACTATACCAAAAACTCCAACCCTTTACATTTGGTTTAATTGAAATCCCCCAAATGTCTTCTGTAGATATCAACAGGAGTTCAATCAGTATATGCAGTAGAAGGGGGATATTCAAGTTTAGAAATGTTTTCTACCGAGGACACTTCTGCATTGCTGCTAGTCAGGAGGCTATAAGCTGTTCTTGATGGGCGTGGCCTCCTGGACAAACCAAGCCTTAGAAATCAAGAACCGCGAAAACAACACTATAAATGAGATGAAGGGTTCTGTCCACCTTATCGCACTCAAGATGCTCTTTTCCAAGGACCACTACCAGGCAGATGGAGGTGTGGTCACTCAAATAGACCTGACAGGTTTGACCAATGGGCTATGGCTGTGACAAGCAGCTCATAGTAACATATCATGAAACCTTTTGAGGAAGACTACAGACCAGCAGGTAAAACACCTCTAGGTGAGTTAAATCTTTATTTTTATAATTGTCTGACAAAAGGAAATATCCAATGATTAGACAGAAAAAAGTCCCTCTAACGAAAAGATTTGGAAGAAACTTCCTGCAGAATGTGAAATTCTGTTTTTGTGGGTTTTATGAGCGAATACCCCAATTTATGTACAAACAAACAAATATATATTTGAAATAATTTCAAAAGTGGGTCCTAAATCTATATGCCACGAAAGACACATTGTGCAATGGCATTATAGAAATGAGGACACTTAATATTCAAATGTTTTGGAAAGGCTCTGTATCAAACATAAACTCACGGGCCGCTTTATTAGGTACACCTGCTGTTCAACTGCTTGTTAATACAAATTTCTAATGAGCCAATCACATGTCAGCAACTCCACGCATTTAGGCATGTAGACATGGTCAAGATGATCTGCTGCAGTTCCAACCGAGCATCGGGATGGGGAAGAAAGGTGATTGAAGCGACTTTGAAAGTGGCATGTTTGTTGGAGCCTAGACAGGCTGGTATGAGTGTTTTAGAAAAAGCTGATCTACTATGATTTTCACCCACAACCATCTGTAGAGTCAACAGATGATGGTCAGAAAAGATGTCCATCATCCACCATGTCCATCCCTTCATGATCACAGTGTACCATCTTCGAATGGCTACTTCCAGCAGGATAAGGCTCATTTCATAAAGCTGGAATCATCTCAGACTAGTTTCTTGAACATGACAATAAGGTCTCAAATGGCCTCTACAGTCACCAGATCTCAACCCAACAGATCACCTTTGGGTGCTATAATCAGTGTCGTTATTTATAGATACATTTTATAGATAAATCTGCAGCAACTTCCAATTCCCTGTTGCTTTTATTATGTTAATTATACACACAATTAACTACATTTTTACCAGCAAAGTTTGATATTCAATGTAGTGTATCCTCTTCAGCCTCACACTTCTGTTAAGAGTGCATTTAAAAAAAAAGGTAATCTGTCCGTCCATCCATCCATGCATCCATCCGGAGCCACAGGCTTATGGCCTCCATACCATATTGATGCAGGAACTTCATTACAGGGAGGCACAAGTGAGTATGGAATATGAATATGGAACTGGGGGCCCCACTGTCAGTCTGCCCCACGGCAGCTGTGGCTACATCACCAAGTATGAATGAGGTGTGAATGAATAATGGACACTGTCAGCACTTGTCTGAAAAAGCACAATCCAATGCATTCTTCTTCTTATTATTATTACTATTATCTTCTTAACCCGCTATGTCCCTTTCGGGGTCACGGGGTTGCAGGAGACCTGTTGGGCTAAGGCAGAGTACACCCTGAGCAGGTCGCCAGTTTGTCTCAGGGCCACACAATCGCTCCCACATACACCCCCACATGCACACCTGGGGACTCGTAAAAGAACCAATCAACCGATGAAACATGTGTTTGGACTGTGGGAGAAAGCTGGAGTACCCGGAGAAATCCCACACATGCACGGGGAGAACATGCAAACTCCACATAGAAAGGATTCAAACCAGGGCCTTCTTGCTGTGGGGCAGGTTTTCTCATGTGTCTCATCTCTTTTGGATTCTCCATAATACCATAAACTAATTAAACTAAGACTAAGCACTCAATCTATTGTCAGAAATCACTACAATATCTATTACAAGAGATCTAAAAAAACATCCAAACTGGAGACAAAACATACAGAAATGATGTGCAGTGGCCAAAAGACAGCCTGCTGTTTTTCCCAGTATGTGAAAGCAAACCAAACCAGATAAAGGTATTAACATGATTGATTTATTTTTTTCTTCTTTATTTACAACAAAGAAAACTAAGTCACATATTAAAAACAATTTATTTCATAATTTTTGTACAACCATGTCATTCTGCTTCAACAAATCAGTGCTTTTGACGTTCCTTAAATGAAAAAGTTCAAATATTGGATAAAAAAACAATACAAAAAATCACACAAGTACTAGTTGTATAAATAAAATATTAAGTAAAATAACAACATACCAAGATTTTTTTTTTAACAAACTAGTTTTTTCTTGTCTTGTGACATTCTGTACACAATATTTTGCAATACGATAGAGCTCCTTTTTGCTCAGGAAGTGTTAAAGGTTACATTTAAATGTGGGACTCGCTGTAAACAAAGAAAGTGCACCTGCCTACTTTTGTGAGAGGCACACTCACCGCAGCTTCACCGCAAGATGTGGAACCAAGCAGGAATGAGGTCTGTGAGGGGGAGCAGGATAGGTGGCTGAGGATGTGGTAACTTTCATTGAGGCACTCCTACGCACAAGTCAGATGCGGGTATGACAGAAGAGTCATATGTCTTATTTTGGCACAGAAACCAGTCTTGCTTTTTTTTTTGGTGAGGATGTGAAATTTTAATGGAACAAGATTTGCACATTTGTTTGTGCCCCCCCGTGCTTTTATTCTCAAAATGATGTTAATCATAGCTGATAAATTAAAAGAAAATAAAAGATAAATTATCAATCCAACTGCAAACATTTCTTTCACGCTTACACAAAACAAGCTATTGGCACACAAAAACAGGAATGTCACTACAACTATGAGGCTAAAGCATGGAAATTGTTTTACATCCATAAGTACGCCTGATTTTCATTTTTCATTTGACGACGCCCTTTGAAATTTGATAGTGCAATTGAAAAACCCATTTTACAATTAAGATTTCAAAACGGAAAAGAAAAAGAAAAAAATCTCAATTTTAAATTAAATTTTTGGATCAAGGCTAAATCAATTGCACTTTTAAAGTAGTCCGAAACTGTCAGAACAGATTCTCAGTTTGAATTTTAGGACAATAAAGAATGATGACCTGTAAAGGGGGAGCACTGCTTTGCAATTTCTTTTAAAGACCCACTCCAATAATAATCGTATTTTCGGTGTTTTTAACATGTTCTGTGGTATTTTTGTCATGGTGGGGGACATATACAAAGACAATTCAGCTAAAATGGTATCTCTGATCTCTATTTCTATATTCAAATAATTGGGAATCGGGGACAGAGGAAAATACAGTTAGAAAAAGATTGTAGTTGTGACAAACAAACTACAATCTGCAGTCTACAAGCTCCCTGCTCCGCTCCATTCTGATGTATCCACCTGTATACGACTAGATCTGATGGCATCTGTCTCAAAATGGCTGGATAGCTTCAATATTACTCGCAAATATCTGTTGCACTGATAACGTTAGGTTGAGGGTGTAAGGGACTATAAGCGTAAACAAAAGGATGATCGGATAACAGCAGAAGGAGATTTCCACACCAACAGTCCCGCCCACAACTCAGAGACTAATTTCTAATAAACTATTGCCGCTCTGCAGAAACTATGTTCTAGAAAACTACACAGGTTTTTAAAAATGTTAGCTTTCATAATAATAATTAAAAGAGCACTAGCAAAGATTTTATTGTAGATTGAAAGATGATCGAAGTGAGACTTTGAAACAAAAACCCCAAGTCTCAAATGCAACAGATTATGAAAAAGTGTAAATGATCACAATGTGTTTTCTGAATGGATGGCTGAATTAGTTATTGAATCGACCGTTTCTAAATTCATTTTCTCTTGAATTATAGTGGAAAGAATTCATGACAATTTCAAACTGCATTTAATTTTGCTTTGATTTAAAAGCTTAATATAAAAAGTGTAAGATTGAATTGTTTTGTTTTAGATTAAATATTATCTAAACTGTCAAATGTATTTTTTAATTGCATGATCAAACTACAGATTCGACTGATTAATCCAAAATTGGATATCAGTTTGTTTACAGGTGAAATAAACGTTCATGCTTATTCTTCTACACATTTCAGTACAAAGAAAAAGAAAATTCTTATAAAAAAAAGTATCAACAAGTTTGAAAAAGTAAATGAACACGATTTAAACACTTTCACTTTTTTTGTGTGGATTGTAATGTAGAAAAAAAAAAGTGCATTTTTAAGTCAAGAGTTTCTGTTCAAATTTCTTCCTATCTGTTATGAAATATTGTTCATGTTTAGCAAGAGTAAACTTGTTTCTGTGAGGTTACCAGTGAAACTAGGTCTCTGTGACATTTTTTTTTTTTTGCTCCCAGCAGTTGTGGTTTTTCTCAGGTGTTGCTGTTGCTATTCTCAGCGATCATTTTGGAGGTGGTGACAGAATTGCAAACGTAGTCCTTGAAGAGACTCATCACTCGCCTTTTGTAGGTTTTTATGGCGAAGAAGTAGATGACTGGATCCAGGCAGCAGTTGATGTTCATTAGAGAAACGGTAATCTGCAAAGTGGGATAAGGTTACAAACAGGTCAACAGAAGGAGAATCTTTGTGGGTCGGCTGAAATGTTTGTACCTGTAAGGACATCTTGAAAGCTCTCAGTTCTTCACAGGTCGGCTCGTGGTGGAGCTTCCTGAGCATAAACTGTATTATGTTGACATGGTACGGGCTGAAGCAGAGGACAAAAGTGATGAGGATGAGGAGGATGATTTTATTGGCTCTGTGGTTTCTCTTCGTCCGTCCTGTGATGGAATTCTGCTTGGCTGCATCTCGAAGCAGGAGGTTGATCTTGGCGTAGCAGCCCAGGATGATGGTGAGCGGGCAGCAGAAGGAGACGGTGCAGCCAAGAATCAGGAGATAGGGAGTAAAACGGGAGCCCTCAAAGTTCAAGTACTCCATACAGGTTCGCTTGTCCTGCCGAATGTGCAGTGTGCTACGGAACAGCAGGGGAACGGTCTGCACGAATACTATAAGCCAGACCAGACAGCAAACTCGACGGACGACTTTTGTGCTGCGCAGGCTCTGAAGCCTGTTTGGATGAACCATGGCTAGATATCGGTCTAAGCTGATGCAGGTCATGAAGCCGATTCCTGTTGAATATGGAATAAAAACATAGCAATGCAATGTCTTCAGAAAAATAAACAAGGTCAATATTCTTTGACCTACCGTAACTCTTTGTTTCTATGCGATCAATGTGTATCATTTGACTCTTAACTCTGAGAAAAGCTGCTTTTTGTATAGGCATTGCACCAATATGCAACACACTACTAACATGAAGTGTTGCAACTGCACTCCGTTTCAGAATCTGCTGGAAATACGTTAATTGCATCAGCAGTTGAAGAGTTTGGTAGTCAAAAGAATGTTAACACTGGAGCGAAATGCACATAGTGTCTGGATTATTGAATTAAAAATGCATGTTTTCTCAAGGAAACAAAAACTTTAAATGGATCAATGCATAAAAAGCTTGATATGAATAAAAATGACTTCTGTACCTGCATAAGTATTTGCAAAGAAGAGAAGTGTGGTCAGTCTGCAAACAAGGTCCCCAAAAGGCCAATCAAAGTGGCGGATGTAGTAGGTAATTCTTCCTGGCAGCGCCAGAGTGAACAGAGCATCAGATAGCGCAAGATTGACCAAATAGATGGATGTAGAGTTGAACTTCTGCTTCCTCTGGCAGATGACATAGAGAACCAAGCTGTTGCCGCACACACTGATGGTGAAAACCACAGAATAGAAAATAGGGAAGAGGACCACTGCCGCTTTTTGGTAGACGAACACATCACAAGTGCTGTAGTTTGAGGACACTTCTGTGGACTCCATGCTGGTGTTTTTTGCAATCATCTCCACCTGTCATTTCAGTAAAACACCACATAAATAATACATCTTAACAAGCACAGCAACAGGAAACCAGCACTTTTTAAAACACATAACTGAAATGAAGGTCATTTAAGTACTTACAGAGAGAGTTTCACAGAGTTACTGAGGTTGCTGTGGCTGTGCTTTGAAATTGAGCACAGGTGCTCGAAGCACCTTTTAAATCCTTGCATGGATTTCAAATCCCACCTCTTTTTTGTGTCATACTGCTTGTGCAACAGTGCATTTCACTTCTACATAAGAAGATATACGTATCTCACATTACCTGCACGAGGAAGAGCTGACTTGACAGAGAAGAACTCAGTCTGAAACTAATAGGTGATGCAGTTAATTCTGCCTGTCACTGTCAGTGATGTTAGATGGGGATAAACAGTGACTTTGCAGTCCACAAGCTTAAATGCACAGTTAGATTCTATGAAATTTGGACAGAGATGAATTCTTCAAATGAGTAGGTTTTTGAAATAAGCACTGAAGAAGAAAATTGGCCAGTCTTGCAAGCCTTCTGTTCTGACAATGGCACCTTCACCACTCCTTTTTTTCTACTCAGAATGCACAGAACTGCATTCATGAACCCTCTTTGGTTTGTTGTGAGTGATCAAAAGTGCACCATGCAGGAAGAAATCCCCCACATCATCACCAGCATGAACCATCGATACAAGCAAGGCTGAAAGTAAGCCGGTACGGTCCGGTAAGAGATCTGGTGGAGGTATGCCATCCCGGCTGGAAGATCAGCTGTGTGGCGGCTCTTTACTTGCTTTAATACTTATTTAAAGCAGTTGCAGGCTGATGCCGCTAAAACTGTGAACCAGGCAGCACTTTATCTCTTCATTTTAGCGTCTCTGTGGTTTTTAGTGTCTTATCATTACTACAAAATGTGATCCACGTTC
Organism: Oryzias sinensis; assembly: GCA_037389245.1. Classification (NCBI taxonomy): domain Eukaryota; kingdom Metazoa; phylum Chordata; class Actinopteri; order Beloniformes; family Adrianichthyidae; genus Oryzias; species Oryzias sinensis. Next base: position 4,993,330 of record CM074501.1, read on the forward strand.
TTCTCTCCCCTTACGTTCTCTGTTAATTCTGTTGCTTCCCTAAACAAGGGGCGGTCCGTATGTGAGCCAGTTTCTTTGTAGCGCTTGATGGATTTTGTGGCTGCACTTGGGGACACTTTCAAAGTTTTCCCAATTCTTCGGACTGACTGACCTTCATTTCTTAAAGTAATGATGGCCAGTCGTTTTTCTGTACTTAGTTGCTTTTTGTGGCCATTTTACAAAAACAGTCTATTCAGTAGGACTATCAGCTGTTTATCCACCTGACTTTTGCACAACACAACTGATGGTCCCAACCCCATTTATAAGGCAAGAAATCACACTTATTAAACCTGACAGGGCACACCTGTGAAGTGAAAAACATTTCAGGTTACTATCTCTTGAAGGTCATCAAGAGAATGCCAAGAGTGTGCAAAGAAGTAATCAAAGCAAAAGGTGGCTGCATTGAAGAACCTACAATATGACATATTTTCAGTTGTTTCACTCTTTTTTGTTATGTATATAATTCCACATGTGTTAATTCATAGTTTTGATGCCTTCAGTGTGAATCGACAATTTTCATAGTCATGAAAATAAAGAAAACTCTTTGAATGAGAAGGTGTGTTCAAACTTTTGGTCTCTACTGTACATATACATATACATATCATACACATTTGATATGTTATCTGGAGTCACTTGATTCATTCACAGTCAAGTAGGCATTTTTTTATGGATGTTGGAGGTTGGTTTGTTTGCAATGTGACAAAAACAATAAATGACTCTTACAGTTTTTTATTGTAATTGATAGTTCAAGATAAAACCTAATCCAATGGTAGAAGTGAAACATGCACCAAAGAAAATAATGTCTTCTTCCACAAAGCCTCGTCATCTATATTACTGTTGTAATGATTCATTTAACAACGATTCAATGCATAATTTGAGGACCCTGATCTGATTAATAGATGATATTTGTTTATTCTGAGCGATCTGATTCACTGACCTAAAATCGATCCAGAACTTCTTTAGCCCAAAATTCAATAAATGTGACTCAGACTTTTTCCAGATTCCTTGTTTTTCTTCAAGATAATCAAGTGTAAATTAAATATCAAACAAACAAACAAGTTAACAAGAATTAACGGTAAATCCATTCATATTTTAGTTTCCTAAAGTTCAGCCCACTGTTGTTTTTGAACATCCAAATAATCCAAAGGGAACATTATTAGAACATTCTACCACACTGTACGTATGGTCACATGTCTTTGCTAAATTCAAAGTGTTTCCACACACTGAACTGAATTGATGGACTGATCATTTTTTGCTGTGTCCAAGAGGATACATACGTAAAGAAATAAAAACAAAGAATAGAAAACACACAAACAGTGCAAAACATTTCACATCCACAATCAATCATTCCAGACTCATTTAGTTGGGGATTGGTACACTTGCAGAATTACACACCAACATACACACATGTGTAAAGATGGCATTTTTCCAGAGATGACGGGAAAACATGTGTGTTGTCCGTTGTGATGTCCCTTTTTTGTTTTCCCTTTATAGTAAAATAAACCTACCGTATCTAAATTCAAATGGTATTTCCCAAAACCGATTTTCATCAATTTATTTCATTTTGAAACGTTTTAAAAATGGTATTGGTTGATTTGATTTAATTAAAAGCTTGAATAAGACAGATCAGTATGGTTGGATAAATCAATTCATTGATTAATCATTACACCCCTAATCTGCATTTACTGCCATACAAAATGTATGTTGATGACACTTGTTATGGCACCAACATAAACAAAAATCTACTTCACCCTTGGATAAAAGGTTGAATAGTTGCTCTTGTTTTACACCATTTAATGACTCCTCACTGTGATCATGTTACAAAATCTGTCGTTCCATAGGACATAGTTTCTGCAGAGCGATAGTAGCTTATTAGAGACTGCTACAAGCTAGGAGCTGGGAGCTTGTAGCCCCCCCCGAGTATTTTTCTATATCACAAATAAGCTTTTTTTTTCAACACAGCATTTGGAATTTTACATGTTGAAGACCTCACATAACAAATTCATTGCTGAAACGAAATGCCTTCATTGTGACAGAGACACTGTATTTTAGTACTGAAACACGAACAATTATGATTTATTTGTGATATAAAAATGTGCATGAAATAATCCATAGCCTTTTGACGGTTAGGCTCTGGGCAGATGACGTCCTTATCCCCGTCAGATAGCTCGGGCTAAACCACGGAGCCTAGACGCTGATGGTGGTTGAGGCCAATCTATCACTTAGTATTTGTCCAAGTGGAGAAGGGGATGGAAGAGGGCCAACAAAACCTTCTGGAATGTAGAAATAAACGTCCATGAATTTAAAAGGAGAAATAAGAATGTGATTGGCTCAGAAAAGAAGGCGAGGAATTTAGCGATTGGTTTAGAGTGAATGCTTTGTTTATGAGTGGCGTTTAGAGTGAGTGACGTAAGAACCCAGTTTACCTGAGAGTGAGGTCGATCTTCCATACTGGAATTGCGCCAAAGTTTCACAAGCAACGAGTGTAACTGACCATAGCAACCATGAAACCAGAAAAGTCGCTTAACCCCTTCATGGCTGAATTTATTCATCAAATATATAAGAAAATATTCTTCTATGCTTTTGTCATTCAAGGTGTTGCTAAATTAAGTGGAGTCCTGGATTAGATGGTAGCTTACATTACAAATTGGCAACATATGGCTTGAAGGGATTACATTTCATACTTTCTCTTTCTTTTTCTTGGAAGGTTTCAGGTTCAGGTCTCGCCTTGCCCGCCCATGTGCCGAAGTGTCCTAGAGACACTGAACCACAAATTGCTACTGGTGGTTATAGGTTGGTGCCAGTGTTTGGCAGTGAAGTTGTGAATGTGTGCATGCATGGGACTGTGATTGTAAAGCACTTTGGGCCTTAGAGGACAGTAGTAAAGCGCTATATAAGTACAAACCATTTACCTTTTTTATATGCACAGTTTGAGCATAACACATTTTGTATAGTGTATGAAAGTCCACATCATCCATTTGGAGAAGGCTGACCGAGGAACCAACACACCAACATCCCTGAACAGATAGTGAAACCTTTGTGGGCTGCAGTTTGTAGTCTGACCCAGATTGACAATAAGTGCAACCTGCAAGTGCCCTTCACATCAAAAGGCCTGTATGCTTTCTAAACTATTTTAAGAGATGCACTCAGATGTAGAAAAATGATCGAAACCACATTCAGAAACACATGCTTGAAGATTACCATTCAAACATGATATGAATTCCCGGATGAATTGAGAAAAGAGCAAGGATAGACTGTTGGCATGAGAAAGAAATAGTAATGTTACTGATTATTAGGTACTCACATTCAACTGCAAAAGCAACATGGACTTTTTAATGTAGAACAGTATATTACACTGTAGTGGTAAAGTGTTTTCTGCAAATGAATGTGAAGTTTTAAAATGTAAACAAGTTTAAATCAGGATCTGGAGGTATAAGACTCAGTATGTAGGCAACCAGGCTTAGTGGCAAAAATTTAAACATTCAATAAATTAACCTTAATCAGACAAAACCAGACACTTCAATATACTTCAATATACAATTAACCGAATACAAGACATCGGTGAATGGTTGGCAACCTAAACCTGGGGGGTATTCCAGAAAGCAGGTTATGCTAGCTCCCACGGTAAGTTTGAGACTAAAGGTCCGTACACACCGGGACGAATTTCGCGCGCGATATTCGCCGATGTTTAACGCATCGTGACTAAACAAAGGGCACCAATGTGAGTATGCACACCGACGCGAAAAACGCCACGTGTCAAATCGTCATTTTTTTAAAAACGCCTCAAGTCCGTTTTTTGGTTTGATGCACTGCGTCAAAAACTATACGACCAATGAGAATGGCGCTTTTGAACACGTGTCTGGAGCTTCTGATGTTACAGTAAAACACAACTTGGGGGCGCTCAAACACAAAACTGCCTTTCTGAGCACACATACCAGCGAAGAAGATAGACGCCAAGTAGCGTCTACACTGGCATGAAGAAATAATGACGGACATTCTAAAATATCCCCGAAAACGCTCAAGATACATTTTCAGCCCTTGTACCAGTCGATAAAACTCCCCATGTTCTTGTTCTTCTCTTCTCGTAACTATGGGATGTACCCAAAATCGGCGTCTTTTCCGTCGTCTTTCATCATTCAACAGAACAATAATTTCTTCATCGCTGGAACTGGAGCTAAAGCTACTGGTGCTGGAAATATTCATGTTTTCTTTGTATGATTCTGACAAGCGCGTAAATACTTGCTCTCTTCTTCTAAGTGAACAGCGACTTTAAGAAGCGTAAAGATGCGCAGCGCCACCTTGTGTACAGGGGGTATTTCTGTTTTACATTAAGCGCCATCTAATGTCAGGGAATGAAATTGCATGTTCGCTCGGCTCATCGTCAGCGAAAATCGCCTGGGTGTGAACACAAAAAACGTGTTGGAAAACGCTTGCGAATAACGGCAGGCGAATATTTGTCCTGGTGTGTACGGGCCTTAAGGAAGTTGATAACCTCAGCTTCGGTTCCAGAAATGGAGGTATGTCTCAGGTAGGTCAAGTTGCCATGGCAACTCATGCTCTAAACATAACCTGGTCCGGAGCAGGTTAAGTTGAAGGTTACTTTGTTTTCAGAGAGGGGAAGCAGCATGCCGTGTCCATTTGAAGATGATTTAGTGGATGAAGAAGCTCAGATAATACTTTTTCCACCGTGAGAGGGTGATAAGACCATGTATGGGTGTTGGAAAAATAAACTTTTTTACTTTGATCTGACTTAATTATTTACTTCAGTTAAGATAATTAAAAATCTTTTTTTTTTGTTAAGTCAGTTTAAAAATAACACGTAGTTTTCAGACAGTTATTTTGCTTTCATTCAAATTAATTCAATTGAGTAGGTGTAACTTTGGTTTGGGATTGTGGGATATCATTCCCTTTGCCTGTCTGGACGGATTTGGGTATAAGTGTGGGTTTTTGACTAAATGTGTTTAGTTGTTTAGCTGTTTTACTGTGTTTTACCGTGTTTTGCCAAGTTATTTTGTCCTACTTTGCTCAAGTCACTGCAAAATGAGAGAGAGGGAGGGAGAGGATGATGAGTTTATATAGCAGCCCAACAGTCAAGTCATATTTTGACAATGTTGGAAAATTCCTAAATGAATGAACACACTAAACACATACTGTTTTTTTTATTGTTATAAAAATGAGGATCTGCCGGCTCAAACTTAGACATATGAGAGTTCAAGAATTATAATTCATTACGATGGAAAAAAGATTACTTGAATTGGAATAATATGACATTTAGTTAAATAAATATGTAAATTTGAGTTGTATTAACAACTATTGAGTTTTATAGACGTAAGAAATTAGGTTGAAAAAATTTAACTCAATTACTTGTTACCAATAGAAGCAATTCATTTAAGTTGGCAAAATTGGATAAGTTATATATATACATATATATGCGTCACATGAAAATGGAAATAAGATCAGAAGCTCCTGCGTTTACCTTGTCTGTTCTTCTACTAAAAGCATAGACTCTTTTTGCGGATGCAGCCGTATTACTTTTTTAATGGACGTATAATTTTCATACGCCGTCATTAATCTCAGACTCCGTCTCACTGACGTATAGCGCTTTCTTTTTTTCGTTTCCATGGTGATTCCGGAAATCGACGATCCATTGAGAATGTCTTTATGTACCGGCTGTGCACGTGCATTAACCCAGGGTTACCAAGTCGAGCGTAATTACGCCAACTCATATCCGGTCTTTTGGAACCGACATACCCAGAGTAAGCAAGTTCAGGCGGATTTCAGCCAGAGTTCAGGCTTAAAGCCAGGCTAGTTTAAACATGCTTCCTGGAATACCCTCCAGGTGTAACTGACGAGAAAAACAGCAAAGGCCTCCTCCTGCTTCGAGATGACCAAAAGTGTCACAGAAAAACTCAATTGCACAATTCTGACAGTTTAAATCAGATTCCTTCCTTTGGTACGGTGGCTCTAAAGTGCAAATCCCATTGACAAACCACCTAACACAAAACACTTAATAAGGTTAATGACAACAACTAAAAAACGCAAAACAAACAAACAAACAAAAAAACTACTTTTTAAAAATCACAATTCCAGAAAAAAATAAAAGAATGTCAGGAAACCAAAGTAATTTCCAGAAATCAAAATGAAACATAATGAGAAACCAGACAAGGTGGGACATCAGTGACTGAAGGATGAGGTTTGAGTTTTGAAGAAGAGAGAAAGTAGAAGGGTATTTTACCTGAACTATGGTAAAGAGTTGATTAAGCAATCATCAAAACTGGGACTGAGGCCCAAAGCTTAAAGAAATATCTTTTGTTGAAAGACTTTGCCATGCCAATAATTTCCTGTTAAAAAGGTGAACATAATCATCTAATGAGTAACTAACTTTTTAAAATTTTTTGTTTGTTTTATTTTTTAAAATCTCATTTTGGTTTCTGGAAATTATTTTCTAAAATGTTTCCTTTGTTGTTTCTTTTTTTTATTGTTTTTTATTTTTGGGAATCAAATTTTGTTTTCTGGAATTTTGTTCTCTTTTGTGAAATGTGATTTTTTTGCTTTTTGTTTTGTGTATTTGTTGTAAACTTTAATATTTTTTTAGATATAGATAGATAGTCTTTATTGTCATTGCAACATTGTACAACGAAATTAAGGTGCAAAAATAGTCAAATAGTAAAATAGTAAGAATAAAATCACAATAAATAGTATAAAAAACAATATAAAAAAAACAGCAGACATAACCCACACACGCGTGAACATTCTGTCATGTTTCCATTTATGGCTTGTTCTTTACAGCGTTTAATGTAGTTATTGCTACGGGATAAAAACTTTTCTTGAATCTGTCAGTCCTTGTTTTGATTGACCTGAACCTTCTCCCTGATGGCAACAGTTCAAAGAGGGAGTGTCCAGGGTGTGAAGTGTCCCTGAGAATGTCCTGGGCTTTTTTGAGGCAGCGCGAGCTGTGGAGTTCTTCCAGAGGGAGGAGAGGGCAGCCAGTGATCTTCTGTGCCGTGTTAATGACCCTCTGAAGAGCTTTCCTCTGAGCCACTGTGCATCTGCTGAACCACACACAGACACAGTATGTGAGGATGCTCTCAATGGAGCATCGATAAAAGGACACCAGCAGTCTCTGGGAGATGTTGTTTTTCCTGAGCACCCTTAGGAAGTGCAGTCTCTGCTGGGCCTTTTTTAGCAGCTCAGAGGTGTTTACTCCCCAGGTTAGATCCTCCTCTATGTGGACCCCCAAGAAGCGGAAGTCTGGTACTCTCTCCACACAGACCCCGCTGATGAACAGTGGAGAAACAGCGGTTTTCTTCCTCCTGAAGTCAATAATGACCTCCTTGGTCTTTGTGGTATTGAGCAGCAGATTGTTCTCCCTACTCCACATTGTCAGCTGATCCACCTCGTCTCTATAAGCAGACTCATCTCCCCCCGAAATGAGTCCCACCACTGTTGTATCGTCTGCGAATTTGACAGTGGTGTTGCTGTGGTGAGCAGGAATGCAGTCATGCGTGTACAGGGTGTAGAGCAGGGGGCTTAGCACGCAGCCCTGTGGGGAGCCAGTGCTGAGTGTGAGGGCCTTGGATGTGTGTGGGCCCACTCTCACTCTCTGACTGCGATCAGTAAGAAAGCTCTTGATCCAAGAGCAGGTGGAGTGTGGAAGTCCTAGTCCCATCAGTTTATTTACCAGTTTGTGAGGGAGAATGGTATTAAACGCCGAGCTGTAATCCACAAAGAGCATCCGCACATAGCTTCCCTGTTTCTCCAGGTGGGACAATGCAGTGTGGAGGGCTGTGACTATGGCGTCCTCTGTGGATCTCTTTGCCCTGTACGCAAACTGGTGTGGGTCCATGGATGTTGGAAGTAGTGATGTCATGTGACTCCGTACCAGTTTTTCGAAGCACTTCATCACCACTGGGGTGAGTGCAACTGGCCGGTAGTCATTGAGACTGGTGATGTGTGTTTTCTTGGGCAGGGGGACTATAATGGAGGACTTCAGGCATGGTGGGACAGTAGACTGGGCAAGAGACTGGTTGAAAATCCTGGTAAGGACTCCAGCCAGCTGGTCCGCGCAGTCCTTCAGAACACGTCCAGGGACACCATCGGGTCCAGCAGCTTTCCTGGGGTTGACGGTCCTCAGTATGCTTCTCACCTCTTGCTCCTTCACGGTGAAGCTGAGGCTGCTGTGTGCCACTGGGTGGGGATGTGTGGGTGTGTCAGAGTTTTCTACCTCGAAGCGAGTGAAGAAGAGATTCAGCTCCTCTGCCAGCGAGGTGTCAGCTTCGGCAGCACGAAGGGTGGTCCTGTAGTTGGTAAGATGCTGGACCCCTTTCCACACCTCCCTGCTGTTGTTGCTGTCCAACCAGCCTTCAATCCTCCTGTTGTACTCCATTTTGGCCTTCCTGATGCCTCTCTTCAGGTTGGCTCGGGTTGAGCTGTAAAGAACCCTATCGCCAGACCTAAAGGCAGTGTTCCTCTCCCTCAGCAGCTGCTGGACCTCCCGGTTCATCCAGGGCTTTCTGTTGGGGTACACCCTAATGTGCTTGTCCACCGTAACAGTGTCTATGCAGTTCTTAATGTAACACAGCACACTGTCTGTGAACACCTCCAGGTCTGGATGTTCAAAGACGTCCCAGTTGGTCCTCTCAAAACAGTCCTGCAGCTGCTGAGAGGCCCCATCAGGCCATATTTTTACTGTTTTCTTAATGGTGGGAGCAGTTTTCCTGAGGGGGGTATATGCAGGAATTAGGAGCAGTGACAAGTGGTCAGACTGGCCCAGGTGAGGTAGGGGTCTAGCCCTGAAGCCCAGCTTAATGTTTGTGTAAACCTTATCCAGAGTCTTAGCTTCTCTGGTGCTGCACTTAACGTGCTGGTGAAGGTTAGGAAGCACTGGCTTTAAGTCTACGTGGTTGAAATCCCCTGCTATGATGTGCACAGCCTCAGGATACCGGCTCTGCTGCCTGCCAATGCTGTCATGTAAATGTCCGATAGCTGTGTTAGCATTAGCGTCCGGTGGAATGTAAACAGCAGTAACCATGACCACAGTAAACTCCCTTGGGAGATAGATGGGCCTGCATCTGACAGTCACATACTCCAGGTCCGAAGAGCAGTGACTGTCTACAGTCTTGGTGTTTGTACACCAGTTGTTGTTGACATAGACACACAACCCCCCCCCTCTGCTCTTACCGGAGTCCTTCGTCCTGTCATGGCGCTTAGCGGTGTAGCCTGCTAGCTGGATAGCAGAGTCCGGGATGAGAGGATGGAGCCAGGTCTCTGTGATCAACAAGACGCACATGTCCTTCAAGATCTTGTCGTTCATAATCCGTAGCCTTAGTTCATCCATCTTGTTGACGAGTGATCTGGCGTTCGTCAAAAAAAGGCTGGGAAGCGGTGGTCTCTGTGGCTGTCTCCTTAGCCTGGCAAGTGCTCCAGCCCTGCAACCTCTCTTTTGCTTCCTGTCCCTCCGCCTTCGCTTCCTTACCGCGGGGGTTGTGAGCCACCTGGAGCCGGGGTCCCTCGCTATGTCCACCGGAATCTTTTGCGAGCTGACAAACTCGGCTGCGATATTCCGGTCGCAACAGACTCCTATTTTAAGGAGATCTAGGCGGCTGTAGATGTTGGTAACTCCCATGATGTACACGGAACAGACAAAAGTAACACAAACAAAAATACGCGAAGAAACCGTAAAAACCACAAAAATAAAGCAAAACAAAGCACTGACTAAGCACTGACTATAGAAGCACCGAGCCGCTGCAACACTGTGCGCCGCCATCCACACCATACATCAACGCAGAAAATAATATTTTTTTATTAAGATTTAGATTTTTGGATATATTTTACATGGAACACATAACATGCGAAGCAATACTGAATAAATAAACAGTAAATGATTTGTTGATGTGATTTGCCCTTCAGGGCCACTTTTGACAAGACACTAGGGGCTGCAGATTGGTACAATGACAAAATATGATTGATATAATAACTAGGCACAGGCTTCAATAGGCTAAGCTTCTGCCTGCTCCATTTTCAAACATTTATTCCCTTTTGGGGTCACGGGGCTGCTGGAGCTTATCCCGGCCACTTTTGGGCGAAGCCAGGGGACAACCTGGACAGGTCGCCAGTCTGTCGCAGGGTAGAATGTCCACAAGCACACACCCATTCACTCTCACACCTAGGGACAACTTAGATTGGCCAATTAACCTATGAAGCATATTTTTTGGATGGTGGGAGCAAACCAGAGACCCCGGAGAGAACCCATGCATGCACGGGGGAGAACATGCAACCTCCACACAGAAAGGTCCCCGATTGACGTAGTTTTTCACGTCCCCCAGCCGGGACTTGAACCGGGGGCCTTCTTGCTGTGAGGCAAGAGCGCTAACCACTGCGCCACCGTGCAGCCCCATTTTTCAATTTCAGTTTTGTGTTATTATCCCGTTTGGAGTCGCCACAGGTCATTTGCACAGGATGTTTGGTAGAGACCTTTTACGCCGGATGCCCCTCCTGACATAACCCTGTATTTTCCTGAAAACCCAGACAGGCAGCAGCACACAGGGTCTTGCCTAAGGACCCACACTGGATTTTTGGCTCATTACAGCCCATCACATTAATTGTATCATAATATTTAACATGTTTGAAACAAATTTAATTAAAAAAAATATTTTCAACACGTATTTCTTCTAAACCCCTTGTGCTATCCTAGGCACTTTGACATTGGGAGGTGGGTCATCTAGACCCCACATCTTCACTGGTGTCCATGGATTACATGAAATCCTCTTCACATTTATCCACCTTTGTCATGGTAGGAAGAACACGCTAATGGTCATCTTGACCCCATAGGATAGCACAAGGGTTACATGTTCAATATTTGAGCATGGCCGAGTGTGTGATTGGCTGTGACAATTTGAGACCTGTTGGGTTTGCAACACTCCTCTCATTGAATGTCAAAGACTTCCTGCAAACCTTCTGTAAACAAAATGACATGGATGTACAATATGAATCTCTACCCTTTTTTTTCCGCTATGAGGGTTTGAGAGGTTAGATGAAGTGACACTGAGGTTTCATAACAGGCTCCTGCCACCGAGGTTTCTCTCATTTACACTCTGAAGCTCAGAGGAAGCTGCAATACGGCTGGTATTTGCAAAAGAAAAGAAAAAAGATAAAGTCAGAAAGCTATGATGTGTGGATGAATCACAAAAACCCTAGAATGTGACATGGAGATATACATCTCAACCACTTGCCTCCCTCAAAAGTTTTAAAACAAGCGAATCGTCCAAAGAGGGAAATAAAAAAACGTTAAACATTATGAGTTCAGATTCTCAGAAGAGCGGGAAATGCAGCAACATGAGCTTCAGAAAAGAAAGATAAAGCAGCGTTTCTGCAAATCAGACAGATCCCGTATGCAATTGCTGACAGCAACAATGTAACCTGAGCAACTTCAAAGATTTTTCAGCCAACACACCACTAGACATTTTACACTGCATGGCTCATCATTTAAATACAGAAAAGTTTAGAACTGATTTTGTAATGTGTATTTCACCAAAGAGAGATATTTGGAACGAAAAGAAAAGATTTATTCCTGTTACAGACAGGTGTGCATGAAATAACTCCACATAATCTTTGGATCAATTACTCATAGATGTATGAACCCAAGAACTTAGATGTTCAGAGGTGAGACATTTCCAAAAACATGGCTGCATGGTTCAAGTGACCCAATTCTGATTTTTTCCTCTCATGTTGCACAGATCGGATATGACTGGTGAACGTGTAAGCAGGAAAAAACCGCATGGATTCCAATTTTCTCAGGTCGGATTCAGGCCTCATTCATATGTGGTAATAAATCGGATACGAATCCGATACGTGCATTTGCGTGGCCATGTAAGCAGACAAACCGGATATTCCCCAGAAAATGCGAGTCGTACGTCAGTGACGTCAACTCAGGACACCACCAACTGAGATCACATGACATTATAGGTGCTTTTGTGCGCTGATTTTGCTGTTTGAGGACAGCTGGAGCCCCATCAGCGTGTTACCTTTCAGCCTCAGACTTCAGATCATAGTCGGAAACCGCTGTTATTCCAGGTCCGGTCTCGGTCAGGACGCAAACGGTAGCTAATCAAGCGGGACACCGTTGCTGTGGAACAGGCTAGTAGCCGTTTATTTCTTTGCTTGTATCAAACTGTTAGTACAGCACAACGTCTGCAAACACTTCATCATTCAAAACTCAGAGAGAGCACATAAGCCGGCCGAGCAGCCCTTCTTTTTCCTCTTCCGCGCATCCCCTCTCGTGCGCCTGCGTCATCCAGGAGTGCCCAAGGCAACGCCTCCTTCCGTTGCTGCGTTGCCTCCATGAGGGGGCCTGCTCGCTCATAATTTTTTAAATCTGTGCAGTCAGTGCTTTTTTCTTGGCTGCAGGACCGCAAAGACGGATTATCATTAGGCTAATACATGCTAAAAACATTGGCCGTGAACGTACTTAAAACTCTGAGCGGGTAATGCCGCAATGAGCATCTTGGATGTAAATGTGTGGGAATGACATAAGCCTTTATTTTGTCTGGACACCACTGGAAACACATATTCATGTGATGATTTAGAGTTTCTCAGATCTGTGTAGCAGCACTTCCGCCTTCGGTGAGCTGGCTGCCGGTCCGAAAACATAGCTAGTCCCGGGGAAAGTTTCGACGAACCGCGGTGCCAGAAGGAGGTCCGCAGAAGGAGGTCCGCAGAAGGCGGAAATGCTGCTACGCAATCTCGAGAAGCTGTGTAACCCAAAGTCAGCTCCATGGAAGCCAAAAGAATTCATTGACAAACAATCGATTACTCACAAGTCTTTGTCAAGTTTACAGGTTTGTGTGCCTCTGGTCTCAGTTTCTATGTCTAAATTTAGCTTCTAATTATTGCAATTTCTGTTAAAAAGAAGGATTTAACATGTTTTGTTCTTTTCATGACAGACAATTTTGAGTATTCTATTTAAAAAAGGCAGCCTACGGAAGTAAAAAAAAAAGAAAGACAGAATTGTTTTTTTTCTATTTTTATTAAGGTGAATATATCTCAGATGTTGCTTTCAAACATTTAAACAGTTTTTTTGTGCAGTACTGATCAAAATCTGCAGAAAACGTTTTGTTTGAGGATTAAAAAAAAAACCTGCTCAATGCAACCTACACAACAGACTATGAACATTTTTCAATTGTCAGTCTGTGCTACATCCCTGATCCGGGGAAAATGGAAAATATAGGTCACATACAGAATTTAGAAAACTGGGGGTATTAAAGTAGGCAGCACAGCTTTTTATTAGGGAGAATGGTGGATGGAGGGAGTCAGAAACCAAACTAATAAACACAAATGACAAAACAAAGTGTTCCAATGTGCAACCTAGGTCTTTTGATCTATTGTGGTCTTTTATTTATAATATTGCCTTTTTTTAGCTAAACTCAAAATACTGTGACATTTTCTAGGACATAGTTTCTGCAGAGCGGCAGTAATTCATTAGAAATTCACCTCTGAGCTACGGGCAGAACTGTTCGTGCGGAGTAAGCCTGCCCCCGAATTCCCATCATCCGTCTGTTTGCATGTTCTCCTGCTAGCTTACACTTCCTCACAAGGCCAACCTAAAATTATAGGCATAATAATTATCAGTATGGTAATGTGACAACAGATATGGCGAGGAATATTGGAACTGTCCAGGCGAAGACGTACATAGATCTATTTGTCTGAAAGTGGATACATCTCAATGGAGCAAAAAAGGGAGCTTGTCGACCTCCGATTGTAGCACCTGTGTACAAGCTTTTTTTCAAACAGCATTTTTACGATTTTAATAATGAAATACTCAGAAATGCAATTTCAAGCTTAACTTTCTTTATAAATCTCATAATGAGAAAAATGCCACAAGAACATGTTAACACCAAAAACACAATTTCTGTTGGAGTGGGTCTTTAATCCTTGTGCTATCCTAGGCACTTTAACATTGGGAGTTGGGTCATCTAGACCCACTAGACAGTGTGCTGAACCTTTTTTCTTCAATGATATGTGAACCTCACTGGTGTCCATGGATTACATGAAATCTTTCCACCTTTATCCACCTTTGTCATGGTAGGGAGAACACGTCAATGCAAGGGTGGGGTCATCAAAGATAGCACAAGGGTTAAGTGTCATAAATTCTCTGGCTTTTCAGCAGCAAAACTAATATTAGAAATACAACCCAAAAACATAGCAACAGTGCAAATAACAAATAAACCAATGACAGTCAAGTCAAAGTTAATGGGAAAACCTTCAACCAGCTTCTAATCCAACGAAATACTCTTCTCTTTTTGATTTCTTTGTAGCCCAAACTTTTCTGATTTGTAGGTGTGTTTGAACCACAATTCCAAAATCCAGTGTCCTGTGTCCTAGAAGTCTCCAAAAACCAGTCTGCATCGATGCTCACCAGATTGGTGAGTGTAGACTTCAATGCATTGCATTTGAACAATTTGTCATTTGAAAAAAAACTCATCCAAGTTGTCATTGTCAGAACACAGTGGCTTCATAATCAGTCATGGGCTAAATGTTCATATTTATCAGATTTTTTACTTTGGCCAATAGTTGATGTCATATTTGCTGTTTGAAGAAAAAAAAATCGAGCATGGTGTCCAAATTGGTTTGAAATTCAGGGCACTGCGTTTTCCAGCACTATATAGGGGTTAGGGAATAAGGGAAATTTGGACACAGCCTCTGTCTGTCATGCAGGCAGGTTGTTTCTGCTCAGTTTGTCTTGTTTTTTTTTTTTAACATTTTGTGTTGGAAAAATAGTATTGGGGGTTTAATATGTAACAGTTTTTGTAGCCGACCCTCTTGGTTAATCAAGTGGCACTGTGGAATGTTCTTTATTATTAAGAGCTCAAATGAGTTTATTAGAATTCTGCCGAGCTGTACTCAGACGCGTTACATGTTATGTAAAAAACTTTTGGATGAACTGAAGTTTATGTGAATCATGTTTTCAAAAACACACATTTGACTCTCCACCTGCAAGATTTTGCACATCTCAGCTACAGTTGAACGTAATCTGTGTTAATTTATCGCCTGTTAAAGTCCCCCTCTGATCATCTTTGATTTCTTTTCAAAGCTTTCCCAGGGGTCTTTTAATTATGATTATGCCATTTTTAGCCAAAAAAAACAACAACAACAAAAGAAACCTGTGTTCCTGCAGAGCGGTAGTCACAAGTTCCTTTTTGTCTGCTCCTGATTCACAATAATTTGAATTTAAAAAAAACATGATGTCCTCCATCATCAGAAAAATACCACAAGGACATGGTAAAAAACAGAAAATACATACTCGCCCCCCCTGGTTTTTTTTTACTTGTATGTCCAACAACTGAGCGAACAGATGAAAGCTGCAGGCCTTTTGTGTTGGACAGGTTTTACTATTACAAAAAGAGGTTATGTAATTTCGGGTAACCAGGATGTAAATTTGTACAAATCCCTTTTCAGTCAGACAACTCATACAGTAAAGAAGATTTATTTCCACATTTCTTTTAGTTTGGCATAAGGCTCCGTTCGGATACATAAAACAAAGATCTCCATAGAAAACTTTGGGTATTAAACTACCCCTAACGGAGCTCGCAGGTGGAAGCCGGGGAGGAGGGTGGAGCTGATGAATGCAGAGCTCGCGGAAGTGAGCGACCTTCGGCGCATTTCAGGCAGACTACAGAAGCAGTGCGTTTACTTTGGTTACCTCCCTAGGGCCGTTCAGTTAATCAACTCACCTGTTCAGCATCCTATTTAAGTCCAGGTGTGCAGTTTTTCTCTCTTCCTTTACCGCAAGCGCTGCGTTTGTCGCCCCACCTTCCTCCCCGGCTTCCACCTGTGAGCTCCGTTAGGGGTAGTTTAATACGCAAAAGTTTTATGGAGATCTTGTCTTATGTAATTGAACGGAGCCTTATGCCAAACTAAAAGAATGTGAAAACAAATGTCTTTACTGCATGATTTGTCTGACTAAAATGGAAAAAGAGGTACTAGTATTACTAGTAATACTAGTACAAATATTATAGTATTATATATACATTTTTAAACATTTATCTTAGTCCTTAAAAATAAATAGGCAACAATTTTGACAAATAAATTTAGCATAAAAAATCTAGTTCATTGATAGTATTCTCTTAGGGATTTTTTGCTGCGTTATGTGATTACAACATCATTTTAATTAGAGAATATTACTGTGGGTTATAGGTTATAGGTTAAAGATGTGTGATTAAATGTAACACAGCTTAGGATCTTTGCTGAGTTGTAATCAGCTGGGCAGGACAGACATTAGGTCGGGTCTGAAAGAAGTCACTTGTGGCATCTTTTACCGATAAATTAAAGAGGGAATGAAGAAGATTGTCAGGAAGGCGAACTGAGATTGATGCATTTTGACTGGGAATGTCTCTAATTTAACACATTCAGTAAAACTCTTTTTTAGCTTTTTTTTTTAAGATTGCAAACACTATCAGGTTATGAACGACCGTTTTTATTTTGTATTCTTGCCCAACACCTGGTTATACAAGCAAACTAATCCATGCAATTTTAACTAACTCTTACTGAAACAGGGCATTCCACATTTCCATAGCCTTTTTTTTTTTTGCGAATGTTAAAAGGAACCACTACTCTGCTACTGTGCTGCTCTCTGTCTGACCCTTCTCTCTTAGAATAGCTGTTTAGATGTTTTGTTGCCTGCATCCCAAGTAGAAGTACAGTGGGAGCACGCTGGCTACAGTAGCATACCTCATCTTCCTCTCCCACCCAGCTTTCCATGTAGGTGTAATTGAAATGGATGGCTGCTGGATGGGCAAAAGGTCACTAATTGTCACCAGTCAAATGTGATTAGAACACAGATCACTTAGGTCACTATATAAGCTTCATGTAGACAGTGTCACTTGCAGGTTATGAGCTCCCTGCACTTAAGGCCTACATTTCATGCTCCATTAATTCTGTGCCCAGAGTTAAACATCTCATACCAGGATGCTACAAAGGGAGAATGACAGTCAATGTGTTTGGCCCTCACTGGGTGTCCTCGGGGTCTCTCAGTGTTAAATGCCGCAGGAGGACATGAAAAGAAGATGATCGCTTGTCCGTTATGTCTCCTCCGACTGTATCTCTATTGAAAGGATTTATTCAGAAAAATGTTGAGAGAAAATTAGAGTTTGGCTGTATTATAAAAAAAAGTTTTTTTCCCCATTAAAATATTATTTTTTTATCCGTTTTTAATATTTCTTTTTACATTTGTTTACTTAAAAACAGTATTTTAGCAACACAAAGCTAAGGTTTGCTCAGGTTTTGATTCCAAAAACTTAGAATCTATTAACAGTAAGAATGGAAAAAGTCGTGTAGGGAAACTAAATAAATAAATGACAACATAAGTAAGGGTTAATGGCCTTCGAAGTATGCATTATCACTCTTTAACGCACTTAGAGGAACCGTTCTCCGCTTCGCGTCGGACTTCTGAGGCTTCCATGGCGTGCGTTAAAAAGTGATTATGCATACTTCGAAGGCCATTAACCCGCTTATACCATGGTCACTTACAAAAGAAATAAATAGTAACCTGTTTTAGTCCTTAATTCTTGTTTTTTTTCCAATTTGGATTGCTTTTCTCACAAAAAGCGCGCACGCACCACCGCTGCAGACTCAGCGATATAAAGCGATAAATATATATATGATGATCTTTCCGATGGGTTGAATAAAGCATCAGTTCAGAGAGAAAGTTCTCCTCTTACCGCTTGTTTTTGTCCAAATGATGAAGCTAAAGGTAGTTTTAAAGAAGCCGCCGCAGTGATACAAAACATTAAAGCTAGGTGACTGGAACTTCTTTTTTTACCGTGCGTTTATCCTGTGGTGTATCACTTTTTAATGTACACCCAGTAGCCAATCAGAATCGAGTATTCACCCGGACCATGACATAAACTGAAATAAACCACTTTATCACTTTTGCCAGTAGCAGAGCTTGCTGGAATAGCTCCAATATAAACAAGGCTAATGAATTGATAAAGGCATAAAATACATTTACATTGAAAAAACATTGTATTTGAAACTTGTGTCTGCACTGTATATGAGTGGAGAAAAAGAAAAAATCAAAAAAGTAAAAATATGGATCAAGATACTTTTCTCCCAAAAAAAGAACAAAGGCAAATATAAAAAAAAGTACATAAATGTTCCTTGTGGGACATAAAAACTTACAATGTAAAGCATGTAATTTTGGTTTGTACTGTAGATTGTAGCAGCACCCGGAGGAGTTGCACGTGGTCGCGTGTAGTAAAGGCTTGGCAGTTTTCTGGGTTGATGGGTCTTTGACATGAAAGGTCTGAGAAAATTAAAAGTGACGACCCAGCGTGGAACACGCATGGAAGTCACTTCTGAGAAATGTGACCTTTTTCTGGTTGTTAAGTCAGGAGTGGGCTGAAAAATAAAGGGGGTGGGGGGTTGAGGTGGGAACAACCTGATTTGAAGAGAATTATACAATAGTGAATACTGCAGCCCATAAAAGAACATCCCAGAAGGCATATCGTTTTAAGGACACCCTAATGGTGAAAGAGGACCAGTTGTGTGTTGGTGAGGCAAACTGGGAATGACTTCTGGTGCCCACAACATGAGTAGAATAGCCAGCATGGTTCCACAAATGGTGCCTGACCAAATCTGGGATGTTTTTTTGCTCCCAATTTTAATTCTGTGTGAAACTTCCCCCACATGTGACAAACTTTGGGCAGCTTTGCCAGTTTACCGGTTTACTCATTCAGCCGCAAAAAACAAGTCGCATAATAGTGAAATACATTCAGTTATATTGTCGGTCACTGGTGCATGGCAAAAAAGAAACAAGAAATTAAATATACATCATCGAAGTCATCAGTTTTTTTAGTAACTACTGCAATATTATTGTGCATTACTAATATGTATGCAACCACTAGAGGGAGCACTATCCCCACAAATCAGAAGCAGAAAAAGCTAAAGATGTAAAGAAAATAACATTTTTCTAAAAATTATGTTAACCAGCAAAATTCACATCTGCATGTTTGTTTCATGTATTATCTACTTTTCTGCTTTGTATGAAAATTGGATGCCAATGAGGAATAGTGTGTGTTTGCATGTCTGAGACTGCTGGACATACCACAGGGGCCTCCTGCGTCGTCAGGGGGCCTCATGTTGCTCGTGTCTGGTCTCATCATCACCAGCTCTCCACCCTCCCTTATCATCCGCTGCCGCCTGCCCCACTCAGACTCTGTCTGCTTTTCCACCTCGCTCACGTGAAGACTCTGGCACCATTACCGTTTTTTTCTGATGAGGAAACTTTAAGTTTAATTCCCAAACAGGAGGAGAATTTAGTCTACCACTTTAGTCTTCAAATACACATGAAAGTGAGGCTGACTTAACCCCCTGATACCAGAATTTATTTCCAGCTATAAAAAAAAATCACTTTTTTTTTCAAGCAGATGCTAAATCAAGGTAAGTTTGGGGCAGAAGTGGTTTGATGCATATTTGCATCAATAGGTGTCATGGGGTTTAAGTAAAGGACTAAATATATGCTGTCATACTTGTCTCCTGAAAGCTTTTTCATAAATGTCCACAATGCCTTGCACTTCATCCGGTTCCAATCTTAATCTAACCTGTCACAGTGGAGCCACTGAGGCTGGTTGTTAAACACACACACACCAGCTTTTGTGCCTGGTCTCCTATTGAACTGCAAGTGACTTCACACCCACCACCGTGCTGTAAATCCTACCTCTGCCTTGAAAAGAAATGTATTTGGTTGAATAAAAGCGTCCAGCTCCAAATTCAATGATTTTTAGTATTCTTTGTATGATCAATCTGGGATTCTCAGACTGTAAAAGCTAAAAAAAGGTGCTGTCTATGGTACCATGGAACAAAAACCTATTGTTACCGAGCAAAAAGTAGCTGCAGTAAACAAAATAATCAAGATTTTTAGATAAGTTCAGTTTGTGAAAGCAGAAAAAATAGTTATATTTAGTAATTATAATTTTTTCACATAAAGATCCAGTGAAGAACATTTTTGTGAGCTTAAGTCTATCTCTCTCTTCTTTATTGAAGTAGATTTAAAGTACAGTGAATTGACTGATGTGTTAGTTTAATTGTAAAAATATATAATAAATGAACTCATTCCAGCAAATGTTGCACTTTAAGTGGTTATACAGTAAACAAGCGGAGCTCAATCATTTTAATGTTTACAGCAGTGGAATTTTTCAATTTTATCTCCCTAGAGACCAGGATAACCATGAGCATGAACTCTTTTTCTGTTCATAATCAGAAATAAAGAAGAATTTTTAGATTTTTTTTTAAGTTACAGTGGGATCTGAGATGCTACGAAAGTGAAGAACGGCCTACCTTTGTTTTTTTTTCTTGCTAATTTTCTCGTCAAAACGACATCTACTATTTCGTTATTATGAGAAATGTAAATGGTAGTATTTCTCGTTGGCATGTGAACACTGAAAATAGGATTTTCTTTGGTGATCACCGTATAGCTGCTTGCAGACAAGTCTGCGCAGATGTAGCTGGACAGACATTCTCCTTAATTGCCGAATTATGAAGTTATTTATGACCAACAATATCATCAGCAGTCTCTGCCAAAGTTAGAATATGATTAAAGTAATCAATTATAAATTGATCATTTCCTCTAGTGTTTTACATTTCCTCTGACAAACTGCTTTGTTTTGCTGCAAAGTAGTATATTCTTTGTTATCAGAACATAACAAAATTTATTATCTCATGTTAAATGAAGGAGATGCAGTGGCTTTGCAGGAAGCAGCAGATGACCTTTTGACCTGCAGCTCTGAAAGTTACAGGAACATGCAGATCATCTGCTCAAAGGACAAATTGTAAGTTTAGACATCCTCCCAAAAGAGAAAAAAGTATTCACCTTAATGATTAAATATGATTGAATTTTTCTTCTGGAAAAGCTTTGTAGTTGAGGCAGACCTATCACGTTGCTTTTCAGAGAAACGCTTGTGTGCGCACAAACCCTGCACATTTTTTTTTAAGTGTGTAATATGATTACCGGTAATCATTTAGACAAAAATATTTGTGAAGTTGGCTTTACAGGGATGTAAAGTTGCAATGTGTGCATGTACCCTTAAGTCTGACTTATTTAGAAATATTTAAACACTGTAAAAACTTCCAAGAATGATTTCATAATAAACAGACTGCGTCATCCTGTTGTAAAGGTATTTGACTCAATTATAAACACTTTTATGCCAGGTTTCATTAGCTGTTGTGAAGCCATCTTTTTTGTTTTTTTTTCCATCTCACTACATTTTATTCTCAACTCAATACTGCTTCTTTATTAAGCTGCAAACAAACCACTCTGTTGTACGGTGGCCCTGAAGTTCAAATCACATAAACAAATCACCTAACGCCAAAACGTATAAAAGATTACAACGTGAATTCAAAAAGTAAAACAGATAATAAAAAAATATTACATCTATAAGTTTTCTGATTGCGCAATAAACTCTTTATAACACATCTTAGGCAAAACATCCTTCTGCTTTTCTCTTTTCTTCAAAACTCAAATGTAATCATCCAACTAGTGATGTCCCATAGTACCTACCGTTCCTGTTTTCTTATTTTACTTCATTTTTTAACATTTCATGTTGATTTCTGGAAATGACTTTTGTTTTTTTTTACATTTTAGTTTCTGGAATTTTGTTTGGATTTCTAAAATGTAGAATTCTTTTTTTATTATTAGGTTTTCTCATGTTAACGACATCTCCTATCTTTTTAGTAGTTATCATTATCATTATCATTAACGTCTAAATGTGCACATGAATAAAGCAAAAAAAAGTCAGTTTTTTCGACTGTTCCCCAGTTCTCTGAAATAATTTCATGATAGTTTCAGTGTCTGCCCATATGTAGTCTGTCACCTACAACATTAAAACTACTAAGAGTTAAATTGTTTTTATGCGGGTGATACTGGAATAAATGGGTGTTACTCTGACACCTGCCAAATTCCTTTCACCCCCCCCCCCCCCCCCCGAAAAAAAAAAAGAAATAAAAGTGTGCTTCTGTGTTTGCAGTTCCCCCCCTCCCAGCAGGAAAACAGTGGTCCTGAAATAGCTGGGGATTGCCTTACTGGGTATTTCTCAGAATCCACAATTTCACTTTGTGCTATGCTGGACTACAGGTCCCACAGGGAGCGACTCAGAAGCAATGCTGTTGCAAGCATTTCCTGTTCCGGTGGGATGGAATAGATAATTTAGGTTTTATTGGGGCTGAGGCCCCTGGATCTAAGGGGCCCACAAAGCATTTACATTACACAATGAATCAGTTTTGCAGTCTTTGTTACTCAGGATTAATGTGTACTCTGTTTGGCGTTCAGGTAAGGAGAGAGGAAAGCCAGGTTTTATGAATGGCTGTAATTGGTTGAAAAGATTCAGCTGGATGTGATTGACATGTGAGTTGACCAATCAAAGGCCTCTGCCTATCTCCATGCAGATACTGTTTCTGAAAGTTCTGAAGAAGTCTGCAAACATGGGAGAGAATTCTGTGGAAACTTAAGCATTTAAAGAAAGGAGAAATCAGAACTTATTTGTTCTCAGTGGACTTATCAGGTGAGACATTATGTTCAGCCCTTGTACTATCCCATGACTCCACCCTTACATTGACGTGTTCTCCCTACCATGACAAAGGTGGATAAATGTGAAGAGTATTTTATGTAATCCATGGACACCAGTGAGGTTCACAAATCATTGAGGAAAAAAGGTTCAAAGCACTGTCTAGTGGGTCTAGATGACCCAACTGTTGTTGATGTTAAAGTGCCTATGATGGCACAAGAGTTACATATGTTTTTTTTTTTGTTACAACAGTTTGAACTCCAGTAATTGTACTAGAAAAGTGTGAAAATATTAAGGCTTAATGAAACTGCACAACACAACTGCAGAAAAAAATCAGTTTCACAAGACAACACATTTGAAACATCGTAACAAAATAAAAGCCCGGATAAGTTTCCTTTTTACCAGATATTCAGTCTTTTCTGAAACTGAGCTCTTCCATTAGGAGTCATAAAGGTAACTGAGAGTTCAGTTGACCTCTCCCATTTGCTGGCTCAGCAAGATAAAGACAGTTTGAATAAAGGTGCCAACGTTTAAGCATCCATTAAACACACTGATTGTTGGTTGAAAAATATTTATATGCAGCAAAAACGGAAAAAATTTAGTTATGGCTTTTTGTCTTTTTTTCCAGGAATTACAGGATCTTTTGCGTTTGAATTACTTTCATGACCGGCTCTGCAGGTGAAGTAGGATAGGCAGCGACTATCGACTCACAGCGACTCATTTGATGTCAGAGAAATTACTGAGCAATTCAATATCTTAAAGGTGCCAAGCAGTCACTGAAACAAGGGTTTTCAGGGTTTAAAATTCAAATTAGAATGTATTTTTATATTAAATATACAAATATGGTAAAATCCTGGTTTATGAGTAACACAGGGAAGGGAATCAATATAATATAGGGAATTAATATTACATGCTAATATTAAATACTGAATACTTGAACATCATTGCTAAAGAGCAAATTTTTGATCTTTTGGTACAGTTTGTGGCTTTTCTTTTTAACAAACTTACGAAAAAGAAAAATCGAGTGATCCATATAATTTTCTTGAAAGACCCACTCCAATGAAAATTGTGTTTTTGAAGTTTTTTGACATGTTCTTATATCATTTTTCTGATTATGGACAGCGTATATAAATAAATTTAGGATTAAAGCTGCATTTCTGAGTAGTTCTTCATTTTAATAGTTGTTAATGAGTGGCAGATGAATAAATGCCGCTGGAAAAAGCTTGCAGTTGTTAAAACCAATTAAAGACAGACCACAAGCTCCCTGCTGTCCCCATTCTGATGCATCCACTTGTAGATGACTAGATCCATGTACTTGATCTTCGTTTTCCTTGTCCAACCTGGCCAAACTGTATGGCTGGATAGCTTCAATTAATGCTCACCAGTTTTGTTACACCGGTAATGTTCAGTTGGGGGTGGTGAGGGGCTGCAAGCTAGTGGGAGAGAGTGCACACAAAGGGATGCTGGGAAATTAAAGGAGCTTCACTCCATGCCAACACTCCCCCCACCCCCCACCCCCACCCCACAAATCAGAGGTGAATTTCTAACGTACTGCTGTCTATGCCTAGGAAACAACACAGAACACAGTTTTTTGATTTTGGCTAAAAATTCTACAATCACAATTAAAAGACCATTGGGAACACTTTTACAATAGATCAAAAAATAATTGGAGTGGGGCTTAAAGCATGGTCTCCACCAGATCCTTTAGTGAGTGCTGTGGCTATCCAACACTGAGATGGTAGCAAAAGATTCCAAAAGTCTCACAACTTGAGCAGTGGGGCTTTCAAAGATTTCACTTTTGTGTGCAGTACATCTCACAGCTGCTCAACTTGACTGATATCCCAGACGTCTAGAAGTAGTGTCAAAATCTGAACTATTATCACCAGCTCACTCCATTCCTGACCCATTTAAAGTGCTTTTGCTAATTTTCCTGTTGAAAGAGACCACAGCCAACAGTTTTCATCAAAGTGATAATCTGCAACACAGGATATATGGCTGGTAGATTAAAACATACTGTATGTTCATACCATCTTCGGCAACGTCCATTCAAGTGGCCAAAAGTCTACAGAAACGTGTGTAAACATGCCTTTTAAGCTTCCCTGTTCAAAACTGTCATGTAGCTACACAAGTTTCTTTAAACGTTTTTACGAAAAGGCACGGCCGTTGTGTTGCAAGTTAAACGTGGTCAAACATTGACCAATCAGGGTCTCTAATTTGGTAGTGACAGATGGAGGGTGTCCCTTTTTAAATCACGGAAGTGCCAATCGACTGAAAATTGATCATGGAGGAGAAATTAATAATTGAGGTTTAGCGCTGTGAAAGATAAAAGCTGGAGCAACATTTGTCACACACAGCACCTGCAGTTTTACTTACAGTATCTCATGAACTGAATGGGATCATGCAGACCAGCATTTCCACAGCCAATCTCTGTAGTAGAGATGAACCATGTAGCTGGTTTATCTCTACTGTAATAGTCAAATTTTATGAGACACTGACCACTGCAGGGTGGAAACAGCCCCCCTCCCCTCGAAAAAATGTATGGAAAACTCATTTATCCAGCACAATGAGGTACTTGTCCATATCATGAAAATCCTTCTTACATACAAACTGTTAAGATTAGGGTTTGTCTGCACTTAAGGTTTTCCAATTACAGGTTTTTTTATCAACGTTAATATTTTTTCTGTTGGTGTTACAGCCTTATTTATACACTCGGCTCAAACAAAGCCCATATTAATCTTTGGTCAGTGACTCAGGTTGCCTTTGAAGATGGGGCCTCCTGTGACTGTCCACGCTGTGGCAGGTTTTCAGGTCATCCGAGGCGGTGCGCATATTTTGGATGTCATCTCGGCTGTTGTGTTATTATTTTATTCGCAGGGCATGGACTAATTATTTCAGCGGCTCTCTCCAGTGGGGAGCAGACTGACAGTTGCCATCATCGGAGTGATCAGTCTGTTTCGTGGACGAAGCTATTTGATGTATATTAACAATAATTGGTGCCACCGCCACAATGATGTTTGGTAAACCTTTGTGCTATTTTCCACGAGGATGCCCATGAGGAATTTTCAAGCCGCTGCTTGGTCTACAGAGACGCCTTCAGAGTCAAGACAGATGGGAGGACTGCTGTCGTCCGCAAATCAGAAGACACCATGACACATTCATCATTATCACTTTAAAAGGATGTACAGTTTTTCTACTTGTCTCTTTTAATCAACAGATGAAGCGACACCCACTCGCTACATATGGACGTTTTTGTACTATGGAGCTTTTGTCATTCTAACAAATGTAAAATGCCATCAGGCAGCATTTTGGTTGATTATGTTGAGCAAATGCAGTAGGATAACAACAATGTAACAAGAAAAAAAAGAGATGGTAGAAAATGTGGTTTTAAAGCACTAAAGACCCTTATATTTTGTTCTTGCCCAACAAATAACATGATTGGCTAAATAAAATGCCAGAGATTATTTAAAAAGTGACACTGCTGTGAACTTTCTCCTGCTTATCTACTCATTCCTGTCACTTTTTGTTTCTTTGGCAAGAGAAAAAGACACTGTGGCCTGAAGATTTTGGGCTTGTATATTGATTTTATAATTAAAGTACAACTTTGTGGTTTTTCTTGTAATCTGGCAAACAGCAAGCTGGCGATGTCTTAAGTTCCAGCATCTAGCAGCGACTCCAGCAGGTTTAGAGCCTGCCAGATTCTACAAGTGAATGAGAGGCAGATGTGTGTTGACAGCACTAGACTCATTAAGCCGAATCAGTGTCAAACTGTGACAACTGGCCAACTTGAGGCTTCTCAGTCACTCAGTGCTTACTCCATTCAGCCAAGACCAGCTCAGACTCGCCCACACCTAATTTGACACCATTAGCTGTCCTAGCTGCTCGCTGGTGTCTGAAAGGACAACAAACTAATTTGTTTTAATGCACAGTCTCCTGCTTTAACTTTTTTCTCTGATTTGGGATTTTCTCTGTCAGGCAGTCCCATCAAGCGCCATCCCTATCTCCACCCCTTAGTTAAGCAGCTGTGTGGCCAGTTCCAGCCCCCGTGGGCCCACATCCCCGGGCTGAAGTTGTGATATCTATTTCAGTCGGCTTGAGACCAGGCTGACCGCCACTGTGGCTCCAGAGAATTCCTTGTCCAGCGATTACTGATGGTTGAGCTATGCTCATATGCTTTAGTATCTCCTGTGTCCAAACTGCTTAACTTCGGATGGGTTGCTCCGAGCCATTAAGGCCAGTTTGCAATTATAGATGTGTGGGTGCTGGACACTGAAACAGATGTGCTTTGATCTATTTATGGTGGGGCAAGGGTGGGGTTGGGGCATAACAGCTTACTTGCATGTGTGGGTCAGATCATGCAGCCCTTGTCTTTCAGTTCACTTGACATGCACTTGTGTTTTTCAATCAGCAAAAAAGTTGGGTGATGAGTGGGCATTAGGACAGACCAGCAACAGCAGCTGCCGTGTAACTTGGTCCACACTTAATCACGCATGTGTGAGTGTTTGGCCCGCGCCTCATTCGGCCCGAGCATGTGTCGAGGCGAGAACACGTCGAGCGTAGACTCAGACGGTACTGTGGCACTATCTAAAAAGGAGCCATTTCAAGCCTCATCTGTTGAAGGGGCCAAACTCACCCAAGGGCAAAATAGTTAGTGTTGTGGTACATTTTTAACACCTTGTCTCCTTTTCTCCCTCCTCAGATTGAAGTGCTTTGGGTGGTGAAAAATGGAAAACAAATGTTCTGTTGACAGCTGTCTTATGCCCTGGGTGTGTTAGTATTTATACCATAAAGGTGCCAACAGATCTTGATTTTACTGGCTGACCGTTGCTGAGGGGGAGAAGAAATGGGCACAAAGGGGCAGATGAGTGTGTCTTGATTAGGTATTTTTACAAATTAGGTTACAGCTATATCTGCTGTTGTGTGAAACTCTCATTCATTTGCAGTGCTGGGCAAGTTCCTTCCAATACATTTATACATTATAGATTATTTGTTGTTGCTTAACCCTTGTGCTATCCTATGACCCCACCCTTACATTGACGTGTTCTCCCTACCATGACAAAGGTGGATAAAGGTGAAGAGGATTTCATGGACACCAGTGAAGATCACAAATCCTTGAAGAAAAAAGTTCAGCACACTGTCTAGTGGGTCTAGATGACCCAACTCGCAATGTTAAAGTGCCTAGGATAGCACAAGGGTTACAAGTAATTCTTTACATAAATTGCAACGTGTTACATGACTCCTGTATTGCTTTCTGTGTTAAACCTGCTGAAGCCAAAAATAATATTTAATGACAGAATTTCACTTAAAGGAGGGGTGGTGGTACACAACTGAATACTAATACATTTGTGCATTTTTTATAATGTGAAGCCGCTGACAAACAAATAGAAAATCAACCCTGATTTCAAACAGTTTAATTCATACAACTGTAAATATAGGCTGTGACTTTGACAAAAGACAAAAACAGACTAAAAAGAGAACCAGGGAAAACAATACCACCTTCAAAAATGCAGGTTAAAATGATTCCACCTAGCCTACAAAGATGCACAAGTGGATGGCTAATTGCTTTATAGAGAAAATAGGACAAATCTATTTTGTAAACAAAATATATTGAACATTTTGTTTATTTAATACAACATCAGCATGATCACACTCTTCCTAGCCCCATTATGCTAAAGGTCTTGTCACACAGCCACTACATACATTTTGCGCATTTTCCATGTATGAAGTTTCGGCCTATCACGATACATGAGTGTTTTTCCTAAGTGTTTCTTGAACTCGTCATTCGTCTATGAACGCAGATGTCCATCGAGGGTTTCAGTTGACAGGTCTTTAGGTCAATTTAGTTTTGAGCTGTTCAAAATTTTTGGTAAGTTGAGAAATATGCAGTTTAAGCGTATTTTATAAACTTTACACACAATTATTACGTAAATTTACGCAATAGGGCATGATTTTTGCAAGATGCCTAGGCAAATTTGTGGCTTTCCATGATCATTCCACTTATGACCACGTATGCATGTACCAATGATGTATAACTTGTATATCGTGCATACAGCCCACATATCACGTTCAAATTACGTAATTGGTGCATAAATCCGTAATGATTTTATAGAAACAGCACAATAATCACGTACGGTTCATGGCCTACGTTGATTTTTGTGCTTTTTTCGTGGTTTTACGTGGTTTATTCATGATTCATCTAAAGAAATTTCAGGTAAATACCACAATATTTTTCACTTTTTCCACGTATATTCACGTATGACCAACTTTTATCCATGTGCAAATGCGCAAAATGTACGTAGTGGTCATGTGACACGGCCTTGAGGTCATACTTTTACTGATAATAGAAATATTGGTCACATGTATTTAGTTAATAAAAAAAAGAGTATCAAGCTAGATGTGTTTTTTTTTTTACCTCTCCCTCCTCAATGTGATGATTTAATTATCTGCTGGGATTATTTTGAAGTAATTAAGTTGACTAAGGGGTTCCTTAGTCGATAGATCTTTTGAGCCTTTTGACGAGAACTTTCTGCTTTCCAATTTTAACCCTTTGAAGCCCACTACATCAAATAATTGACAGAAAATTCCCTTTTATTTTATTTGGAAATCAAGATGTTTTTTAAACCCTTTGATACAATCCACCTAGATTTTACAATATCATTCTTTATGAGATATAGATATTGTCAATTGTTGAGTGATTTGGTAAATTTGCTCATAATGTTAGTTAAAGATCAAAAAATATTGACAAGAGGGTTCTAGGGAAAAAAAGTGCTTTACTTACCCACTGTCAAAAATTATGAACTAATTTAAGCTTTTTTTCCAATACAGCGAGTTGTCATTTAAAAAATGAACAACAATAGATGAAAGAGTCTCACCATAACATTTTGAAAATTATCAGAACTTTTCCACTTAAAGTGTTTTAGAGATTTCAATTTAGGATTTCATGGAAATGAGCAGGAAAAGTCCTTCTACTGAGTCCTTCTAAAGAGACTGGCTGGAACAAGGAAAAAAAAAGATTTTTTTTTGGTTTGTTTGTTGCAACTTTGAACAATTACATTTTGCTTTAAGTCTGTAGTATATAATACTGAAGTAACTGTCCTTGTGATGAGTAAAAGTTAAGGAAAATTCATATTAAATGCTTCATGTTACTCATTCACAGCAAAAATAAGCTACTGTCATGCATTACTTCAATCCTCTAAAGATGAAGAACATGTATGGACATCACATTTTGGGTCGTATCACCACAGTTGTTAATTCTGGTTAACTGGGGCCCTGTGACAACGTGTGTCGAGGGTAAGCTCAAATATTAGCTTGGATCTTAAGCGGTTAAAGTGAGTTCCTCCCAAAACTGTTTATTTGACTTTACAAAGAAACAAGCAGGTGTTATGACTTGATGAGGCTGTTGAACACTAAGGATTCAAGCTGCAGAACATTACAGGCTAAACTGTTGTGGCTTTTGACGTATTAAGCAGTAGGTAGCTAACTTGTCTTATTGTCCTCACTTTGCCTGTATTAAAAATTCACTGGTCACTTGTGTGGCGTTTAATGTTTGTCTCCTGCGTTCTGTGTGCCCATGCTAGCTAGTCAATTGTGACCACCGTCCACTGTGATGCCTTGGGCCAAGTGTGATTTCATAATAACTTGGTGTCACTGGTAAAGCGCAATGGAAAAATGGTAATAACTGGCGCAACCCACATGGATAATGAAGAAACTCAAATCACTTCACAGATCTGATGGGATGTACGGCACATAAATGAGCATGCAGAGTCCATCTGCTGGCTTCTACTGGTAAATAACAGCTCCACATTCAGAGCAGCTTTGAGCTGCAACGCTGCATCCAGGATTCAGTCGCACACTGTCATCACTGAACTGTTAAGGGCCCTTTTCCTTCCAGCAGTGTCATTTTTTAATACAACCACTGTGCCATGGTTAAGCACAGTCAATGTGTGACATGCTACTGTAAAGAGGGATTATTCATACCTCCTTCTACAATTTCTGATTGTTCTTAGTCTTCTTTTAAGGAAGATCCTGAGCAGATTTAAGGGGAAAAATTAGAGTTAATATCTACTAATTACATTAAATTATGTGCAGTTTACTTTTTCTAATTAACACTCGATTTTAGTTACTTACACAAATCAAAATGAAACGTAAAAAAAAAAGACAATAAGAAACCAGATATTGTACGTACCATGGGTTATCCCTGATTGAAGGATGACATTTGAGTTTTGACGTTTTTCATTGAAGATGCATTTTTTCAAACGCGTCTTTAATGTCTGCATACTAATAAAAGTTTCATGATTAGTACAGAGTGTATCCAGTATCGCTTTATGCTAAAAAACCTTTGGTTAAAATGATGGACAAACATCATCCTCCAATCAGTGATGTCAAGTTTTACCTACTTTTTTCCTTTTCTCAGATTGTTTCATTTTTAACATTTCATTTGGATTTCTGGAAATTTCTCTCGTTTAAAAAAAAAGTCTTCTTTTTTACAGGAGTTGGAAAAGGTAGACACTATGGGACATCGCTGATTGGATAAAGATGTTTTTCCGATTTGTGCTTTGGTTTCTGTAATTTTGTTTTGATTTCTATAATGTAATGTTTTTTGTTTTGTTTTGTTTTTTGTGATCTTCAATATGTTTTAGCGTTGAGTGTTTAACTGGTTTGGTTTGCACTTCAGGGCCACCATAGTTTTTATCATACACCTTTCTTTTCTTTTTTCCAACTTCTCCCTCCTTAATTTCAGGTTACAGCATTTTTTATTGCACTGCTTTTCTCATCTCTGCCGGTTCTGCTCATCATTGCTGGTTCAGTAACTTGCCGGTGGATCGGGTCAGGGGCCGCGTTCGGCTCTTGTCCACCAGCTTTGGTGCCGTGAGAGCTAATGCCTTCTGACACCCTCGGCTCCATCAATCCGTGCAGCATCATTTTAGTAATGCAGAAGTCATCAAGGCCTCGGATTGCGTGAGGGCTCTCATCTGGAAACCCAAACACCCCGAGCTTCAGCAAAATCCTGTTGACGAATACAAAAAATTAAGGAACGCATTTCGTTGCTGCTCTGTTTTATTGGATTAAGCCCCAACATTGCAGAGCGGCGTGCTTCTGCATAAATCTCTCGAAAACAATTAGGTTTCCCTCTGGGGTTGAAGATGTGAAATGTTTAATTTTCCAGTTTTGCTTGTGTTAAACTAACAGTGCTGGAACAGTTGAGGGCTCGTTGCAATTTTAGTTCAAAGGCCACAGTTTAATCTGATTGCGAAGCGTTTTTAACCAGTGAGCTGGTCTTTTCTACACACACTGCCCTTACTTCAAGAGCACTCAACTGAATTGTTGCTTAACCCGAGCAGTGACCCTGCCACATGCTATATGCACTCTTGTACCCCAGATCCACCACTACACTATTCCCCCTTGCGGGCAAGGCTTTTGCTATGTGTCAAGCACAGTCACACACGGGCGAAGGGAAATCCATGAATCTCGTGTTAAGGGAGAGGGGGGGAAAAAAATAGTCAGCATCAGTGCTTACTCATCTGGTAAAAACAGAGTGATCTACAAAGTTTGTACGAGAGGGTTTTTGACGGTGCCCTGCTGCTTTGTCAGTGCAGCACATGCTGCAGGCACTGGCATCCCCCATTGCCTTCCAGGTCATTGGCCAGGCTCAGCGGGTGGCATGCTTCTAGCCCCATGAAACGTCCCTGATTCACAGCTGGATCCGTAACAAGGTATCATAGCAAATGAGTCGGTAAAACATCACTGGTTTGAAGAGCATGAGAAATTGTCATGATATCATTTGAAATTCCTGATCTTGACTGCAGTCCGCAGGCAGAGGCAAGAAATAAGAGGAAGAGACCCAGTAATGACTTTTTTTCCCCCTGTTTTTTTCACCATCTGCATCAGCTTCTCCACCTCTTGGCACCCTAACCCGCCCCCCCAAACTGATGCCCGAGGGGGTGAAATTCAAACTAATGCAAAGAGGCAATAATTAAACATCTTGTGATTCCCAGCATAGTGGCTTATAGGTGTTGTGCTCTTAAGATGAGCTCTTTATGACACATTGTCCAGATATTGAATGTGTTTTTTGCTGTTCATTACACATGACTCATGAGTGGTCGTGAGGTGTCAGTTTGGGCTCATCCTGGTGTGCTGAGGTGATGCTGGTGATGTTTGAAAAGGTTGTCTAGAGTAAATTGAGGAGCAAGCCAAATGCTGCCACATTTATACAAAGATTTTGCCCTGATCAGTAGATCTTTCTTTTTTATTTTCATTTTTTTAACTGTGTTTTAGAGTAGTTTTTATGTCACAACAATTATTTTTCCCCCAATATTTTTTTATTATTATTATAAACAAAATATGTGTCTATAATATTTAAATGTTACCATTTTCTTGTGTAGCATAAACTTTATATTTTGCAAATACACATTGTTGAACACAAATCAATCAGTTCTACTGTCTCAGTGAAATGAAAGGATTGTGGTTTGACCATAATAACAAGTAAGCCTTTTGCAATGAAATAAGGTACATAAACCCCTGTGATCTTTAACCTTTCTATGTTTGGAGTACAGTTTGCTGTGAGGCCCTGTGCAGTTTTGATGGATACAAAGAATGGAAAAAAAAACATCAGCTCCCTCTAAAACCACAATGGAGACCTTGAATCTAAATGTCATGGTTTCATAACGGATACACTGACATTTGTGTGATGGGATTTAGCCATGGGTTAATGTAGCCATTGCTGGCACACTGCATTGATGTCCATCCTCACTTGGGCTGTGAAGTCTACCTCACCATTTTTTGGTGCCCTCACAGAAGTTTCTTTCAAAGGGGTGATTTTTTTAAAATTTATTATGCAGGTTTAAACCAATTATTTCTGTAATAAAAAAAAATTAAAAAGTGTTTGATATGTAGTTT
The DNA here is from genome assembly GCA_037389245.1 of Oryzias sinensis. Taxonomy (NCBI): domain Eukaryota; kingdom Metazoa; phylum Chordata; class Actinopteri; order Beloniformes; family Adrianichthyidae; genus Oryzias; species Oryzias sinensis. The sequence continues at coordinate 5,026,815 of CM074501.1, forward strand.
TGTTTTATATGATGTTAATGTGCCTCAGGAGCTGTTCAGATCATTCTTTTTTTTTTTTTTTTGGTAGGGAGCTCGGACTGCGGGTGGGGGTTGATGGGGAAGGCAGGCGATCAGCATCAAAATCAGAGCCATGTAAATCTAATCAATTATACAGTTTTTCAGATAAAATGTTGGTAAATCAAAACACATTTTCCAAAAGTCACAGTATAATGAGAAATTTAAATTGGAAACAGAAACCATTTGTTTATTATAAATGCCAGGGTGAGGTGGTGTCTTGCCATCCATAAATTTTGCTATCCTTTCATATTCCTTTTATCTCGAACTACAGCTTTGGCACTCGTTCAAGATTTTAATGAACCCAGACTTCTGAGGCATCAAGGCCTAGTGATGCATTGTCCATTTGGATGGGGGAGTACAAAGAGGGACAAGGCAAAAAAGCTTTCACCACTGACATAATATTTTGCATTCTGTTGCTTTACATGGATGTCATTAGGTGATGGCAATGTTCAATAACACTACAGAAGGACAGGAATGAACAAACAATTAGAATGGATCTCAGATTGACTGACAGACTGATGAGCTTTTGAAGGTTTTTTTTGCTGTTTGTGTGAGTGTGTGGACAAATGTGACAGGGGTGGGGGGTGACATGAATCAGAAAATACATTTTTGTGCTTCATGAGAACACAGACAACCCCCCTGCCCTGGCCCAACCTGGTGTCGGCTGCTTTCTCGAGCTCAGAGGTTCCTAGGGGAGACCAGAATGGAAGTCGAGCATCTTGCTGTGATCCAAAGAAAGTGTGCCAAATGCTATCAAAACTGGATTAGTAGACAACAATTGCGTTCGATGAACAGAAGGAGAAGGAAAGAAGTAGTTTCCAAGTAACCCATGAAAGGAATTTACCTACACCATTGCATTCCTAACTGGAGTAAGAACAGATTAACACATATCCCTCTTTTTGGTAAATGTGAAACCTTCAAGTTTTTGACATTAATGCGTTTTAAAATTTGCCCTAAAGAAAGTCATGTCAAGTTTTGAACATTAAACGCCTCAGGTGTTGTCAGCTAAGATTTGTAATTTAAATTTCATAGTAATTACTTATAAATATTTTTTTAATTTAGTTTTATCTATTTATATTGCTTTTTATTAAGTATTTTTTTTAATCATTAACATTTTTACATTAAAATATAAAATAATCCAGCAACAAATTTATAGTGTTACATTGCTTGGGTTATTTTAATTGCTAAATTTCTTAGATATTACTCTTCACATTTTGATAACTTTATTGTACAGCAAGCCCACCTGAACAAAAGTTCTAATTAGATATTAATTCAACAAACGAAAAAACATATAAATCATTTCATTTTGACCAATTGTCATGCAGATTTAACAATGACAAACCCCTCCATGTCATTTGTTCACCACATTTGAACTTGACTGATGGTTATGGCAGCTGACTGCTGCTGTGCCCGACAAGGCATGGATGGGGTGGCTGCTCCTTAAACAAATCTCCTTTTTGCTCTCCGGGATAGTAGAACATCTGCCTTTTTACTTCCAAAAGAGCCCGTCAAAAAATAAAATTAAAAAACAATTTTTTCATTTATTATAATTATTCATATCATTTTTTGGGGGAAATGTACTATTCTTTACAAGTTTCTCGCCTTTCTCACACATCTCTGAACACCTGCTATGTACCATTCCCCACATGTACGTCTGGGCCCCGCCTCCTTCCTAATTTGACCAATCACGCGACTCATTTCGGACATGGGAGGAAGTCAGGAAGCCAATCGCTGCTCGCTGCTGCCATCGTCACCGGAAAACATGGCGGCGCTCATGACAGGAGCAGTGAGACAGTTGGCTCTGCAGTAAGTCAAACCGTGTTTTTACACATTTTCTTTTTTATTTACATGTTTACTTTAAAACATTAGAGGCTAAACTGTTGAAACCGTGGACCGGACGTTGCTTTAGGATTGCGGTTCTAGCTGTCGGTCATGTTGTACTTTATTTGCTAGCTCTCCATTCAAGTAAGTCAGGAGATGTTGTTTAAAATCAAATTTCTCTGCAGTATATTTATTTTACTTTACCAAAACAATGCAATGTTTGTAATTCAGCAAACGCTTATATGCTAATAATGTGTTTTGTCGCTTTAAATTGCACAAAGTAAAACACACGTGACCCGTGCAGAATTAACATGATTTTATTTGTAACTAAAAAAAAAGGTATAGCCAAAAAAAAAAATTCCCGTGAAAATGTGATGTTGGAATGATAAAAACCGAATAAATTCTTATTCTTTTGCTGCTGCAACATCAGCAAGATAAACTTTGTCAACATAGTAAACAGTAAACCGAGACACGTGAACGTCCCATCATCAGTGTTTGGACGAGCAGCCTCAGCATTTTGCAGCTCTGTCTGTCTGCAGGAGCAGAGCAAAGTAACCACACAGCCATGCTGGTCAGCATCCACCGATGTCAGCTGATGGCTGTTAAATGACCCAAGGGGCTTCCTCCCACACTACTGCGCTGCTAGTTAGTTAAATACTTTTTAACATCTTTTTCCTTTTTAAGACCCTGATAAAAAAGTGTGTTTTTAACATGTTGTGGTATTTTTCTGATAATAGAGGACAAATATTGTGAAAATTAAGCTTTATTTTGCATTTCTGAGTATTTCTTTATTCTAATCATTGTGAAGATGAAAAATGCTGTTGGAAAATCTGGATCAAAACTGGACGGCTGGATAGCTCCAATACTGCTCACCGCTTTTTTTTTTTTTTTTTTTTTTTACAGCGGTAATGTAAGGTTAGTGGTGTGAGGGACTGTAAGCTAGTGGGAGAGCATGTAAACAGGATGTATGAATGGAAGGGGTGGGGCTTTCTCTGCTCCACTAGTCCACAATTTGGAGGTGCTTTTCTAAGAAACTACTGCTGCTTTGCAGAAACCATGTTTTAGAAAACGACACAGGGTTTTTGGCTTTGCCTAAAAGCGGCATCATCATATTGAAAAGACCACTGGGAACACGCTTACAAAAAAATATAGTCTTTAAAGACATTTCCTCCTACACTTACAAAGAGAATAGCAGACCTTCCTTTTAAAACTGTGACTTCCAAATTTTTGTTTTGATTTGACAGGACAAAAATGTACAGAGAATAAACAGTCTTCAGTTATGCTTAAGTGCATACATGGTTATGTTTTTCCTTATTATAAGGTGCATATTTCTTATTTTACATTTAGTGTTTGAAAATAATTTGAATAATATTATTTTCAATATTAATAATATTATTATAATGTTTTTTTGTCGTTGTTTATACATATCTCGTATGTTAAAGTGTTTTTAGAGCACGTATTTTCCCTAGTTGTGTTTGTAAAGATTTTTAAAAATGGAAAAATTCCTTGACACTAGGCCATAAAAAGACAATCTTTTAATCCTTTTTCTATCTATTTGTTAAATCTGTTTTTTATTTATTGAGCCATTGAGGTTGCAGAAAAATTAAACAATAATCAACAATTTTGGACATTTGAAAATCATCATTAAAAATACACATTTTATTGTCTTCTTTATTTGACTTTTTTATGTTAGAAAATCTGGGAAGCATTTTTTTTACTTGTGCTATTTAGCAGCTGAGGAAAATCTATATTTTGAGGGATCTGATTTACTGGGGACACAAATATTGATTGACTAGAGACCCAAAAGTTGTTGTTTTTTTACTTTTATTAGCATAACTGTTTCTAATTAGTGACTGCTTAGTGCGCATTACTGACTTTGATGATGATGATCATCATTCTTATTGACAGGTTTGTGCTTTTCACTACATTGTCACAAAACCAGTGGAAGTTGTAAAGCACCCAAATATAATATTATGGATCAAATTGTATTGCGGACCTGACCTGCAACAAACCTAAACCATGAAGTTTGAGAACTTTTTCAAGGTAATGTTAACAATGAGGCGTAGAAAAAGAGAAATAAAGACATGTGAACAGATAGAGACCAGCAATTCTTGCACTTTAGAAGCTTTCCTTCAAAAAAATCTGTTCTGTAATAATTTGTGTTCCTAGTGTCCATTCAAAACCAATTTTAGAGGGAAGAGGAGGGGATGTGTGAAGACACAGTGAACATAGCCGATGACAAAAACTGGGCAGAAGTGAAACTTTTGTTAAATGAATTACAAATGTATTAATTAAAAACAAACTAAGAGCAGCAAAAATGGAAAATTATAGGTGAAACAGCTCATGAATATGATGAAATGATATTGATTTTCCAATTACAGAATACTTTAATCAATTTCCTTTAACCCAATCCTAGTCTTTTACAGAAAACTATCAATAACAACATATATTTATAGATACACATGAGCTGTCCTGTCTGAATTAAGGGTCAGAAACCTCTTATAAACAAAGCGGTAGTTGTTTTCATATTGATGCTGACCTGGAAGAAGATCAGAGGATCATCAAACCCATTACTTTTTGACATGATGCACTTAGTGATGGAGCGTGGCTTACTGGGCGTGTAAAGCTGGTATTCTTGGAATAGAGTTTGAAGTGACCATCCCAACTATCCACTCGCGATACCTTCAATTATGGACTACAAAAGTGTACACTATTAATTGGATGTATTTCATTTCAACAACTTTTCCTCTAAGAATCAGCTCTTAAACGGTTAAATGTATCCCTTCCAAACGGCTGGAACTAAGAAAGCACTGCGTGGGCTTGTTTTATAGACAGCCTTAAGCTCTCACCCTAGCATTGGCGGCAGACTGCTCTTTGTCACAAACACCCTTGTGTCAAAGATGCAACAGCATCCTGGAGGAAGCATTGACTGCTGCCATGAAGTCGACAAGTGATGAAAGTAGCCTAGAGGTTGTCAATTAAAAGAGCCAAGGCCTGGACCTTATAAGTTAATGGGCAGTTTCCCCTTCCCTGGGCCTGCAAGGGCTTTATAGCACAGCTTATAAAAACTCTTAAGTGTAATGCACCCCTATAACGTTTTCAATTAGAAGACTGGGCAGAAAGCAGTGCAGAGACTTGGCAGTCAAGTTCAAAAATTTATATAGTGGCATTTGGCATAAACTGGAAGAGGAATTTTCAATTGCCCCAGTTTGACTAAGTGGCAGCTACTGTGCAGATTTTTTTATTTTGATGGCATTTCATGCTGACGGGAAGTCTTAAAGGCTTCCTGCTGTCTTTCTGTTATCTGTTTTTTTATTTTACCTGGATCATATTGACACAGCTTGAAAATCCAACAGTTTTAATGCTTTAACAAAACAGGCTAATTGTTATTCAGAGCTCTCCTAATGCTGCTGCTGCATATTATCCCAAATGGATCAGTAATTTGAAAGGGTAATTGGCTCATTTACAATTAAAATTGAGATTGAAGATCAAAGAAAGTAAAAATGTAACCCAAAGAAATGTACCTTCGATGAGAAATATACGGTGGCCATGAAGTGCAAATCACACTAAAAAATCATTAAACAAAAAAAACATATTACAGATCACAACGGCAATTTAAAAAAGCAAAGCAAATAATAAATAGTTTAAAAACCATTACATTTTATAAATCAAAACTAAATTCTGGAAACTAAAACACAATTCCAAAAAAATGAAACACAATAAAATGAAACGTTTTAGAAAGCAAACGTAATTTCCAGAATTCAAATCGAAATATTAAACAAACAAAACAAAAGAAGAAAGCGGAAAAGCTAGGTACATTTGAGACATCTCTGATTGGATGATGGTATCTACTATTGCTTCATGCCTATATATCAGCTGAAACGATGAACAAACATCTTCATCCAATCAACGATGTCCTATAGTACCGACCTTTTCCTTAAAAAATAACTTGATACACTCCGTACTAAACATAAAACTTTAAGAAGTATGCGGACATTGAAGATGCATTTAAAAAAACTCAACTGTCAAAAATCAAACCCCCTCATCAGCGATGCCCAATAGTACCTATCTTTTCTGGTTTCCTATTGTTTTCATTTTTTAACATTTCATTTTGATTTCTGGAAATTACTTTTGTTTTCCAAATGTTTCAATTTTATTACGTTTCATCTTTTTTAAATTGTGTTTTGGTTTCTGGAATTTTCTTTTGATTTCTAAAATGTTATGTTGTTTTTTTTGTTATTTATTTTGCTTTTTTAATCGTCGTTGTGATCTTTAATATGCTTTTGCGTTGTTAAAATGCTGTGTGCATACTAATACCGGCTTTGTCTCTCTTCTTCTTTGATACGGTCAAGAATCAACCATAACAGAGTGATTTGTTAGTGTGCTTTGCCCTTCAGAGCCACCGTAGAATTCCTTTACTTATCTGTTGCACTGTGGCTGAGCTTTATTTGGCTTCCGGTAGAAAAAATAAATGAGTGTTGAGCAAACACCAGTGTTGACACCTCATTTCCTCATTGATTGGTGGTAGAAGCCCAGCTTAAGGTGTGTGGCCATAATCCAATCAAATAAACAAACAACCTTTGTGATTGTGTAACCAAATATGCAGCTATGAGCAGGTTGTCCGAAACAAACACTCTAGGCCAATATTGTGCGTGTCTTTGTCTGAGTTCAAACCTTTAGCTCACCATTGTCTTTTATTTCTATTAACTTAAGTTCCTCAATCCACCAGTTCTAAAAAAGGGTAGATTTTTTTCTCATTCTTTTGCACTTAAAACTTTTCTGAGCCAAGGAATCAATATATCGCCCTATTACCTGCTGTTGACCCAGCTAAGCTCGCCTTTGAAATGTGTTACAGAGCATTAAGTTAACACATGTTAGTGTGTGAAAACAAAGCTCGGGCGACTGGCGTGAGGACCAGCTGAGTAAATAAGATTGAGGGAGCAGTTAGAGATGGCAGGGAAGAAAGGCCTACACTTGTTCCAGCACAGGCTGAGGTGGATCCATAAGGCCAACAGATGGATACGCTAACCTGTATCCCCACAGAAGAAGGGGAAGAAAAAAAAGCCCAAATAAAACAAGTGACTCTGCTCTGGCTAATGCCTTTGATCAACGGCACATCTTGGTCTTTGGTGTAGGACTTCTTACGACCCCGTGGAGCACATGGAACTGCATCTGTATAAACATGGCCGGGGAGGAATGTGTGAACAATGCAACAAAAGAAATTTGTTGGAGAAACACGGGGCGGACTGGGCTAATGGGTGGTTTATGTGGTTAAGGATTTGAGCGTGGTGGTCAGATAGGATGAGAAGCTGAGGAAATACTGTCTGTTTTCTATGACAACACAAGTTGGAAACTCTTTTTGTTTTTGCTTGGTCACATGTGTCAGCACAAGCGCTGCAATGAAACTCTAAGATTTCACAGGAAAAGTACAGTGTTTGGTTATATTCATCTAAGTAGCCTTACAAAATACATTTGCTCGTTATCTACTGTGCCAAAAAGCCAGTCTTTTTCAACTGGTAGACTTACACTCTCAAAATAGTAGCTGTTTTGAGAGTTTAAAGGGGAAGATGTTGTCTTGTCCCTTGTTTTATTTTCCTGCAACAATGGCTGGCTTATTGCCATGGTGATTGTCTGCTAGTTCCAGGACTATGAGGTGTAATTTACCCAGCATTTCCTCCCTGATACACAGCACTGTAATGAGTAAGAGGTCTGCTTTTATTGCAGTCTGTTAACTAGGTCCAGAAGGGGGAACTTAATGCATATGGATTGTATGCATAAATCTATGTGTGGCCTGTTCTTTTTTTCTTTCTTTTTTAAAATTTGTTCCTTTATACCCTAATACTGTTTTGCCCTTAGCGTGAATAAAGAATGTAAATGCACCGGTGAGGCCTGTCCTGGCTGTGCAGTAACAACAGGATGCACTGCTGGGTTTAACCCCTTGGGGTCAGTGTTGACAGTTTGAGCTAAAAGAAGGTGGATTGGGATTTTCTCTTGGAATCTTAACCCTTGTGCTATCTTAGATGACCCCACCCTTACATTGACGTGTTCTTCCTACAATGACAAAGGTGGATAAAGGTGGAAAGATTTCATGTAATCCATGGACACCAGTTAAGATCACAAATCATTGAAGAAAAAAGGTTCAGAGCACTGTCTAGTGGGTCTAGATGACCCAACTCCCAATATTAAAGGGCCAAGATAGCACAAGGGTTAAACTTACAAGTGTTTAAGAAACTTTAAGACCATAAAAATTCTACTATTTAAAGTGAAAACCTTGATTTCACTGTTAAGTATATGTTGTTTTAATAAAAACACGTTACTGTCAGAACCTTTGACAGTTGATGCTGGCAGAAGTGAAGCGTTATGTAATGTTTGAGTTCCATTAAATGTATGAAGAGACCAAAGCAGACGAGGCTCCATCTTTTTAAGCTCTTCAAGATCATTTGTATTTGATGAAGCTGATCACAGAGCAGAGACGTGGCGAGTTCCCTTTGATAATTTGCTGAATGTGGGAGCGCATTGATAACTTATCACGGATCTGGCAGCAGAACAAGTTGCAGACAGGCAGCATCCTGTTAGCGGTGCACTTCATTAGAACCAGGTTCCAGTAATACCACACACATTCAAGCAGCGGGGCCATCTCCTTAGCATCAAAGAATGCTTTATACAAAGGGTTGTCTCTGCCGCAGTCCTCCCACCAGTGTCTGCTAATGATGCCCGCCGCACACATTTTTAACACTGATACTCTTCTGTACTTGTCATTCATTCACACTTTCAAGCCCTAAATGTCTGATTCCATTTCTGTGTCCCTTGCTCTGTTTGTCTCCTTCTGTCTTTCTCCCCCTCTGTCACTCGTGGTGTTTGCTTGGATGCTTGGTTTTGTTTGTTTATTGTTTCCAGATGGCAGACACAGACTTCATTTGTGCGGCTTTCAAGTTCCCAGAGAGCTTTTTACTGCCTTGGCTCAAGCGCTTATCCTGTTTCCTCTTGCCAGGCTTTATGATAGGCCCTTTTAAATGTAGCAACTGGAAACAACTGTCACTACCTGTCTGCATCACGCCTAACTGTACACAAAGCTTTCCTTTTATCACGTTCTTCATCAGAAAGTCTCTGTTGCTGATAGGACAGAGAATCGAGATGCTCCTTGCAGCTCAAATGCACGGTCAGCAGTGTGTAACACTCGTTCTTCATTTTTTTTCCCAAATATTTGCCAAGTTTAGTCTGGGCATCATTAAGCGCCATGACGTCACTTATTTACAGGAACCCGGGAGGGCAACTTGCCCAGTAAATGTGGGGGAGGACCAGCGCATGTCTTTACTCATCGGATGTAGTTTTAAGATGGGGTAGTAATCAAAGCGCTCGGCTATGTAAAAGCCACCCCCTCCTCCTTAAGGAGGCTTTTTTTTCTTGGCTGCTGCTGAATGAGTGATTTACCCTGGCATTCCAACCTGCTTAATATCATTTCTAACAGCGATATTTAACAAAGGACTCCAGCCATTGTTGAATGTGCTCGACTAATCCTTAAAAGTTAGTCACTTAGAGGAAATCCAAATGTTTTTGGCTTGTTGTTGCCGCTAGGTATGGATAAGGTTGGCCAGCTTTAAAGTTTGCATTCCCAGAACTGGCTAGCTCTGTCATTAGGCATTCACCAAAAACTGTGTTGTCAGCATAGGACAGTTGTGTTTTTCCATCCCTTTACAGGCCAAGATGAAGGGAGCCTTTCTTTATACGTTTCAAATTTCAGCACAGTCATAATGCTGACCTCCTTGTGACCCCTGTGCCAGGGGATCTAAGCTGAAGTGTGAAGGGATCGGACTTTAAAATTCACGTAACCGCTGGTGTTTGTGTTTACCACCAGCGAGAGCCTGCCTTTCCGGCTAATCTCATCAAGGTTTCGGATCTAGTGCTGGGGTGAGGGAGAGGACAGAGGACCGTGACCCACATCCTTGTGCCAGGACAGCTCTCCAGCCCGGCTTTGTGATTCCATCAAAGTTTACTACGAGGCCCACGGCCAGGGTTTTTACTACAGAACTCCCTGGCACAACAAGATAATGTGTGCACTCATTTCTTCCAAGGACAGTCACTTTCATGTCCTGGGCCTGCTTGTTTTTATTTATTTTTTTACCAGAGAAGAAACTTTACCTTTGAAATATGAAATGATAATAATTTTATGTCAAATCAAAAATGCAAACAATACATACAGCCCACTTCTTTAATAATTTGAAGCATGTAAAAGCATAAGAGAACTCAGAGGTCTTTGTTTGAATCAGCCATTAGCTAATGTAACATGCCTTCACTATTGTTCAGCGGTGAGTCTTGACTGTTAACTCTTTGCGAGATCCCAAAAACTCTACTTTGTGTTTTTCTTTGACTTTGACAATTATTTCTTTCAAATTTGATAATCTGCATTTTATTTTCCCTCTTTTGAAAATGTTATAATTAGAATGATTGATTGACAAACTTTGACTTTGTAACTGAGTTTGTTGCAGGTTTTTTTTTTCCTTTTTTTAACACCGTATTTAAAAGTTCCATTCCGATTTGATCTGTTGTAAAAGTGTTCCCAGTGGTCTTTTCATTATGATTGTGCCATTTTTAGGCAAGATCAGAAAAACATGTGATCTTTTTCAGGACATAGTTTCTTCAAAGTGGCAGGAGTTCATTAGAAATTCTCCTCTGAGTTGTTCTTATCATCCATCTGTTTACACTCTCCTGCTAGCTTACAGCCACTCACAACCTATACAACAAAATGGTGAGCAATATTGGAGCTACCCAGGTGTGAAGTTTTGAGCCAGATGCCAGCACAGATAAGGAAAACAAAGTTGTACATGGATCTAATCGTTAACAAGTTGATGCATCAGAATGGAGCAGAGCAGGAAGCTTGAGGCTTGCTGTAGCTTCTACATAACCCCTGTTCCTGATTCACAACGATTTGATTAAAGAAATACTCAGAAATGCAATTTTGATCTTTATTTTATTATTTATGTACGCCATCATGAGCAAAATGTCACAAGAACATGTTAAAAAGATCAAAAACACAAATTGTCATTGGAGTGGGTTTGTAAGTCTTATTTATCTTTATGGACTTCTTGTTTGCATTTCGTTTTACGTTTATGTGAAGCTGTTTCTCTGGCGTTCAACTACAGACAGAGACAATACACATGCAGTTAGGAAATGTGAAGTTGTAGTGACAACAATCAAAGGGTTTGACTATTTTTAACTTATTTCCTGAATGACTTGTTCAAGCTGCTGCAAGTTTAAATCATTTCAAGCAAATGGTTCTAAATTTCAACTATACACACAATTTTTTCTTAGCTTTTTGAAAATAAAATAAAGTTGAATAAATTATGTGTGACAATTAAAAATGTAGTTGAAAGTGTGGTTGTATATGGTTATGAAGGTAAAACAAATGAAATAGTATCTCTTGAGATATTCAATTATTAGTTTATCTACCTCTAGCTCCCAACCAGGCAAAATCCCATGGACTAATATAAAGTAATAAAGAGCTATTACTCAATCATTATATTTGTCAAAATAACCATTCTTGCTTTTAGACCTTTTTTAACATAATCTTGATAACCCTCTTTTTTTATGTGTGTTTATTTTTTTCTGTAGTCCAGGTAATTCAAGTTATATACCAATCAGAAGCCTCAATTAAAGCATGTGGTCTCGTGTGGAACGTTTGATTTACAGATTCTCCCCAACTCGCTTTCAATGGTGTGGGTGTAGACTTTCAACTCACTCCTAAGTGGCGAGAATGGTTGCCACAGAAACAATGACTCAGACAGACTTGGACCAATCGCAGCCATTTATGATTTCTGGTTCCAACATGGCGATGTGTTTTCCAAGAAAATGTCGCCTAAACTGACTTCATTTTGTTGGAGCCAGAAGCAAATCGATTTCTTCAGTTGACGTGAAACTCACTTGGTTCCGTTTTCTTACATAGTCAATTATTCGAACACACAAGACCATTGTACATATTTTAACTCACAAAACTTCTAATAGGAGTAGTGAATAAAAAAAACAACATTTTTTTTCTTTCTAATGGTATAAAAGTCAAAGCAAATTGGTGTCAGTGCGGATATTTTTTCTGTATTTGAGATACCCATCTTTACCCTTAACTATTGCTCCATTGATATTGAAAGGGCTTTTGTAGGTTTGATAAAAAGTCTCCCACATTTCATCATTGATACCTGCTAATACAAACATGTCCAGGAAGCAAAGAGTTGAAAATGTACCTTATTTCTTAATCTTAGTTAAACCTACAAATTGATCTTTGTTTGCATAATATGTTCGATCCAAGATCTTGTAGTTTTAAATGTCCGGTGTTTTGAAACATGGCAAAAATTGAGCTTTCATTCCTCCTTTGGGTATATTTTAGGACAAAACATGTTTTTGGTACATGACTTGTTTATTTGACTACTTGCTATCTTTAAGTCCTTAGATGAAAACCTTTTTGCTCTGTGCTGTTAAAACACAGATGTGGATGTGCAAACAGGAGCAGCGTAGTAAGTTAGTTTATCTTTGATGCTCAGCGATTGACAAAGAGACTTTCCTATCAAAGGACTACAAATAAACTACAATGAAAGATTGATTATCAAAGGCAGGTCTACGTTCTGAGTGTTTGAAAGACAACATGTTAAGGCTCTGGGGTTTATGTTTCTGCTTTTGATCCAAATGGATCTTTCATTTTGATACATTATAATCTAAATGTGATGTTTGCTTTCTGATCATTTTCACCATCAATGGTGCATGGTGTGCAAAATGGCACGATGGTTTAGGCCAGACTACAAGCAAATTGGCATGTCGTTGAGTCCCATCTTCGCTGATGCAGGACTTCCCCGTGCTTTTGTCTTCAGTTTGGGCACAGCTGTCAGGTTAGGTGCTATCCCCGCTCCCCTCCCAAAAACCTCCGGCCACGCGCGACTGCACCTCAAACACTAAATAGAAGCATTAGACACACCATGTTAGGGGCTGCTGGTGTCCGAGCAGCGGGTTTGGTTGTCTTGTCCTGTGGCCAGAGATGTGTGCATTATCAACCCTCCCACATCTGCACTATGTGGTGTAGCGGTTATTTTAATTCCCATACCTTTATATTAAATAGTAGATTTACTCATTTGTGGTTGATTTCCATTTGTATTGCCGCGTCTGTCGACCGCTGACCCTTATATGCCTCCAGTTTGTAGCACTCGGCTACAGATCTTTGCCATGTAAATGCCCACAAGGTCTATTTACTCATACGTAACGTAACAGATCTTGATTATGCACCACCGGCATCACACCTCAGCAGGATATAACCAAACATGAAAATTAACTCGCAGTTAAATGCCACTATATGCAGTCCAAAAAAAAGCGGGGTAAAGGGAAATCAAATACAAATTTACACTGGTGGAAAAACCCCACTGTTAGGAAAAGGAGCCTAGAGGCAGAGAAGATGCTGCCTATTAATGTGCAAAGCAAATGAAACTGTTTATTCCACACTATCCATCCAAAGAGAACACGTTCACACCGGGTGAATACACACTCATTATTTTGGTAGAGGGCAATTTTTGGTAGAGGTTTCTACAAGAATAAAAAATTGAAATAAATCAGATGTTAATACTTCTCCAACTGCCTACGAATCAGGTAAATGAAAAAGGGTAAGAAGAATAAATCAGCATAATGAGCTGAATTTGTAAATATTGCCTAATTCACTGGAGATTTTAATTGATTTGTTTGAAAATTCAAAGTTTAAAAAAGCAGTCTGAAGTCGCGCTGATCTATCCATGACATACTTCTAAAACTGTCTGTTATAAAGGTAAGCATTAAAGTTTCTTGGCCTGACTTTGTCTGCAAGACATGCAAAAGGAATTGCCCCCTGATGGGTTGGAATGCACCCAGCTGGCCTTTAAAAGGTGATAATTGGAAAATACAGGATAAAGCCACAGTCCAAGTGAGGATTTTGCATAGGATTAAGCCATAAAAAACTAAATGGAATGAAAAATCTGCAGGAGATATGAAGAAAGATGATCAAATACAGCTATATATAGCTCTTTATTTTCTGTGTTGAGGCTGCCGCAAAAGCTGCAATGTAGGGCCTGCGGTAATTTGGCATGTAAAGAATTAGCTCTAGAGGGATCAAACTTCAACAAACTCATAGAAAACAGAACAGCTTATGCTCAGCAACTTTTACTTAGCTATTGATTGTATCATTTTTTCAGCCCAAGTAGTTTATCAAACCGTTATAGATAAAGTAAGTTTTCTCAGTGGACTTTTAATTATGATTATGCCATTTTTAGGCAAAATCAAAAACACCTGTGTCGTTTTGTAGGACATAGTTTCTGCAGAGCAGCTGTACTTGATTAGAAATTCCCCTCTGAGTTGTGAGTGGGACTGCCCCCACTTCCCATCATCCTTTTACACTCTCTCCCGCTAGTTTACAACCCCTCACACCCACAACCTAAAGGCCCGTACACACCGGGGCGTATATCGCGCGCGATATTCGCCGACGTTTAACGCCTCGTGACTAAACAAAGGGCACCAATGTGAGTGTGCACACCAACGCGAAAAATGCCACGCGTTAAAGCATCATTTTTTAAAAAACGCCTCGGGTTCGTTTTTTTTGTTTGACGCGCCGCGTCAAACTATACGACCAATGAGAATGGCGCTTTTGCACACGTGTCTGGAGCTTCTAAAGTTACAGTAAAACACAACTTGGGGGCGCTCAAACACAAAACTGTCTTGCTGAGCACACATACGTAAAGGCGAAAAAGATATACGCCAAGTAGCGTCTACACTGCCGCGAAGTAATAAGGACGGACATTCTAAAATATCTCCGAAAACACTCATGATACATTTTCAGCACTTGTACCAGTCGATAAAACTCCCCATGTTCTTCTTTTCTCGTAACTTTGGGATGTACCCAAAATCGGCGTCTTTTCCGGCGTCTTTCATCATTCAACATTCATTCATCATTCGCTGGAACTGGAGCTAAAGCTACTGGTGCTGGAAATATTCATGTTTTCTTTGTTTGATTCTGACAAGCGCGTAAATACTTGCTGTCTTCTTCTGAGTGAAAAGCGACTTTAAGAAGCGTAAAGTTGCACAGCGCCACCTTGTGTACAGGGGGTATTTCTGTTTTACATTAAGCACCATCTAATGTCAGCGAATGAAATTGCATGTTCGCTCGGCTCATCGTCAGCGTAAATCGCCTGGGTGTGAACACAAAAAACGTGTTGAAAAACACTGGCGAATAACGGCTGGCGAATATTTGTCCTGGTGTGTACGGGCCTTAACATTAGAGATGCGACAAAAATGGCAAGCAATATTGGAGCTATCCATCCATACAATTTTAAACCAAATGCAGCTCAGACGAGTAAAATGAAGATGTACATGGATAATTGTCTACAAGTGGATGCATGAGAGAGGGGAGCCCGTGGCCCATAGATATTAGTTTGTATGTAACAACTCTGCTTTAATCTGCTCTTGATTCACAACCATTTGAATAAAGAAATACAGTTATAATCCTAAATTTCATTATATATGTCCTCCATCATGACAAACATGTTATTAAGATAAAAAACACAAATTTCATTGTAGTGGATATTTAAAGCAAGTAGTTAAAATCTACTGACAGAAAAGTTGTAAGTACTTTTCACTCAAAGTCAAAAATTCTAATTTTGTATCTATTTGTTTATGGGAAAAAGGTAAATTATTGATATAGAAATTTCTCGCATAACTATTCTTTTTGTATAAATGATGGTTCACATTTTTTTGACCAGTTAGTGAGTTTGTTATTCTTTGATTTCTTTCTCTATTGTTTCTTTAAAAACACCTACGGCCCCACCACAAGATATTTTATGGAAATTATTGCTAAAATATCAATTTTTACTTTTGTTTTCTTGCTCGTCTTGTTACAATCCAACTTTGGAGTTAAAGGAGATGGCTTTTAAATGGCTCAAGAGACTTCAAGCAATTGTAATTTCAGTCACATTTGAAAAGCAAATGCTTTTTTATTCGACCTGACACAGCATTCCATTATTTTTCAGGAAGGAAATTGTAGGGGAAATTGAAGAGGCCTATACCTGTCCGTGAACCTTTGCAAACCAAAATTCAAAGCTATTCAGTCCTCATTCAGTGTTGTCCTAGTCCGCTGGATGACTGTGCATCCGGTTTCCATTACTGTTTTCTTTCAGAAGAATGTAGTGCAGTGTAGTGAAGTCCAGCTTTACTAGAAGACTTAAAGAAAAGACCAAATCTTGGTCGTCGTTTCTTGTCTAAGTTTTGAAAGATTCCACCTGGTCTCTTAATGATGACTAAGAGTCCTTGCCTTGTTGTTGATGTACTTGCAGTTATTTTGATTTTGCACACCATAGACACACTGTGATCATTAGGCTCCAGTCCAGTCAAAACTGTAGGTACTACAGCAGCTATTATGGCCTGTGTCAATCAGCAGCCATTTCCAGGAACAATGTACCAACACCCTTTCTGCACATTTCAGGAAACCTTTCACTGACTGTAAACGGCTCGTTCCTAATGACTTCCTGTATCCAGAATCCAGCCTTACTGTTTGGATTTCAATAATGTACCAATCTGAGGTGTTTCTGACTGTAAGATTGAATGTTGTGTTCAACGGTGAAAAGGGATCGTGGCTCTGAAATTCTCAGGTGACGCCCACATGGAGCACATTAGAGGAAGATTTTAGGGGGAGAAAATAAAATTCACTCATTATTAATTTTTATGCCGGTTTTGCTGGGTCTTAACCATTGGAGGCCTGAAAGGGTGACCATTGTGAGTAGCCCCACCCACTGATTACCAGTCGTCTTTTATAGTCTTTTACATGAACATGTAGGCATGTGCAGCTGCTGTTAGTGAACAAACAAAACGCTGTACAGTTTAACTTTTAGTTTTGACATGGTCTACTCCAACCTAGTAAAGGGGAGGTACCCAATCAACAACAATATATATAAGATAAGTCTTTTTTATGAAATTATGTTGCTGTTTAAAAAAAACAAAACAAGCAGATTTTGAAAAGCTTATTAGGTTGTCTAGTTTGGCCCTACATGTTTGTTTGTTTATCACCTTATATCTTAACATATATGTATTTAATCCTTTGATATTTTTAAACTTTGGAGCAGTTTAATAGAGATTTTTAAATATAAATATACATTTTTTCATTTATCACTGGGATATTTCAGAATCTACTACACACTTGCGGAAAAATATATTCTTATTTTGAAATTCTGAAGAATAACATCAACTATACACATCAGAAGCACACCGTAGAACTTTAATTGTAAATAATAAAACTAGTTTGATGATTAATAAAGCACATCTTGTAAATTTGTTTGCCTTGTGGTAATTTTCAATAGTCTTCCGTGTCCCTTTCTTTAACTGATTTGTTTTAGCATCATGGAACTTTCCATGTTATCTGAATGTTTTAAGTAATTCTTAAGATTTGTCTGGCTACTGCTGCGAATAATGGATGGTCTTAAGTATTTGTTCCCAAAAATGTTTTAGCTATAAAACTTAAATATTTCCAGATGTTTAATTTGGGGGTGAAAACGCACATCTGTTACCTGGCGAGCAACAGAGACATATTAAAAGTGTTGTTCTGGATCAGTGTTCTTGCATAGAGTCTGCTCCATTTAAGTGTGAAAGATCACCTGTTGATCAAACCATTATATTCTGCTCTGCCTGACTTTAAATCTTGGTAATGTTTGGTAACAGTGTGAATTCAGATTGAATATTTAGCAATGACAAGAGTATTGGTAAACTAAAGAGACCATTTTTTAATTCTGTTTTTGATTTTTTTTTTTTCGCCTGTTCAGTCCGAGTTTATATGGACTATTCTTAATTAAAAAGCATCTTAAAATGAGCTTCAACAGTCAGAGCAGTGAATGAGTCATTCATCTGAAGTTTGCCTCACTGATTAATGTAATGATGCAGCAGATCAAAGCTGATGTTGACACAAAAAAGGTATGCTTTTTCTCCTACTATTATCCTTATCAAGAGTTTAACTAGATTTGAAAAACCAAATTGGACAGTAAATCAGTTTGATTTAAGTCTAAATGATATGGCTCCCGTTGAAGTTCCACTCCAATCATCTTTTGATCTATTTTAAAAGTGTTAGTAGTGGTCTTTTCATTATGATGATAACATTTTTAGCCCAAATCTAAAAACCATTATTGTTTTCCAGGTATAGTTTCTACAGAGCGACAGTAGTTCATTAGTAATTCACCTCTGAATTGTTGGTGCAGATTAGGCCTGCCCCCTTCCCATCATTCATCTGTTTATATGCTCTCTCGCTAGCTTAGAGCCCCTCACAACCCCGACCTAACATGAGAGATGCAACAAAAATGGTGAGCAATATTGGAGCCATCTAGCCGTACAGATTTGAACCAGATACCAGCTTGAATGAAGAAAACAAAGATGTACATAGATCCAGTCATATATACAAGTGAACGCATCATAATGGAGCGAAGCAGGGAGTTCATGGCTTCCTGTTATAGGTTCTACGTCACAGCTACAGGCTTTTACCAACGGCAGTTTTTTGTCTGCTCCTGATTCACATCAATATGGGTAGAGAAGTACTCAAAAATGCACTTTTCTGCTTCATTATCTCCCTTCATTGTGAGAAAAATGCAACAAGAACATGTTAAAAACGCATTTTTCATCTGAGTGTGTCTTTAAGGTAAAATAAGAACATTTGCTGGCACTAATCAATACCAAAATGGTTTCTTTTGGTAAAAAGTTCAACTTCATCAGCAGCCATTATAATCTTCAATTCAAAATAAAATCTGATCTGACACAAACTTACCAGAGTTGTGAACAAAGCAAAATTGTGTCTGTGGCTTTAGTTTCCATGATCCTCCCAGTAAGGGAAGGAAGGGGCTTGGGTTATTGTCCGCCCTCACTTACACCCACACCCTTTATGGTGCAGTGGGCCAAGCTAGGGTCTTGCTCTTTCCCTGTCACTTTCCACAATGTGGCTGGGTTTGTGTTTTTCTATTCTTTTTTTATCTGCTAATGCAGTCAATAGTTGACGTGGGTTTGATGCATCATCACTATCACTACACACTGTAGGCAGACATTTGTTCGCTTGATTTCCATTGCTCTGGAAACTCTAGTGAGTTTTTTTTTTTTTGGCAAAATTTTATCTAAACAGTAAAAAAATTTTTTTTTTTGTTTTGTAGATTAACAGGAACTTTAATGCAGTTTAAATACACATCTGAATCTAATAACTTATGTCACTTGGAGTTGTATGAACCTTTCAAAACTGGTAGTACCCAGAACATTTAGTGTTTATAAGGTCTAGGGGTGCCATTGTATGCATGTATTTGTGATTTTTAATATGCGGCAAACTAAATATAATTTTTTAGTCACTAACATAATTCTTTATTTTATTTATTGACAATTAATTTATGTTGCAGTGAATGCTTTTCTTTTAGAAGTGTCTGCTCATTAAGAACCAAGTGTATTATCTAGTAAAAATTTTTTTTGATAAATCTTATCTTATTCAATAATTTAGGTCTAAAATATCTATAACAAATATTAATAGTATAAAGGCACAGATTTTAAATGATGTAAAAACATTAATCACTAGAAGTGGTCTTTCTTGACCTAAATTCAATATGTTTTTTATTTTTCTGTCTAGAGAAAAACATATTGACATCATACATTAAAAAATAATAAAAGAAAAACAATGATTTTGTGGGTAAGTGTAATTCAAAATAGATGTGCATAATTAATAATGCCTGGTCCCATGGAACAGAAGGGCTTTCAGCTTACAGTCTTTTTTATGTGGGAGTTTTGGGAGGGGCTACGGGATGTAGGGATTGGGGGGCTGTATAATACTTCCATGGTTTTGGCCGTCAGATTTTCAAGAAACTTCCTGGTGTGTCAGGATCAGTCAGGCCTAAGCCAGTCTTAATTAAAGGCTTGGGGCTGGGCAGAAGTTGAGGGCAAAAGGCATCCCTGTTGGGTAAAAGAATGGAGCGTCTGCCATTTCAACACTATGGGGAGCATCAGCTTTATAACTTAAAATTACTCTTTTAAAAAGCCTGACTATTTACTACTGACAAAAAGCAATGATTATTTATCTACAGATTTTACTCAAAGAAAAAACTAACACCAAGTTACAAATACTGTCATTTTTAAGTAATATATTTCCCTTATTAGGATGCGTCCAGTTTTGCCTGCATTAAAAAAGCTAAACTGGTTATAGTGGTAAGATACAAAAATAAAACAGCATAATGGCCATTGACGCAGTTAGTACCTATTTTTTTTTATTATTGAACTTTTCAAAGACAAAATACAAACTCCAACAGAGGAGTACCTATGCAGTTGTTCTGTAGTTATTCTGTCCAACCACTTGGGGGCACAGGCATCTTACAGGGAAGCTGTACAGGGTCTGGTGTGCTTATGTGTGTTTGGTGGGGTTGCAGAAAGGGAGATTAATTAAATGGACTGTGATCCAAAAGTGCCTATGCTCGCTCATGACACATCATGCCTCACAGATGTCCCCTTTTTACCATCCTGTTTTTCGTTTTTCATTAATTTAGTTTCAACACCGATCCAATCGTAAGTCATGCAACACCTTAGTAAGTATGTTCTGGTCTTCCCAGTGGATTTTCCCACCAAACCTGTCCTTCAGATTTCCCTGTAAATTGTAAAAAGAGGTGCTCTGGTTTATTTTTGTCTAGGCCCGGATGGGCAATGAAGAAGCCAGAGATCCAAATTGTCATTAGTACTTTTTCAAGAAAATGTTTATGATGTGTTCACATTCAGTCGTTCGTGTGTTTGCACATTTATTGTTTGCTCTCATAGACTTAACTGGTGCGAAATCCTCTGATCCATATTTCCAGCCTTTGTTTGGCTTCCATTCAGTTTTGTCTCCCAGGAATTTCTCTAAAGATTATTCAAGACATTCTCTCCGGAGTTCTAACTGCTTAATTAAACAATTATAACTGGTTATTAAGCAGTTATAGCTGTTTAATTAATTGAACATGCTTTATGGGTGCATGTGTAATCTTCATGTACGTGATGCTGTATGAAACTGAAGGTACTGCAGTTTTTAAAATGTGTTTTACTTTTTGGAATGGCTGGTAATCTGTCTCATTGCGAGTTATGTAATAGAGAGGAGAAGTGCAAACCACCTTGCAAGTCCTAATACATTCTGACTCCACAGCGTCAGCTGGTCCCAGTTGTCCAGGAGGCTCAAGATGGCAACGCTGTTTAGCTGTCCTCATACTAGTATTTGCAGGCAGGCTAGAATATGTGTCTGCATGCTGCAGTGTTTTTAGATTAGGCTCAAATATGAGTCCATATGGTTCAATGGTGACATGTTTGATGCCCTCTGGCCACAGTCCAAACGTATGGAAGTATGAAATGGAAACTCTGTTTGTGTGTGAGTGTAGAAGGGAAAAAAAAACTTAGAACCTTTGCCAACCTTATGTAGTTTTTCCTTTCAGGGTGTGTGTCCCAGTAGGCCTATTTGGGTTATCTGACTGGTGTGTGATCATGTGGCTATGGGGTCACAGTATACATCTTACTGCCAGAAGCATTGGGAGATGGATTTGTTGACCTATGAGGGTCTTATTTAGTGAAAGATGGTCCTGTGAATGATAGTTTTTTTCAGTTGGTTGGTTAGAAACCAACACACACTGATTTTTTCTTTATGTGAATCATTTTTGGTGACAGAAATCATAGTAAAAGGTTCCCCAACTCTCCTTTTCCTCTATCCTCCCATGCTCAGGATTTCTCAACCAAATTACCATCCATAAGAAGGAAAAGGTTTTTAGAGCATGCAGTTGAAGTATCTACATAATAATAATGTAGCTGTTGTTAACATGAGTGCAGTTGTGCAGATGACAGACAGGCTCATACAAGGAGACCTACCTGGTTAGGCCTGTCCACCAGATGTTCCACCAGCCCTCCACACTGCATATTTGACTTGCTAATTTCAGGAGACTATTTGTTGTTATGTCTGCAAATCAGGACATTAACAAGTCCCTACTAATTTTTTGTTTTGTTTTTTAGAATCGAGTTATTACATTTCATCACAAGTAGTTAAAAATGCTGCTTTAAAAAAACATTTAAAACTGTATCCTTGCCAAAACCATAACTCTCATTTTGATTTCTATTTAAAGACCAGGCACCCAGGCTTTAAACGAACCAGACACAGATCGATGCATAAGTGCTCATTCTTGCTGCTCCACCTACTGATTTAGACTTCTTTGCCAGACATCCATGTCTGATTCTGAAAACAAAAGACAGCATAGATGTTCAGAGGCACAACCTGAGACATTTACTGTAATGTGGTGCCTCTTGTCAGGTTGAGAAGCAGGCCAAAGATATTTGCATGTAATAAATGAGAAATTCTCTCATGTCCAGCCCTGCTGGGGCCAAAGGTTTACAGTCACAGATGCAAACTCCATCTGCCTCTGTTTTCCCCATCTCCTGCCTATTACGGTTCAGATACACTCTGCTTGGGTTGGGGTAAAGTGGGGTTTTGTCAAATACCTTTAAATATGGTATTTTTAATTAAGAATTAAGAAGAGGTATGTGTTGGAGTAGTTTGTCGAAGACTGAGAATGACCGCCACAGCTTCTTCAAGTGTGCTTTGCTTTGTAGTCTAGTATTGCAGGGTGGAGAGAGTTGAAGAGGTCAAGTGGCCCCCTATCCTTAGTAAATATGGACATGATGACAGCTGATGTGACAACAAATCTCGGCGAAAACAATGTTTTCTTGCCAACGCTCTCTCTACCCCTTTCGCAACCGGCACAGACCCCTCACCCCATCAGCCCAGGGCTGTGATCCTGCATAGGCAGCATAATGAAGCCATATAAGCCTGTTATTTGCTGCTTTACGGCTTGTTTTATGAAGGTGAGCTGACAAGCAGCTCCCAGAATGGTTCCTGCCACTTTAACGGACAGCATTACCAAGAGAAAAGGAGTGGTGTAAAGGGAGGGCAGGGTAGGCTAGAGAATGTGCTGGGGCCTTTATGTTAGCTCTGCCATGGCTTTGATGGGTAGAGGTCTGGCTGCAGGCTATCACTAGTAGATTTTACGTCTTCCACCTTTTGTTGGAGGGACATTATTGACGTTTGACCTATGTTACTATTCCCACCTCTTCTTCACTAATCAATTCACACATCGATCCATTAATCAGACTGGGTGATGGTCAGTGAAAGGGCGCATGGGTGTGTGTGAAGAATTGTGGGATAGGCCCCAGGCTACTTTAGAAGAGGCCTTAACCTGTGGAAGCCTGTTAAGAGCTTGTTTCAACAAGTCATTGATCTTTTATGAATCCACTTTATTTGCCAAAAAACATTTTGCTATATGTATATATTTCAGATTGTTTGATGTCAGCAGTTGAATTAAACTACAATTTAAATTAATTTGCCGTAACTTTATTTTATTTTTACGTCATCCGATTGCATAGCTAAAACATTTTTATGAGTGCTTCAAAAGAACTTTAAATTGAATCACAAATCTATTTATTATCCAAGGGTATTTAGTCTCGGCGTCCCTTAAAGAGAAAAAAATTATCTAGAAGAATTTTAATTGACAAAAAATTGAGTCCGACTGATGAAACCCGCCCCGAAAATCAGCGGCTTTATAAACACAAGGATGTATTTTAAAAGGGAGCAAACATAGTTTTGTTCGTCAGACCGTTTCCATGGAGGCCCAGCCAGCAGCATAATTGTGCATTACCCACAAACAGAAACAGATCAGAACCTCAGACAGCCGATAGATCAAAACGGAAGCTGCGGGAGTGAAACCTACCATGTTTTGATTAGGTTTGGTTTGGTTTTTGGTTTGGTTTGTGCAGACTAAAGCCGTCGCCCCAGTCTGTCTCTGTTGTTGCCAAGTTGTTTGCCAAAACAGCAGAGGACTTGGGGAAAGAAATTTAGAGAGTGAAAACCTGCGGGCTGTTTTGAAGCCCACCCGTCCCTCAATCTGACCGGGGTCCAGCCGACAGTCACTCAACTCTTGTGGGTTTAGGGAATTGAAAAGACACTTCTTGTGTGGATTTTTCAATTCTTCAACATGTCATTTGGCTGAGAGTGCTATTGTCGCCTGCCCCTTTTTTCCCTGCTCTTTCTGCTGAGACGAGTCGTGTCATCCCCTCGTGATCAGCACTTTTGTTGCCTTTGTTTTTGGCTCTACCTCAGAAGTCCATCTTGTCTTTTATGTCCCTGCCTTTCATGCATAAGGGAACAGTTGTGGCCTGTTGTGGGGCTGTTCCACTGCATTTCCACCAGTGGGGTTTCCTTTCATTCTCTTCAAAGTGACTACAATGGGGCTCTGAGGGCCTCAATGACCAATGCAGAGAGCACAATCCTACAGAGCCCGTTCATTTTGTTTTGCCAGAGTCAATAAAAATGCTAAGTTAAAAGCTAACCCCCTTGTGCCCTCCTTGAATTGAGCGACTTGGTTGACCTTTTTGACCTCCCCCTTTATTACGTTTTAATGATGAATTTATTGATCTGTTTTTCTAAATTGTTGTCTAACGTTTAGTATGCCACATTTACTGTTGGCTTGAACCATTGAGCTATAGATCTGAACTAACCAAATGACAGTTGCGTCTACATAATTCTCTGAGGAGAGGAAATAACACATTAGTCTATTTGTGACAGACGTCAACAGAGGGAGCTGAACAGGGTGTGATGGGACATCATTTTTAGATTTTTTCCACCCTGAGACATTAAGATGTCTCCATACCTTTAAAGAGGAGGTGGGTTTGCCTAATTCCTGAAGGTGGGATTTCAGTGGCACATAAAGAGCATTGTGTGCAGAGAGAAAGCCAGCGCGTTTGAGGATTACAGGTACGCCGGCTTTGGTTGCCAGAGATAACTGCCGTGACTTTGTCCTCATTGTGTAGATTAAGGCATAAAAGCCAAAGTAATTAGACTGAAAAGGGGACAGGGGATGGATGGAAGGGAAGAGTAAAGTGTTTAGTTGACTGCAATGTATATTCATTGGAAATGGCCGAATGAGAAAGATATAAATATCACTCTTTTGGGTGAAGAAATTGAACCGCAGTTTGTTGCAACTGATGACTTCATTCTTTAAATGTCTATTGTATCACAAAGTCATCGGCAAAGCAACACACAAATAAACAACTTAAATATAAAGTTTCAACACGACAAATTACATTAACCAAAATGAAAACATCCATCTACCTGGTTGCATTCGACTCCTTACAGACCCAATCAGATGAAAATGGTGTTTTTGGTGTTTTAACGTGTTCTTGTGGTTTTCTTTCTCATGATGGAGGGCATGTACACAGAAAATTAAGCTTAAAATTCTATTTCTGAGTATTTCTTTATTCAAATCATTGTGAATGAGGAGCAAACAAAAAATGCAGTTGGACTTGATGTAGCAATGAGATGGGTCCTACAATCGGTGGGCCACAAGCTCCCGGCTCTGCTCCATTCCGTTGCATCCGCTAGTAGATGGCTACATCCATGTACGTCTTTGTTTTCCTCATCCGACCAAGGACATGGCTCAAAACTGTACGACTGAATAGCCCCAATATTGCTCCCCGTTTTAAACTATGTGCTTGAAAAGGACACAGGTTTTTTTGATTTTGTCTAAAAATGGCATAAATAAAAGATCACTGGGAATGCTTTTAAAGTACCAGTAGATCAAAAGATGATTGGATTTGCATTTTAAAATAAGGTTAAGATTATGTAATATGAACAGTTGAGACTCACTAAAAGAACAAACTGCAGGTGAAACATCTGTGAGGTGTTATCAAAACATAGAAGCTATTTGACTTTTGTAATCTGAGCAAACTAGGATACTCAGGTAAGTAATCATTTTGTGACTGTTGTTTATAATCAGCAAAAGTGTAATATGTCTAATAGGTTATTCTCTTGGTTCCCCTGTCTTGATAAAAGGGAAGATAGCCTCCAGCTGATTTAATCTGGAGGGGAATGGTTTGCTCATACTGAGCTCCAACTTGCTGGAGGGCAAGCAGAAGAGGCAGGGGGCAAAGAAGTAGGAGAAAAGTGTTTGATTCTTTCCTTTCTCTGTCTTGGGTGTCTCTGGTTATTTTTCTAGCATGTCTCTGCCATCCACTTGTGTCTTCAGTCCTGAGGCATTGTAGAGAAAACAAACAAAAAAACAAAAAAAGAAAAGAAGGGAGGGGGGGTGACACATACACATTACCGCATCACGCTGAGAAGAGGTCTACGTGTGGCGAAGGCTTCAGCTCTCTTTATTCCTTCTAAGAAACAAAGTGCCAGACAGGCAGGTATGTGAAACCAGGTAAATATTGATATGTTCTTGACCATTTTTATTTATTTTATTTCAGACAGGTTTCTGAAGATGAAGAGGGGGGGGGGGGGGTTGTTGATGTTTCACCAACATTGATTTCCTTCCTGCTCTTTATTTCATCTTTTATTTGTAGGAGATTTTTTTTTATCTGGAATCTCAAGTAAACAGACCCCAGAATGTCATTTGCATATTAAGAAGAAGCTGATTATTTTTTGGGTGGGAACACAGATCTTTAATTTTGTGCATTTTAGACACAGCTTCTCCCTTCACCGCCACGCTGGAGGCAAATGTGGAAATCTACATATTGTTAGACAGGCTGTTATCAGGGCTTTTTTTTTTAAACATATTTTAGCAGGTTTTGTGTTATTTACTGTAATTTGAGTAGTGGGATGAATATTACTGTCTGAATTAGGCTGTTATGCTGCCATGTGGAGGCCAGTAGAGTTGCACAGAATGGAGACATAATATCATGGTAATGAAGCAATTACCTGAAGCTTTCCAAAGTACACTGTTGACGGCCAGACCAGAAAGATCAGTGACTTTAAACAATACTGTGTGACAAAATTTTCATTTACAAAGCTGTGGTGCAAACAAAGATCACAACAACAGGAATAACTTAATGCTTTTATTAAAGTCTCCATTGGGGGAGACAAAAAGTTGGACAACAGAGTGCATTTTCTGATGAACTCCTGCCGCTCTGCAGAAACTATGTCCTAGAAAACGACATATTTTTTATTTATGTAGCTTAAAAACATTAAATTCATGATTCAAAGAACAGTAGGAACGCTTTTACAATAGATTAAAGGATCTGTGAGTGGGACTTTAAGCCATGTTTTTCTTTTTTCTTTATGTGTGTTAAAAGCATTTTATTCATACATCCTACTAGAATACATCTCAGTATTGGATAAGAGATCTTCAGCCAAGTTTCAGATCACATTTACCTCAAGGTTACTTTGATGTACAGAAAAGTTTGAGGTGGAGTCACTGACTGAAAGGTGCTTAGGTCACATGGGTGCAAAAAAGAATCCTGAAACATCTCTTCAACATGGCTTGCTGGTGGGATGTTTATTTGAAAAGGCAGTATTTTTTTTTTTTTTGATCCTAGACTACTTTTGTTCCACAGGTCTTATAGTTTTTAATTTGCATTTATTTGTTTTTTCTGTACTTTTTAAAAGACTGTACATTTAAAAGACATTTTTTGGCATGTTCCCATGTCCATTTGGCATGTAAAACTATATTTTTTATACTAATAGTACTTAGTGTAATCTTACATTTATCATGTTTATTGAGACCGAGAATGTATTGCTTTTTTAATTTATATGATGCAAAAAAATTGCTGGTATATTTGACCCAGGAATATTGGTAATGATAAATATGTGGGGAATATTTTTTTTGTTTAAATGCACTCAACTCCAAACAGTTTGAGAATGCTTCATAAGCTGCAGGTTCACAACCTCCAGGGTGCGGACTGGGACTGGTCTGGGTCACTAGTGGTCTATTCAGACTCAAAAAGTCTATTGGTCAGGACAGATTCTGTATAAATTGGTCTGGATTGAGCCTTAAACCTTGTGCTTGGTCTGTATTCAGACAGCCTTCAATCAGACAAGGATAAATTGTTCCCATGTACCAAGCCACTCTGCATAAAATCCGTCAACTGTCTCTAATGTTTTTAAGACACTACTAACAAAGTTGCACATGGCGAATTCATGTATATTTAGAAAATATATTTCAATATATTTAGAAAATACCAGTTTTGTATGATTTCTATTTAGTTGTAAATAAATATCTGCCCCACCTTTAAAGTCAGACAAAGCTGAAGCTGGTGACCAGCTTTTTAGCTTTTGTTCTGACGATTAAGAACAACCCTAAGGGAAATTCACATTTTTATGGGTTTCTTGTATACAAAGAAAATTTAAACCAGCTGCAGATATTTTACAGAAGGTAAAGATTCAATAAAACAAAGTTCCTGATTTGTGGAAACTTGTGAGAGGGACATAAAGTGTGAAAGAAAGATTTATCCAAAAAGCAAAGCTAAAGTAAGGAGGCCCCCGTTAAAAACAAAAAAAAAAAAACTTTATCACAGAAAAAACTTCCCTGTGTTAAGGATAAATAAACAATGGGTCAAGATTTTATTTAAAAACATTATGATTATTCTTTTTGCTCTGAAAGATAATCCTGTATAATTCTAAATTGAGTTATTTCAGTGCTGGACCTTATTAACAGGAACTAGACTCCAATGATGTTTAATGAAAAAAAAAAACCCTTGTAATTTTGCTTTTAATTATTTATTCTTATCTATTCTATGTAACATATTTACATGTACTTTCAAATTGTCTTTTTCACACTAGACTACATCTAGTACCATTTTAAAGTAAAAAATATATAACTTTCTTCTCAAAAGTTAACTCAAAGGGACCTTAACTTCTTCATACCTGGTGTACACGTGTGGACATCACATGTTGGGTTATATTACCACATTAGTTAATTCTGGGGTCCTGTGACTATGTATGTAGAGAGTTGGATTAGATATTAGCTTGGGTCTTAAGAGGATAAGGGAAGCCAGAACTAAGAAAAAATAGTAACCAACTCTGACCTCATACAGGCTGGTCCTTGAAAATATTGTCTGACATTAAAACTGGTCCATGGTCCAATAATGCTTGGGGACCACTGGTAAAACCCCTATTATCATTGGTGTTTACATTGGTTCTCTAGACCAGTGTTTTTAAACCAGTGTGCCGCGGCACTCGTTGACACTCATTGACTTATCTAAAAACATTTTCCATCTCCAGGATATCAGCTCTGTTTTCATCCTGATAAAACACTGAGTAGTTATGAAAATGAAAGATCGTAAAATGCTTTTTTGTTTGTGTTTATTTGATTCTATTAAAGACATTTTGATAAGAATGACGGTACCGCGATTTGGACGTAGCTTCAGATGTTTTTGGAAAAGTCCCGCCGCTTTAACTGTCTCCACCAATCATTCTTGAAGGCTTAATCAGACGTCATCAGTCTGACCAATCAGAAGTGGTTAAAGTCTTCACTTCCTTGTTCTCATAAAGTCTCTCAGTTCTTACAAAAATACCAGCTAAAGCTCGTCTTTAGCGGTGTAGCTTTCCACAGAATCCGGTGTCAGACCGTGGAACAAGTGAACAAAACCATGAAGCACAGAGACGCTAGTCTGTCTGGCGTTCGGCGGCTGTTTGCTCTACATCTCCCATGAGGCATTGGGTTAAAGTGACAGTCTCTCAGCGCAGAATGAGTCTTCCTTTAACGTCTTGAAACCACAACGAACACACATCAAACAGTTTTTAAATCTTCTAACTTAATTTTTATTACATCTTTTAGAAAAAACAGCTGTAACTTCCAGCTTTTTCTGCCACAATTATCACAAAAATGCACGTGAGATTGTGGAGGGGCTGTAGATCAATACAGACTGAGTTTCTCATTTTTTAAAATTTTGGGATGCTAGTGTGCCTGGTGTGGGATTTTTATCAAGGTTAAAGTGTGCCGTGGCTCAAAAAAGGTTGTGAAAAACACTGCTCTAGACCAGCAGCCTTAGAGTTCTTTGACCCATTTGTCCAGCTATAAAAGAAATTGCCCTCAAACTATATGCTCATTTGTTAGCGACTTCATTAACTTATTGTGTACCAGCATAAAATAGAGAGCAGCTAAGAATTTGATAAATACACAATCAAGATGTGCACAGTTCAAAGAATAAGCACTGAAAAATGTGAAACATATTTGTCCCACTGAACACAGATTCAGTTCTATCCCAGAAAATGTGGACACTTTGGTCACACGAAACCATTTTACAAAAGATGTGGGGAAAAGGGCAAAGGGAGATAGATGACTGAGGACTGACTGAACCCAGAAATTTGGTTTTTTCCCAAATGCTAACAACTCTATAGGTAGCTCCTCTAGGAGCTCAAGACCTTCAGGGCTTCTTTTCTGTTTTCATTCACACATTTGGTAGGTATTGCTGAAGTGACTAAATAGACAACCAGCAGTTGGTATACAAGTCAAAATTGTGTTGTATTTTCTCTTTGTCATAGTCAACAACATATAAATAAATATAACCTCTCTCAGTTCAAATGTTTTACCATATCAGGACCTTAACCATAAAGGGAAAAAACGGTGAGTCCTTTCTTCCACTACTCAGTGCTTTTTCCTCTCTAAATAAAATGTTCATGATTAAGTAACAAGGTCCGCAGAGTCGATAGATTGTTGGCCATTTGCACTCTCCACACCTTCTTCCTGTACCTCCTGTTTACACTTCAGATTTCAGTGGTGTCTATTACTCCTAACGGAGTCTGTTAGATTGATGGTGCATTTTGTGGAACTAATACCAATTTTGGCATGGCTGTACTCCAAAATGGTGACCACACACTTAATTGTTACAAAAATATTCAATGTCTGTTTACCACAGTCTCAACAATAAGGGCTCTTCTCATATATATATATATATATATATATATATATATTTTGCATGTACCACAAAATGCACTACTATTTTAATAACCGGCCTCCTTATCTGCATTCCTTCCAACTCATTTTGCGCAGATGTGGCTAAACTTCTCGCAGTCTAAAGCCTCTTTGACTGGCAGCACTAAAGTGATTGATGTGTTCTGAATTGGCTTTAACTGCCTGCTACCACTGCAACATCCCATTGTAGATCAGACCCTATTGAGACTGGAGGGCATGTGGGATCGTTGACAGGATTAAGTAGCTCTTAAAGTCACTAAAGCCTCATTTAAAAGCAGAAAATAAAAAATAAACCAATCCATTTAAGATGAAGGTATAATTGTATTGCTTTTTCTTTTATTGGTCTTACTTGTAGCCAGATCCAAACTTATTGTGTCTGTCAACATGTTGATTTAAATATATAACTGTTATTATGAGTTATACTGTAGATATGTCTCTTTCCTGAATTATACTATGTCTTAGGGGTGTAATGATTCATTTTAACAACAATTAAATTAATATTATTATTTGTGGCCACATGTCTTTGCTTATTTAAAGTGTTTCCACATATTGAACTGTAATGATGGCTTTATTATTTTTTGCTGCCATCCTGTGTGTTGTTAGCTGTAATGGCACTTGGTCATTTTTAGGTTATAGCTAAATAAACCTACATTGCCTCAATCCAAATGGTATTTTCCAATATCGATTTATCATTTATTCGGGTTGTAATTGATTTATTTCATTTCAAAACAATTTTATATTGATATCAGTTGATTTGATTAACAACTTGCCTCAGACAGATCACTCTGCTTAGAAAATGTAAATAAAACATTGATTTATCAATTAAGTTAAGTCATTTTTACACCCCTATAATCTCTACAGTTAAAACAATTGATGTTGGTTTAATCTGAAAGTTATTTTCACTGTTGTCAAGACAGCTAATTTATTCAAATTTCTCTTTTGCGTGTTTGATGTGTGTTCCATGCATAAACATGACAATAGTTATCATTTTTTAAATTTAAGTAGCAAAAGTGGGCATAGCCTTTGGCCGCAGTCAATTACTTTCTACGCTCCTTTGATATTCAGTCAGGTGGAAGCACAAGTGGATGAACCAAAGTATAGGTCGGCATATAATCTGTACATTGGTGAACAGCTGAAGGGCAGCCTGGATCCTTCAAACTTTTTTCAACACTCCCTCTTTACCTCAAAAGTTGGAAGCTGGGTGAAGTTCAGAGTGACTAAAACAGATGCTTTAGATATTATGACTAACTCAACATCATCAGCAGCCTGAGAAACATGCATCAAAGACAAGTAAATGTGCATCCCTATCGCCCTTGCCAAGTTTTGTGTATATTTATGCAGTGGTAGAAGAGTTCGCAGATGTCTATATGCCACTGTACGCTTATGTCTGTATATATTTGTGCTGACAGGGAGAGCGGCTGGCTCCTGCCTGCAGTCTGGCAGATGTATACGGAAACATGGCACCATCACCATCACCTTGCAGGCTCCTCTCTGAGCTACATCCCCCGTAGGGCAGTTCTCTACTGCCCTGGCAATGATGAGCGAAAATTGAAGAAACTGCCCACGCTGGATGTCGACTGTGCTGTGTTGGACTGTGAGGATGGTGTGGCTCTCACCAAAAAGGTAAAGAAATGCTCTGCTATAAACACAAAACAGGAAGGCACTCTGAAAGAATAGTTTCGTGGGGATATTTTTAGCCTCTTTCAACCAGGCAGGTGCTTCCCCTTAGCCAATTAAAAGAAAATTACCAAAGGAGGATTTTTTTTAAAAGGCACGTTTTACTCCATTATGACTGCAGAAAGCCAGTGTTACCTCCCCCACCATCAGTCATATAAACCAAGGTGACTGTCCCACTGGGTGAACAGTGGGACAGCACCAGATGCAGCAGGTTAAAAAGGATTCTCCTTCTGCCCACTCAGCCCATTGGCTCAGCTGAACCGCCCATGAAATTGTGATTGGAGTGTGGGATAAAGAAAGGGCTTGGGCAGAAAGTTAACCAACAAAGGTTTTTAAGTCATGATAATAAAGATGATTGATATAGCTGGAGGCTGTTCCTGTAGCAGACAAAGACAATGATGGCCCGCGTGACTGACAGGCTACAACTCTGACCCTCCAACGGCGTTGGTGGATGTCAGAGCTTCCGTCTTTATTGTGGTAAACGGTAGAAGAATGGAGCGCACAAGGGACCATTAACCTAATTCAATTGGTGGAGTCATGTCATTTCACACCATTCTAGTTATTTATCAAAACAACACACATAAAGTTTTATAATAGTCTGGTTTTCCAGGAAGTTCCTGTGTATCTTAAATGTGACATTTTTTCAACCTTTCTTAAAAGGCTGTCTCTGCAGTTAGCTGCTGGGTTTAACCTGTCACCCTGGTATAGCTTGCTGACTCTGAGGGGGAAAATTACATTAGCAACAGGGTACTTCAGTTCCTTTAAAATGCAAAATGATGTACCTCAGCGGGATTAAAACACTTTGCTCCAGTAATGCACATCAAAATACCAACAAGAACTTGTAAAAAACAGCTGAGTTTATCTTCCTCATAAATCCTAGCACTTTCTTCTTTTTCACATTTTTCCTACCTCAGCACTGCATCACACAAAGTAATCAATGGCATTATGACAAGAATCATGCTTTAACTGAGTAGTTTCAAGCTCAGTGTGTACGGTTCTTTCAAGCTATTATGTGTTGCTGTTGCCATGCTGTGTAAAAGAAAAAAATATTAATTTGCCCAATAACAAAATTCCTCTTCCCCGCTGAGACCTTTTCTTCACTTCTCAAGTTATAGGTGTCTTTCTTCTCTCTGGTAATCAGAAATCCAGGAAGGCTGTGATTGAACTTTCTTTAAGGATAATGCCTCTTTGCTGTTGGATGATCGTTGTCGTGTGTTAAGTTGAAGTACTGCTGGATTTGTTGTGAAAGTTTCATTTTTGTTTTAAAACCCTGGGGTGTTATCTTTTTTTTACTTTCAATGTTTGATGAATCAACAAAACGGTGTTTGTTGACATAAAATATTTATCTGGGAGGGTTTTTGTCGAGAGGCAGAAGACTCCCTCTCTTTATACAAAGAGATCAAACTGCAATCACACCTAAAATACCTAAGGTTTAAATAAAAGTTTTGGCTAAATTGAAACCACTGAGCCCAGATCTTTCCTGAATAGGATGAATATGTGGGTCAAAGAAGCTTGGCTGTTGTTGGAATATACCAGTTAGTGCCATTCTACAGCTAAGGGGTTTTAATATAATCTATAAGTCAAAATCCCATGTTCTTTTTGTGTGTAAACTTGAGGTCACTTTTTATTTTATTTTAAGAGGAAGTTCAAATAAATTAATTCAATTCAATTGTATTTGTATAGCCCAAATTCACAACAACAGTCGTCTCGATGGGCTTCATATCGGTAATTGAAACAGTGAAACATTAACTCAAAAGGATCATGAATACAAAGAGTTCAATAGGAAAATACTAAATTGAACAAACAAACTGACTAAGCTAAACTGGACGTCCCTGCCCTTAGACCCTCCTTCGCGGTAAGGAAAAACTCCTAAAACAAACGGATTCCGGAAAAAACGAAGAAACCTGAGGGGTGCCCACATGAAGGAGGGATCCTCCCCCAGGACGGACAGGCGATTTACCAGAACTCTTAGATAAGAATTAACTTATCTAAATCTACAACTACATATTTAAAGTACAGCAGACGAGCTTCATGTACCCAGAGTTGGGGGGACAGTCAGGGGCGCGAGTCGAGCCGGAGACGGGATCCACAGCCAGGTGTAGGAGCAGTAGTAGAGGCGAGCCAGAGACTTTTAATTAACACCCAGTAAAGTTGTTATGGATAAGTAATTAATGGAGGCAGAATGAGAATGAAAACTAAATGATTTGAAATTGGAGTAAAAAGGAACTGACCTTTCTAAGGATTGCCAAGGATTACTTTTAAAAACCTACCTTCAGTTAATTTTATTTTAAACTTCCCTTAAGCCAGAGGTCAAAGGTTACTTCTTACCTTATTCAGATTTTTTTTCCCCAGAAATGTATTTTGCTGCTTTTAGCGTGTCTTATTTGTATTCAAAATATATCTTTCTTTTAAACCTTTAACCCTTCAAGTGCCAATGTATGTATGTTTGAAGAAAGACACAATACTTAAGGCGTGTTAGAAGCTGATGTTGAAAAATCAGCCAAATTCAAGAACTGAGTTTTGCACCACCAACAGAAATTTGCTGGATTCTCTGTAAACATCGGCCATCATCTATTGTCAAAATTATCACCCCTAACAGGTCTTATTAAGTCAACTTTAGATGTGGTCTGGTACCAACTGATCTTCAAATAGAAGAGAGATTTAGCTATTAAAATGTGAGTGTGTTTGTGCTGACAGTTTCTACTGTGTGTAACCTCGCTGCAATTATATTCACCATGACAACCACACAGCCCTCACTGTGGGTTTGCTAAGACATGCCAGGCCTCAACAATGACTCAAAGTTTCGTAATGCATCTCTAATGGGAACAAAGCACAGGCTGAGCTTTCTAAATGCCATCTTGAAACACTGTTTTGGTGAAGTGTGAGGTTAATCGCTGGGTATGTGTGGCAGGGCCTCAAACGGGGCTACTGCCCACCTCTACTATCCTGTGATGCGCAGCGATGCCTCATCCGTCGTCACCTTCCGGGATCCACGTGTCAGAAAAGGTACTTTCAGTCGGAAAAGTCTTCTTGAAACGCCTGCTGCCTTGACTCCCCAAATGTCTGCACACCATCTTGGCAGAAACTGCGACTTCTTAAGAGGTAGGGAGATGAGACGGGGATTAAAGGGTAGGAGCCACCCAGAGTTTGCTAACTGTTGCCAAAGACCCAGAGGGGAGACAAGAGGAGGGGAAAAGGGAGGGAAGACAAGGCTGACTGCTCTAACACTCTTACACATATCATCATATCTGTATGATCAGTGGGGTGGAGGAGTAGGGAGGGCAGGTTGAAACCTTGGAGCGGAACTGACAGCTACACCTGTCCTCTTTCCTCCTCTGTCTCACTGTCTTGTTCGCTTTTGCCTGTCTCCCCTCTCCTGTGTCCTCAGGGTTAAGGTTGTTTATGTCTCCCTCCCCCATGTTCTGTCTCTGTCTCCCAATGCCCTTTGGTCCAGTATTCCTCCTGGTGTTTTCTTTCTCCTTCTCTTTTCCCCACATGGGTCCCTCCATCCTCCATGACTCCCCCCTGCCTCCCTGCCGCAGAGAGTCTCTCCTAATCCCTGGAAGTTTGGAACTAATGAACTAACTGCTGAGCCGCTGCCACGGAGCTTGGTCCCAAACTATACTGTACTTCACACTCGATTTCCTCTCCAGATGGCATAGTGGCGCGGCCGGCGCAACGGGGAGCACCTCTTGCACTCCGGAGCGAGCCTGCAAACACACACGAGACAGCCAAAGTACAAAAAACGAACACTTGCCTAATTGTGTTTATGTACACACTTAGACCTTCACAAACAACAACAAAAACAAAAATGCACACAAACACAGACGCATAGCTTCAGATTGTTACAATTGAAATAACCAACTGTTCATCATTGTTGAAAAAAACTGTTATTTCACTTACTTATTCCAAGAAAATGTAGTGACTTTTGTTTATTCCTAAGCTGCCACATCGAGTGTGCCACTTTTCTTTCGTGATAAGTTCAAAAGAAATCATCTCCCACAGATTTCAGCAGCTAAAAGGCAGAAACTTTTTAGCCCTGGGTTTCTATTTAAATGGCAAGTATCTTTAAATATTTTTTTTATATATACTGATGAAGGTTCTCTAGTTTATCAGTTTTTAAAGACCCAATTCAATGAAAATTGTGTTTTTGGTGTTTTTAACATGTTCTTGAGGTATTTTTCTCATGATGGACAACATATATTAGGAAAAGTAAGCTTAAAATTGAATTTCGGAGTATTTAATTATTAAAATAGTTGTTAATCAGGAGCAGACGAACACCTAGTTTGAAAAAGATTGTATTAATTATGTAGAAAATATACTGGGTGGGCCACACTCTCCCTGCTCCGCTCCATTCTGATCCACCCATTTGCAGACAAATAGATTCCTGTTTTCCTCGTCTGAGCTGGCATCTGGCTCAAAACTGTACGGCTGGATAGCTCCAATATTGCTCATCATTGTTGTTGCACCAGTAATGTAGGTTTGGGGGGTGAGGGGCTGTAAGTTAGAAGGAGAGCAAGTAAACAAAGAGCTCTGAGAAGAAGGGAGGTGGCGTTGCGCTGTGCAACTCAGAAGTTTGTATTAAATGAACTCCTGCTGCTCTGCTGAAACTATGTCCTAGAAAATTACACTTATTTTAAAAATGTTTATCTGAAAACTGCAGATTCATGATCAAAATATCTCTGGGGACACTTTTATAATAGATCAAAACATGATTGGGGTTAGTTATAATGAGGGTTCTAATGAGATTCCCTTTGGATTATTTGGATGTGGTAAAACAACAGTGTGCTGAATTTATGGAACTAAAATGTGAATGTATTTGACAGTAATTCTTGTTTACTTGTTTGTTTGTACACATATTTATTTAAGCTTCATTATCTTGAAGAAATACAAGGAATCTGGAAAACGTCTGAGTCACACTTATTGAATTTTGGGCTAAAGAAGTTCTGGATAGATTTTAGGTCAGTGAATCAGATTGTTCAGAATAAACAAATATCATCTATTAATCAGATCAGCGTCAACAAGTTATGTATTGAATCATTGTTAAATGAATCATTGCAACAGTAATGTAGCTAAAAATGCATTTGAGAATAAATCCTGACTGTAAAAAGGTTGACGAGGCTTTGTGGAAGAAGACATTATTTTCTTTGCTGCATGTTTCACTTCTACCATTGGATTAGGTTTTATCTTGAACTATCAATCACAATAGAAAACTGTAGGAGTCATTTATTGTTTTTGTCACATTGCAAACAAACCAACCTTCAACATCCATAAAAATTTGCCTACTTGACTGTGAATGAATCAAGTGACTCCAGATAACAAATCAAATGTGTATGATATGTACTGTATATGTATATGCTATTATAAAGATAAAATGTTCAAAATAAAAAATTAAAGTATAAACCATTTATTACAATTCAGCTTTTAACTAATGGTATATAAATATTTAGGTTTTTCCTTTTAAAACAAATTTGAAGCAACACACACAGTACACAGAACACTGCAACTACAACATAAAATACTAATTTTAATTTGTTTAAAACAAAAATAAACAAAAACATAAAAAGACCTTTATTCACAGCAAAGGTTGACATTTCGAAAATCACGTGTCTCAGCTTTGAGGAGCTGATCTGGTTTCTTCTGAATTAATCTTCTCTTTTCTGGAGAAGATTCTCTCAGGTGTCTGTACAGGTAGGTTGTGGAGTCGGTTCAATATGGAATTATTTTTCTACAGACTCTACACCCTTCCTTTGTATTATTAATAAGAGTGAAATGCTTCCCGATTTTGCTTTATTTCCAGGGTCATTTTCTCTACTTTACTTTTTTGTGTGTTGATGTAGTTTGTTGTTGTTGTTACACCTGGTGCTCTCTCAGTCTCCCTCACACTCAGATCACGTGCTGCTGATCCACCGAGACACTAAAATGGTGAGATAAAGTGCTGCCTGGTTCACAGTGTTAGTGACATTAGCCTGCAGCTGCTTTTGAATAATTGTACAAGCAGTGAAGAGCGGCCACACAGCTGATCTTCCAGCCGGTACAGCGTACCTCCGCCACATCTCTTGCCGGTACGCTGTACCTACTTACTTTCATCCCTGCTCATCACTATACACAATAAACACAAATTTGGACAAGATAAACCTGCTTAATAGATACAAAATTTCTACAGGTGTTATGGAAGGTAATTCACCAGATATTCTAGTAAATTACTTTTCATTCTGCATGCATATTACTGCAGGAGAGCTTTTTGAGAAGGATAACACTTAAAGAGTAAAGATTTTCCTATTTGGAGTTCAGAATTAGTTTGCAAACCCATAGGCGCAGAAAAATACTTTAAAGAATGTACAAAAGAATTTTGGATATTCACGTTACTGTACGTTTACAGTTGTGTAAAAGAAATAGCATTACCCCAGAAAGCATTTATTTACTTACACGCTTAGCTCCATGGGTAAATACTAAACACTAGATCAGGGGTGCTCATTATGTCGATCGCGTTCGACGGGTCGATCTTCAAGGACATGGGGGGGGGGGGGGGGATCGCAGGCCAGCAAAGATAAATAACCAAAAAATAAAATTATATTTCTACAAGATCCGTCAGCGAATCAAAATCCTCACTGAGAAGTACATGACTTGATTGACATGCAGAACGGCCAATCAAACATCCTCTTATTTATACGTCACCGCACATGCGTGTTTAAATACACTGAGCGCAAATTCTGTCTCGTCGCGACTTGCCCCGCGGCACGTGTCCCCAGCATGGAGTGTTTATTGAGGCCCGGATCGCCCCACCCAGGCCCACGCCAGGCAGCAGTGCTTTCCTGCCTTTTACACTTTAGAAATGCCATGCTCTCTTACTTAGTAAGAGACACATATTAATACATATATAGATAGATGGATAGATAGATGGATAGATGGATGGATGATGGATGGATGGATGGAGTGGATGGATGGATGGATGGATGGATGGATGGATGATATATATATATATGTATGTATATATATATATCAGGTAGATCTTTAAGACATTGTTGTAGCTCACATGTCAAAAAAGTGTGGGTACCCCCGCACTAGATGAACTGCATCACAGTTCAGTTGTAGACAAACCAAGACCCTAACCTTTAAGCAGACAATGTTTGCTTGTTTAGTTGTTCAGATGAGCTCCCACACCTGCCCAAACAAAGTAGACTATCCAAGAAAACAAACCCTGGTGTAGACCAAATAATTCTAGAGTTAATGTGTCCTTTGGTTACCTTCTTGGTAGACTCTTTTGGTTCTTGGAATCTGGAGGGATCTTTGCAGTGGATCAGGAGGAGTGAAAGGACTGGGACAATTTAATGATGTGTTTTTTAAATCTTAATATGAAGCTGCAGAACTCTTTCTCCTTTGTGTTCCTTCTCGGCTTTCCACATCAAAAAAGACTTTTTAACCACTGGTCTTCTTCTTTTGTTACATATGTTTGCCTGAAGAATGTGTCCATCTCAAGTGCATGAAATTATAGTAGACTTCTACTTATGGCCAACTGTCAGATAACAGAGTTTTTCTGTTAAACCCACCCCAGAGACCTGACAGAAAGCCTCGGTCAGACTGCCAAGACTCACAAGATGTGAAAACATGAGCTGCTCGACTAGAAAATAGCAGATCAAAGAAAACCTTTCCCTTTCAAAATCAAATATCTATTATAATAAAGTAAAGTTTCTATTAACAATCTTTTGGGTGTGCTGTGGATGAACATGGGGTCAGTATAAAAAGAAAACGAGTGTTGTAGTTCTGTCACACTTTGTTAAAAATATTTAAACCTTTTCTTTGAGTGTTTTTAGTATTTATGTTTGTTGATAATGTACATTATTACCCTAAAACGTTTCTTTCCGCAGGTTCTTGAATGCACATTTAGTGCATGGTGTTCACACTGGACGAGCAGGGAGGGGCTTCTTCTTCTTTTTCTGCTGTTTGCTAGCGCATGTCTGTCATCTACAGCAGGAAGAATCTTGGTGCAAATTGTCGAAGTACTGCAAATCTCACATTTTAGCAAATCTTGCTTTAGGATCTTTCACAACTCTATTCTGATACATGAAAGACTAGGGATCGTATAATTCCAGCCGGGCTCAAACCACAATTATTCATTTCTTCACTACGATCAATTTTGAAACAATTGGCACTACTGTGACTTAAATACGTCACTACCAAATCCAAGTCACTGATTGGTCAAAGTTGACTTGGTTTAACGTTCAATAGCTGTGTATTTTGTACATAGAGCCTAAAAACTGTCTTAAAAATGTGCGTAGCTAAGCGTGAATGCTATAGATTTGAACGTGAAAGCCAAAAACGCACATTTACGCGCCTTTACGTAGACTTTTCATTAAAAGTGACCGCTTAAACGGAAGTTGCCGATGGTGTGGTGTAAATGTAAACTTACTTTTTTTTTTAAAGCAGATGTCAGATTCAAAGTAAAGATGTATTATTTGAGAATAATTGTATGTGTTAAAATCCCTACAAACGGCTGGGATAGAGAAAGCAATAAACCTTAAGGGAAAGCTAGTGAAATCCATTTTAAGCATAATTAGTACACTAATCAAACATGGGGAAATGTAAGCTGTTTTTCCGCTGTAAGTTGACAGGCAAATTTCATGATTTACAAATTTCTCCATCGCGATGCAGTGACTTATGTCTTGTTGTCAAGACCTGACAGGATCACATGTAATGCTGCCTGCTTTCCAGCTGACAGAGTGAAGGCCAGAATCTCCTTCTGCTATGTCTCAGTTATCAGGGTAGCCTGAATTACACAGCCGTCTCACTCCAGCTTTCTGGAGTGGAGCATGTCACTTGTCAGAACCTATCTGTGACAACTTGAAGCCTGCTACCACACGCACACAGACACACATGCACACACACAAAACCCATGACACGCTCACTGACGATGACATACAAACAAATATGCACACAGTCACACTTCAGGCAGGCAGCTTTCACTTGCAAGAGTCTACAGCTCATTTTAAATGGCATAGCAAGTTACACAGCGGGATGCAAAGTGACAGCTCCTAAAACACCAGGACGGCAGTCAGCAGTTTCAAGCAGCCTTATCTTATTCATTCTAAACATTAACTTACTTCCTCTCAGGCAGCTGGCTGTGTACAAGAAATAGCACATCTACAAGAGAAAGCTATGGCAGTCTTTTTTTCTACCTCATTCCAAAGCATTTTTGTTTCTTAAATTTAAATGTGTTGTATAAAATATTTATTACTGCACTGAGCAGTGATGCAAATTGACACAGGGGACTGTGCAAGCGTGCATATCTTACCTTTTCAAAGGCAATTTGACGATGCTTGCTTTAAGTAGCTTGACAGGAGGGCTTGACATCCATGATCTGATGGAGAAGAGGAAGCTGGTCCTGCTGTGGACTGTACACAGATCAGCTTGGACGCTCCAGTCTGATGTGGTGTCTACAAGGCAGCAGCCATGCTGTGTCACATATACACAGCACTCTGTAGGATCCTGAGCGTCTACGCTCAGGCTGTGTCTTAAGAAGCTGCCCTCCTGGAAGGTCACCCTCTCTGCACTTGAAAAGCTTCTCGTGTGCATCTATGCGTTCTGTGCCTCTGTCTGCACGGCTGTCTGATTGCAAGCTTGCTTTCCCCCGTGTCAGCCACTAATGATGAGAATGATGGAGGGAATCAAAGAGTAGATGGAGCTGACGTCGAGGCAGACTCTCCGTGGGAGACCAGGTGATTGGGGAGGGGGCTTTGAAAAAACTTGTTGGATGGCTGTCCATTAATGCAAAATATCTTCCTTTCAAAAGGTTTTATTCAAGCTTGAAGTAGCAGAGCCTATAGTGGTCAAGGTGTTTGCCAGAATATTCTCTCTTTTTAGGGCAGAAAAAGATGGAAGGGGGTATAACGCATCACCAACGTGTCATCTAAGTGAACATTTTACTGTCAAGAATTGAGCTGTAATGCTGCAAATGGGCAAAGCAATGCCACACTCTTTGTTTGGAGTAGAAGCTTGCATTACTCCTGTCTAATTGATATATGAATGTTCCAGAGCATGGTTTTTGATCATTTCTTGATCTCTGTTTATCTAGTTTGAGTAAGGATCAGTGTGACTCTGGCCACATGAAGCTGTCTGCAGTTCTCACAGATCAGTTTTCTCTTGAAACTATGAGCTGCAGAGTGACGGACAGAATTTTATCCACCAAGTAGCAGTTTTATGAATGTTGAATTATGGCTGCCTAAATCGCCCCACCCGTTTTAAGTTACCACAATACTGCTACAGGTCAGCCTTGGCTTGTAAGACCAGCATGAAGATGGAAAAAAGAGAGCAGAACTCAATTTTGAGTCAAAGATCACAGT
Source organism: Oryzias sinensis (assembly GCA_037389245.1). Classification (NCBI taxonomy): domain Eukaryota; kingdom Metazoa; phylum Chordata; class Actinopteri; order Beloniformes; family Adrianichthyidae; genus Oryzias; species Oryzias sinensis. The sequence continues at coordinate 5,069,452 of CM074501.1, forward strand.
GCGCTCTTCATGTAGTGTGACAATCCCCTCCTGTCTCATTCAGAGAGGCAAAACAGAGACCGAGATGACACACGGCAGTTCAGCCTGCACATGACCCCCATTAAATCCCAGCAAATCTTTGATATGTAGTTTGATACTGGATTTTATTGATACTGGACGAGTGTTTGCAATATCAAATGCAGTTCTGCATTCCAGCAGATCAGAGCTTGTGCTGTTTAATCTTGTGACCCTTGAGGGGTTCCCACAAGATCTCCCGAACAAAATCTGACTCTGGCTTTACTCGTTTTTGCAAAAAAAAAAAAAAAAAGATTCTTTATCTTGTGCTTCTTTATGCGTTCATTTCTGTGCACACATTTGTGTTTGTGCTAGCTTCACACTATCGTGTTAACTGCATCTTATTTACACCATGAAGTCACAGTTCAGTGTTTTATCACATTGTGCATCAGTTGTGACATGTCAGCTGCAGTCTTTCATTTAAAAAACTGAATTATTTTTTAATTGCTCTGTTATCTTCATCTGATTTCTAATATTACTTGATTTTTTTTATATGTTTTTGTCAAATATTTGCATTAGTAAAATGAGTCCGAGTCTGATGTTGGCCAGATACATTGAGAAACGTCAGATTTAAGTTGACAAGTCGTAAGCTACTGTTTCCTTGTGGTGCTTAACTCAGAACACATTTGTCTCACAGTCTTTAGGCCAACTTTTCTCCCTGTTTCATCCTGCTCTTTGTTTCTGCAGCTCCAGCATCTGGTTCTTGTGGAGCAGCATGTGCCTCTGTGTTATTGATAGATTTTTGTGCCCCCACCACCACCACCATACTCATTTCGTTTGATCTGATGTTGGGAGAGAATGTTGAACTGTCTACTTGTGGGTTCTTTTGGCTAATAAAAATGAGTTGTTCTTCTGTGAAACTGGTTTACAGTAATAAAGTCTCTGGTCACAAGCCCAAGTCCTATGAATGGTCCCGGAAACTTACTATAACCACAAAATCCACAGGCTTTTGCTCAAATTTGCGAACAACCAGACCAGTGGAAGGGGATTATTTGTTTAAACTTTGTCTATGAGCCATAGACATCTTAATACATCACATTTGATTGCAAATGCTCTCATGCGATGGCGTCTGGCACGTTTGAGAGGTGTTCTCTTCACGGATGAATCCCTGTTTACACTGTTCAGGGCAGATGGCTGGCAGGGTGTGTGGCGTCGTGTGGGTGAGCGGTTTTCTGATGTCAATGTTGTGTATCGAGTAGCCCATGGTGGTGGTGGGGTTATGGTATGGGCAGGCATCTGTTATGGGCGAAGAACACAGGTGCATGTCATTGATGGCATTTTGAATGCACAGAGATACTGTGATGAGATCCTGGGGCCCATTGTTGTGCCGTACATCCAACAACATCACCTCATGTTGCAGCATGATAATGCACGGCACCATGTTACACAATTCTTGGAAGCTGAAAACATCCCAGTTCTTGCATGGCCAGCATACTCACCAGACATGTCACCCATTGAGCATGTTTGGGATGCTCTGGATCGGCGTATACGACAGCGTGTTCCAGTTCCTGCCAATATCCAACAACTTAGCACAGCCATTGAAGAAGAGTGATTTAACATTCCACAGGCCACAATAGACAACCTGATCAACTCTATGCAAAGGAGATGTGTCGCACTTCATGAGGCAAATGGTGGTCACACCAGATACTCACTGGTTGTCTGAGTCCCCTGACCCCCTCAATAAAACAAAACTGAATATTTCAGAGTGGCCTTTTCTTGTGGCCAGTCCAAGGCACACCTGTGCAATAATCATGCCGTCTAATCAGCATCTTGATATGGCACACCTGCGAGGTGGGATGGATTGTCTTGGCAAAGGAGAAGTGCTCACTATCACAGATTTAGACAGATTTGTGAACAATATTTCAGTGAACTGGTTATTTTTTGTATGTGGAAAATGTTTCACATCTTTGAGTTCATACCATAAAAAATGGGAGCAATAACAAAAGTGTTGCGTTTATATTTTTAGTCAGTATAATTGGACAGATGGATAACTGAAAACAAAATGGTGATTACTAATATTTGGTTGAAAACCCCTTGGCAATGACAGCCTGATGTCTTGAACTCATGGACATCACCAGATGGTGGGTTTTCTCCTTCTGAATGCTCCACCAGGCCTTTACTGCAGCTGTTTTCAGTTGCTGTTTATTTGTGGGCCTTTCTGTCTGAAGTTTAATCTTCAGCAAATGAAATGCATGCTAAGTTGGATTAAGATCAGGTGACTGACTTGGCCATTCAAGAATATTTCACTTCTTTGCTTTAAGAAACTACTGAGTTGCTTTGGGCTATATGTTTTGGGTTGTTGTCCATCTTTATTATGAAACTACGCTCAATCAGTTTGGCTGCATTCACCTGGATCTGCACAGACAGTATGTCTCTGAACACCTCAGAATTCATTGGGCTGCTTCTGTCCTGTGTCACGTCATCAATAAACACTAGTGTCCCGGTGCCACTAGCAGCCATGCACGCCCAGACCATCACACTGCCTCGACAGTGTTTTACTGATGATGTAGTGTGCTTTGGATCATGAGCTTCTCCACGCCTTCTCCATACTTTTCTCTTGGCATCAATCTGGTAGAGGTTGATTTTCGTTTCATCTGTCCAAAGAATGTTTTACCAGAACTGTAACATTCATTCATCTTCTTAACCGTTTATTCCCTTTCGGGGTCACGGGGTTGCCGGAGCCTATCCCGGCCACTGGGGCGTAGGCAAGGGATACCCTGGACTGGTCGCCAGTCTGTCGCAGGGTGGAATATCCTCAATCACACATCCATTCACTCTCACACTCACACCTATGGACGATTTAGAGTTGCCAATCAACCTACGTAGCATGTTTTTGGACGGTGGGAGGAAGCCGGAGATCTCGGAGAAAACCCACACATGCACAGGGAGAACATGCAAACTCCACACAGAAAGGTCCCCCATTGATGTTGTGTTTTTCATGTCCCCCAGCCGGGACTTGAACCGGGGGCCTTCTTGCTGTGAGGCAAGAGCGCTAACCACTGCGCCACCGTGCAGCTCCCTTTCACCGTGCAGAACTGTAACAATTCAGGTTATATACAGTCAGGACCATAAATATTTGGACAGAGACACATTCTTTCTAATTTAGTTTCTGTACATTACCACAGTGAATTTTAAATAAAACAACTCAGATGCCATTGAAGTGCAGACTGTCAGCTTTTATTCCATGGGTAGAACAAAGAGATTGCATCAAATGTGAAAAACTAAAGCATTTTTTAAACACAATCCCTTCATTCTTCATTTCATCTGATAGTGGCACCGGGACACTAGTGTTTATTGATGACGTGACACAGGACAGAAGCAGCCCAATGAATTCTGAGGTGTTCAGAGACATACTGTCTGCGCAGATCCAGGTGAATGCAGCCAAACTGATTGGGCAGCGTTTCATAATACAGATGGACAACGACCCAAAACATACAGCCAAAGCAACTCAGGAGTTTATTAAAGCAAAGAAGTGGAATATTCAAGTCAGTCACCTGATCTTAACCCAATTTAGCATGCATTACACTTGTTGAAGACTAAACTTCAGACAGGAAGGCCCACAAACAAACAGCAACTGAAGGCCGCTGCAGTAAAGGCCTGGCAGAACATTCAGAAGGAGAAAACCCAGCATCTGGTGATGTCCATGAGTTCAAGACATCAGGCTGTCATTGCCAACAAAGGGTTTTCAACCAAATATTAGTAATCACCATTTTCTTTTCATTTATTTCATTTGTCCAATTACTTACGAGCTCATGAAATGAAGGGATTGTGTTTAAAAAATGCTTTCGTTTTTCACATTTTTATGAAATCTTTTTGTTCAACCCATGGAATAAAAGCTGAAAGTCTGCACTTCAATGACATCTGAGTTGTTTCATTTAAAATTCACTGTGGTAATGTACAGAAACTAAATTAGAAAGAATGTGTCCGTGTCCAAAAATTTATGGTCCTGACTGTATATGGTGACAATAACAGAGGTGCTATTTTTTAAGTGAATGAGGGAAAAAAGGTGGAACCACATGTTTTTAAGGTGAGGAAGAACCGCATTTTTCTTGTTTTGTTTTACAAAATGTCATTTATGAAGATGTAAAGATGGAATCATAAACAACTGGCTGAAGGTGAACCACACTGAGGTGTGAAATTGCAAATCTCGAAATTTAGTTTAATTATAAAAATGTAAACAACTACATTGTTTATTTTATATCTAAAAAAATGTATCTTGAATACAAAAGAAAGGAAAGTTCTTCTGAAGATGTGTAGAGAAACTAACTGTAAGAACCTGAGAAAATAAAAAGATGTGAAAAATAAATGATCTAATTTTCTTTTAATAGCACTGGGAGAGTGCTATTGAAAGACTCTTATGGACCAAAAGTGGCCCACTAGGCGGCACGCATTCCACTTTATGGAGTTTAATTTTGCCTCCACATGAATTAATGTCATTGCTCTCAATTTTTAGCTAAATTGTTCCAGTTGAATTGAATTAAACACAAAAGAAGTGACCCCCATGCGCAGAAGAGTACTCAACGGGGAAAAACGTCACTCGTTGTTTGCGGAAGTAGCTAATGTTAACAGTGTATGTCAACAACAGTGTTGTCAACAGCGGAGCTCTTTTTGCATTATTACATTTATTTTCACAAAGGAGGCAGCACAATTACAATATTATCATTTTAAGAAGGCATTGGAGAGCCAGGATTGTCCGTACCCACTGTTGTGGAATGGGGATGTGAATGTGAATGTGCTGGGGCCGCGCGTGTGTGTGTTTAAGAGACAGGAGAGAGCGCGTGCAGTGACGTAGAGAATGAGAGGGGCAGTGGGGGCTCGCATTCATGTTATGTGTTACGAAGGAAAGAGAATGATAATAAAAGAAGGTTTCCCCCAGCAGAACTGCTATTGACTCTTTATTAACCCGCTCTGGAGAATCTGAGGGTCCGAATTGGGAAGTGAAACCCGAAGGAACAAAAGTTGGAACAAACACAAACTCGCTTGTAATATTATATTTCTTGCGAACAGTTTTAAGAAAAGGGTGTGAAGGCGTTTATTTAAACTGTTAACTCGTTAACACCTATTTCTGCCAAAATGGAGGGTTAGAGAGGAATCCCAAGCCACAGATTAATCTTGAATCATACACCATATCTTTTACAAAACTTTAAACAAACTGTATTAATATCTTAAATAACTTCATTCATTCAGACTTGAAGCAGACTTTAACATTTCTATCTTTTTTTGCCAAATGGATGTAATACCACTTTGATCACATATTTTATTTTTCTTCAGAACGCAGCGATTATTCTTAGAATCGTGCTTCGTGGCCATCATGTTTATAAAAGGGCATTTCTATTAAGGAAATTGGACTTTTATAAGACATCCCTTGTCCGTTTTTTTTAATTAAACTTTGAGAAACGAGTGATCAGTTAGTGTATTTTTTATATTCATACACACAAACCATCAGTTAAATCACCTTGGAGTTACCATAATTGCTTTAGAATTGAATATAAGAAGTTCCCACTGATAAAACAATTGTACTTTAATATTACTTCCTCAGGATGTCATGCTAGTCAATGCATCAGATCAAAGGTTTTTATTTCACGCCTGTGTTTTGTGCTTCTGTTTTGTAGGCGGAGGCCAGGGAAACCATATCTCGGATTTTGCCGGAGTTGAACCTCGGCCGGACGGAGAAGTGCGTGAGGGTGAACTCGGTTTCCAGTGGTCTAGCTGAAGCGGATCTACAGGTTATTCTGCAGGGAAGAGTTCTTCCTCCTGCTGTCATGTTACCTAAGGTGGAGGACACTCAGGAGGTCCAGTGGGTGCGTCAAAGACCCTTCTCCATCTCACAACCACTCAACAGCTTGGGATAAGACTGAAGGTTAATGAGGCCACCAGTAAACTCATAGTTAGCTACTATGAACATATGTTTTAAGGGAGAACTGACTTAAATGGTAAATGGCGTATACTTATATAGCGCTTTCTACCTTCTAACGAAGGCCCAAAGCGCTTTACAGTCACAGTCCCATTCACCCATGCACACACACATTCACACACACATTCACACACTGATGGCGGCTCCGCTGCCGAACACTGGCGCCAACCTTCCACCAGAGGCAAGCTGGTGGAATAGTCAGTTAAATCAAAACTAGTTAAAATTACAGTGGGGAAATAGTTACTTGTTCCTAAGTAGATTTTGTAGGTTTACTGATCTACAAAAGTATTACGACTCTAAAAAGTTTTTTTTTTACATTGGGATAGAGACAGAATATTAACCCAATATAAAGAAGTTGCATGTGGTTAAAAATACTATTAATGAAGTTGCTTTTCAACAAGTTAAAGATGTTATTAGTTCCAACTGTATTAGTTCCAAAACAAAACATGAATACCAGGATTACCAGGTTTCTAAACATCTTAGCTGCGATTATTGTCTTTTTTTTATTTTTTATTTTCTTTAAGGTTGTGAGTGTGACAGTCCCTTTCGGGGTCATGGGTTGCTGGAGCCTATCCCAGCAACTTTTAGGCAAAAGTGGGCTATATCCTGAACAGATCGCCAGATTGCTGCAGGGCCACACACTCACACATGCACACCTATGGACAATCTGGAGTGATCAGTAACCTATTTTCTTTTAAACATCTATACCATTGACGACACTTGGATGAGTGGTGAAACTTTTCAAGGAAGGATTTTTTTTAGCTTTATGTCTTAAAATGAGAAGAAAAGAAGTTTGTTCTGTAAACCCTGGAGCGTAATATGCAATAACACTGATAGACACATGTAAGGCACACCTCTCCTAATATTTTTAATAATCTATTTAAACCCTTTCGCAATTAATCTGCTTTTCATAATAATATTTCCCTTTATAAAAGAAGAAGACAAAGACAGTTTTCATCCTATAAAAACAAAAAATATTTGACCATTTACAAGTAAAATGCAAGTTAAATACAGTAAAAATGCAAACTAATATAAGGCAGGTTGCCAGAAAAATGAACTAAAAGCTTCTCTGAGTAAGATTGTCTTTAAAAAACTTTAGAATGAAAGCTAGGCTTTAAAAAAATGTTATTTTTGGTTTTAGACCTAACCTAAATCTTTACATTTTAGCTATAATTTTGCAAAAATCCAACTTTGCATAAAACTGAGCAATTTTCAAAATTTACAAATGTACAGATGCCTTCATGCCTTGTCACTTCCTTTTTTTCTTTATAAAAGATTGTTTCACCAAATTGATCTGTCGGCTAATGGGTCCTTTTTGATTTTTTTTTGGAATGGGGGCTGGCCGTGCCTTTGGCTTTCTATAAAGGGGTTCTGCACGGATGTCAAGTCCCAAAAGGTCATGAGACAGTGGCATCATTAATGCAGAGCTTTCTGATCAGCTCCATATGCTCCCCTTACCTGTGAAGACCTTCTCTTCTTGTTGGGGTAAAAGAAATTTCAAATACATTTAAATTTTAGTTCAAATAAATTATTAAAAAAAACAGCTAGAGCTGATGTTCCTCTCTTTGTCTGCATGTGCTTTTACAAGCTAATATATCCTAAAAGCTTTAATTAAATCAGTAGTGAAAGGCATGTGTGAGGGTGTGAGTGCAGTGTTAATAAGTGTGCACACACACACACAAACATCGATATGTACAAATGCATGGTTCTGGGGCAGGAGCAGGAAGTTTTTAACTAGTGGTTTTAATTAGAACACGTCTATTTCCTGCTGCCCTTTCTTTCTCCCAAGTATAATTGCTGACAGGTGTTCACAAATTCCACCTCCCTTCCAGCTTTTCAACCTTGCTTGTTTTTTCTTCCCATTTAAAAAAGTCACTGGACTGTTGAAACACTCATTACGACATTGTTACGTTTGTGTTGGGGAGAAATTTGTCTGGATTATTTTCATAAAAGTGATTACTTTTATTGTACTTTGAAAGTGGTTATAAAGTTATCTAAGGTTTTATTTACTTTAGTAACCAACTCTAATTCAGCTTTCACATGGGTTTTATTGTGTTTCTGCATATGCAGGTGCATCGAAACGTTCTCTTTTCTTCTCTCTGCCTCCAAACTTCTTAAGCTTCTTTACTATGCTCGTCACACTGCAAAAAGAGTTAGCTTAAAAATAGGAAAAATCAAAGGAAAGTAGATAAATCATCTGTCATTTTTACTCAACAAGAAATCTTAAAATAAAACATCTAAATCTAGAAACGAAGTTTCAAAAAAGCATAAAAAGAAATAACTTTAAAAAGTTAACTATTTGATAGAATTGTGCTACAGCCTAATTATAAGGTTTTTTGTTGCTAGTTCTAAGCAAATGGTTTCCATTTTTTGAGTTTTCATACCTAATTGTAGTTCATTTTGATTAGTGACAAAAACTAGTGTAATGAGCGGAAATTTTAGAACAAAATGAGAATGCCATCTTAGTAGAATCCTCATAACATCTAAATTTCACATTTATTCTTAGAACATAAAACTTTTTCTTTCCAAAATAATGACAATAAATGCAAGTCTAACTTTAGTTATGTAACTTTGAAATAACAACCTTAAAATTCAACCAAAACCATTACAGTAAAATTGAGTTTATGAGTCTTAAATTGAGTTTTTCTATTGTCAAGAGTTTGAAACAAAATGTTTTCGACTCATTTGAATAAAAATTTCCTTATTTCTAGAGCTTATGAAAAGGTGTAGAGCAAAGAGAAGTTAAAACAACTTAAAACCTGTTTAAAAAATATAAAATTTACCTCTTGAATATGTAAAAACAAGGTTTTTAAATCTTTGCAAGTATCAAACAGTTTGCAGACGTGTGCCTGATTCTGCCCACTCTTGTCAGACGGGGTAGTAAATCCCTCACTTGTTTATTTTTCCACTTATTTTATTGATTTTGGCACAAGAACCTTCAGACTGATTTGTCACTCTGAGATGGACTTGCTTGTTTCTCTTTGTGCGCAGACCTTTTGCCGTGTCTTTTCTGCTCTCCTCCAGCCCTTGTGTGACTGACAGGCCTTATTGGGCTGTAACAGGCGTAACTCCCTCCTTTGTCTGGGGACAATTGTCACACAGATTCGGAGCCGTGTGCATTCTTTGTCCGTCGCACTATTTGGTGTGCGCTGGGACAAAAAGAATCGCACCCTGTCCCGCTCCTCCTCCTCTACTCCTCCTACTATCCCCTCCCCGCATCCCTTTCGCTGCTTCCCCTCTGTGAAATGAACACTTCAGCAGGCCGGAAACATTTAATCTGGCCCCCTTTTGAAGAAAATTAATTGAAACTTGTCCCACTCCAGCCTCATTTTCTGAAGCTCCATCTCTCCCTCCTTCTCTTTTCATGATTTGAAGACAAAATGGTCAGAGGCCTTGTTTGTAGGGTGGCGGTGAATGGTGAAAAGTGGCGTTTTATTATTATTTTTTTATTTCCTTCTTTTTACTCTTTTCATCAATTCACGGGCAAACAACGCCTTGAAGGGTCATAGCTTTTAGAGCTAATGGTTTCTGTGTGTGTCTGAGTAACAGGCACTAGATTACCTCTTTAGCAGCGTAAATAAGAGCCTCAAAGTGTATAATAGCTGAAGATGAGAGTCCCACAAAAGGACCGAAATGTAATCATTGGGGACGCCGCGTCTTTTCCTGCACTACAATCGGAAGCGCATCCAGCCTTGTAGAGGTTTGGGGGATCCCCACAACGGGCCGTATCGCTCTAGTTTCCTCTGTCACAGAATTAGGTTTATCTACACCCACTTTTCACACTGCCTCTCAGACCCCCACACCCATTTCTGTGTTGGGAGGGGGGCATATTATGCTAAGCCCCCAGCGATAGTTTTTATGTTGCCATAGCAGCCTTACTCCCACAGGGTTGTGACCTCAGATGATTACAGTACAAAGCCTATTGGGTCTTGAAAACCTCTTTGAAGATGAAAAGTCTTTGATGGTTTGTATTTATGCAAATCTCTCAGATATTATTTATCCAACTGCGATTGAATAGAGAGATGATTAAAATTGGCCCTATTTTTGAAATCCTTCAATGGAGGCCCACTCTTTCAGAGTGGTGAGTGCAGGCGCACGGGCTCACTTTGGGTTGTACCTGATGTTATGTATAACCATCTTTTTTTCCTCCCCTCTTGTGACATACAAGGATAAAAAAGAGGAAGAAGGGGAGTGTGGAGATAGACATTTTTACTTTGAGCATTTGCACTCTTTTCTCTTTTTCCTTCTCTTTTAGCCTGGCTTTGAAAGGAAATATCTGACCGTGGGGGCTTTTGTGTGTTTCCAGATGATAGATTTAGGAATTTGGGCTTTCCCACTGGCAGTCCAAGGCTAGCTGTGAGCTGGTCTGTTGGAAAAAATTGGAAAAGCTTTGGTCTTCAAACAACTGAACTTGGTTTTTTAAAGCCTTACTTAGGTGAGCTTGCATATTAGCAGAAGTTGTGTCGAATAGAGGGCTCACAAAAGTGTCATATCACACTGGAGTGTTGCTCACGTCTCTCTGTTCCCTGCAGTAGAGGAGGAATGCAAAACAGAATAAAGCACCTGCTCGTTTCCTTTCTCTTTTCTTTATAGTACTGCACGAATTTCTGCATCTTTTTGCTTTCTCAAGGGATTTCAAAGAAGGAAGAATGAAACATGGAATGTAAAATATTTCTGTTGACCTCTTTCCGTTTGCTTTCTTGTCTTGTTCTGGCCCTCTCTGCGCTTCATGAAGGACTTAACTGGTAGCAACGCAGCTAATAAAGTTGTCAACATTTGATAAAAAAACCCATAAGGGAAGCTGCACGTTCTTTAGCTGAGGTCTATTTTGTTTTACATAATCAGCAAAATCTGACTGACCATGTAGTTGTATGCACCCAAAAATAAAATGATGATTTTTTTAAATCTGGTTTAATTTAAACCAATTAAATTTGATAGAAAAAAAAATAGTTGAACTTAGTTCAAGACATACCTGCAGTTTCTCAAGGTGTTTGTACAAAACCTTAGAACCAAATCAGCTTGTTGTCTTTTCGAGAGGTTTAACACTTTGTCAACACACCAACAATAGTTTTTGCTAATGACTGTTGTCTGAGCTGGTCCTCGTGTGCTCAGTTTGTTGACAGGTTTCTGCACCACTTGAAAGGACGGGAGCTGACGGAGCCCATCCGCCTGGTCACCTTTGTGGAAACCGCTGTGGGCCTGCTTAATTTAAGGGTAAATTGAACCTCCCCACACACACACTCAAAGAGAACAACAAAAACTAGAAATGCACACGTAAGATGTTTTCTGTTTGTCTTTTGTTAGTGCGCAGACACACTCCCTTTTCAAGTTGACGCCCCTGTCCTCTGTCTTTGTTCAGACAAGCTGCCATTTTTAATTATTACTGTGTTTGGATCCCAGTCGTGAAAAAGTTCTTGATCATAGTCTGGCCAACATTAAAGCCATTTCAGTCGTGTCGCTGTGTGACCTTCGCCTTCGTGGGGATAAAGGAAGGGTTTGGGGCATTTGGGGAGAAACCAGCTGGCCATCCTCCTCTCACTTTGTTTTTCACTTCCTCTGTCTAATTCTGCTACTGTGTTTGTGCTTATGAGTGTGTACATGTGTGTTGTGATGGCAGGGGGTGCCTCTGTGTGCTTTCTTGAGCACACCCTGTATTTTTGCCCAGACTGAACCCCAGGTTACAAATATAGAAAAAAAAAGAAGAAAACATCAGCGTGGCACAGCTAGTGGTGATATTAATTTGAAGGTCAACAAAAGCAGGAAAAACATTCGTTGCCACTGAAGAGTTTTTTTTCTTTACTTAATAATTGTAGATCCAGCTCTGAGCTTCTGCTGTGACCAAGTTGCAATTATTAATGTTTACACCATTTTATGTAAAATACCAGATTTTTCCATAGGTAGGTAGTTTAGTTTTTAAGCTCTTGTTGCAATTAGTAATAAAAGATATATCACATTTTCTGCAAAAGGGCGCTCCGTCTATGAATGGTCTCTTTTCCAACTTTTGTCATATATAGATAGCCATAAGTCAGTTAGATTTTATCATCACAGTAATTCTAGAACTTATTTGTAACATGCTACAAGTTAGTCACGTTAGAGGCTATTCACAATACCCAACCTTCTTTGGAGCACTTAAAAAAACAGACTGATTCACTAAAACAAACATTGCTGTGACTACACTAACTCCCAACCTTGTTGGTAACACATAAAAAAAACACAGCACGACACTGCTATGCATTTAGCCGCCTTAGCGTATTTACAAAAACACACAACCTTGTTTGCAACTTGAAAAAACCAGACTGACATTTTGACAGAGCGGTGTGTACTTCTCTCAAAATTGCTTTGACATCACAACCAGAATTAATCCATAAATAAGTGATTCAGAATTATAGGGTGTACTGTCTTTTCTTTTTGTATATATTAAGGCTTTTAAGGGCACCTTACAGTACAGAAAATACTATATTAACCTGCAGAAGATAAGAAGATAAGTCTTACATCTTAAAAAATATGCACTAAAATTTATTACATGTATTGTTATAGAAGAAAAAACAATAGAAGGAAACCTAATAAAATATTTGTTTACCTAAACTTTGCATACGAAATTTGACATTTTGAAAAACTATTAACCCCCCAAAATGTAACGTTTTAATATTTTTAAGAAAAATACCGTCACGGATTTGGAGGTAATAATTTGTACGGCCACAGACATCTGTGGATTCAAACGTATTGCTCTGTTCCGTTTGAGTTCTGTGCACCGCTTTCACGCTAATGCACACATTCTGTCTCCAGGCTGTGTGTGAGGAATTTCGGCAACTTGCCCCCCAGGCTGGACTTCATCATGATGGTGTGGTGTTTGGCTCAGACGACTTCTGCGCCAGCATCGGTACCTGCTCCAGATGTAGCTTCAAGCTTTTTACTTTTTAATAACTTTGTTTCTTGTCTTTGGCAAAGAATGTTAGAGGTGATACATGTCCTATATGCCAATTCAGAGGCTTTTTAGAGATCTCTTATGTTGGACTGGAGAACAAAAACTGTTTAAAAACAATTCATAAGATATGGTGGTTAAAAATCCCAGCTGAAGATTGAGAGAGGAGTGGAAATTAAAAAAAGGTTTACTCTATTCAAAAAGCAATTTTTTTTCCCACTTTTAAGGAAAAGAAAAAGGGTTTACAAAACTGTAAACTTTCAGGTTTCTATTGCAAAACCATCATTTTCTTTAGGTGCCACACGGACAAGAGATGCCAAAGAGCTCCTGTACGCGAGACAGAAGGTGGTTGTGACGACCAAAGCATTTGGGCTGCAGGCCATCGACCTGGTTTACATTGACTACAAAGATGTGGAGGGACTGAGGCAACAGGCCAGAGAAGGAGCTCTTATGGGTTTCACAGGTAAAGATTCTGTTCTTTTTCTTAGTTTGGAAAAAAATTTCAGAAGCATTAATGAGTTTTTGCTCTTCTTTTCTTAAAGAAAAAGGTCATGACTGTCTTGGAATGTGGAAAATAAAAGTAACCCCTGGAAAGTTGCAGAAAATGTTCAGAACTTTAAAGGCCCACTCTGATGAAAATTGTGTTTTTGGGTGTTTATAACATGTTCTGATGATGGAGGGCATATTTTTTTATTCAAATTGTTGTGAGTCAGGAACAAATGAAAACATGCTGTTTAAAAAAGATTGTATTTGCGACGTATAAAAAAGCCTTCTGCTCCGCTCCATTCTGATGCAGACAAATAGATCCGTGTACGTCTTTGTTTTCCTCGTCTGAGCTGTCATCTGGCTCAAAACTGTACGGCTGGATAGCTCCGATATTGCTCGTCATTTTTGTTCTATCGGTAATGTTAGGCTGGGGGTGTGAGGAGCTGTAAGTTAGCTGGAGTGCGTGTAAACAGATGGATGATGGGAAGTGTGGGCAGGCTTACTCTGCACCAACCGTCCCGTCCAAAACTCAAAGGTGATTTTCTAATGAGCTACTGCTGCCCTGCCATGTCCAATAAACTGAAAGTTTTTTGTTTTAATTATGGCTAAAAACAGCATCATGATAATTAAAAGACCTCTGGAAATGCTTTTATAATAATTCAAAAGAGGATTGGAGTGGAACTTTAGACATGATGTTGAGATTTGTGAATTGTGATTTCAAACTGATGTAATCAATATCTCTGATTTTAAAGTCCCACTCCGATTATCTTTTGATCTATTTTTAAAGTGTTCCCAGTGGTCTTTTAATTTTGATTTGGCAGAATAAAAAAAGTCATTTTCTAGGACATAGATTCTGCAGAGAGGCAGTAGTTTATCAAAAATTTGCCTCTGAGTTGTGGGCGGGACTGTTGGCGCGGAGTAAGCCTGTGCTCATTTCCCATCAGTCCTTTGCTTGCACTCTCCTGCCAGCTTACAGCCCATCAAATTAACATTAGCAGTGCAACAAAAACGGCAAGCAATATTGAAGCTATCCAGGCATACAGCTTTGAGCCAGATTCCAGCTCAGACGAATACCAAGACGCTAATGGATCTATTTGTCTGGAAGTTGATGCATCAGAATAGAGCAGAGCAGGGAGTTTGTGGCCCCCCCCCCATTTTATGGAACTACTACAAGGTTTTTCGAAAGTTTTTTTTTTTGTCTGCACCTGATCCCAACGTTTGAATAAAATAAATTCTGTCAACTTTCTATATATTTGTCCTCCATCATGATGAAAAATACACAAGAACATGTTAAAAACGCCCAAAACACAATTTTCATTGGAGTGGGGCTTACAACACCTTTTTTTTTCTTTTCTGATGTCACAAATGTTTGGTTGACTCAATTTTAAAGTCACAATTGTATTGACAACTTAACCTAATTAACCTATCCAGTTTGACTGTTTGGAAACTAAAAGAGCAGAAGCTTCATACAAATTTGAAAGTTAAGGAATAAGTCCAAAAGACATCTAAACAGACACATTGAAAAGATTTGAGACAATAACCAGACGTTTACAATAACTTTGTCATATATTCCTGTTTTTTCTTTATCAAACAGAAGCGTGTAACTGTTTGAAATCATCTCTTTAATGATTCTATAAGCTAAAAGCATGGTCATATCATTGGATGGGAATGAAATATTTACTCAAGTTAGCCTCACCGTTTTCATTTGCTTCTTTATCAGAACTCCTCCCTTTTTTTCTGTGGTTCTATGCTTGAGAAAGCTCAGTCCAGTGCTTTCAAACCTAAATTCATCCACAATCCTAAATGTAAGCTATGGTTGATACACTATGGCACAGCAAATGTTTCTTTAAGAACACACCGACTCTGAAAAGAAACGCATCCAATTAAGTCGAGTCGTGGTGCTTCCACAGTGACATCAAAACCTTCATCAGAACAAAAGACCAAAGCAAGGAAACGTTAAAAAAAAACACATTAATCATGAGGATTCAACGTGAATTTGGATGCATTTGCTTGCATGCAAATGTGATGTTTTTGTTAGAATAGTGGTTCTGTCTGACAACTTTTTATTTTTATTTTTTAGTATCGTAAAAAGCTTATTCAATTTAAAATAGTTCTTGTTCATGATTTTACTGTAAAATTCTAAAAAAAAGGAAGCACTTTTCATATTTTTCTCTCTCTTCATTCATATAGATTTTTATGTCTCTTTTATTGTGTTTTAAATAAAAGGTAATGGGGCAAAAATGTAGCTGTAGTGGAAAAAAATAATCAAGATCCACTTGACGTCCATGTTTAGTTATTTTACATTAACATCAATACACTCAGATGACCTCTTTTTTTTGTTTTTGTCTTGGAGGTTTACACCGAAGTGTAGAATTTAAATAATTCATTTTTATTTTATAACTGTGCATCAGTTTTTAATCCAATTTCATCAAGTATATGCCAGAAGGAGAACTAAAGTCAAAGGAAGAAGTAGATTTATTGACTAAACTGTTCAGTTTGCTATATAACAGACTCACTCAAAGTACTGGATTAGTGGTTTACAAGCCATGGGCAATCTGTATAAACTTGGTTAGTAGCTATTACTTGCCAGAATATGCTTAAGCTATAATACTGTACAGCCTTAAGCCTCTACCTGTGCAGTAATTGACCTTGACAGCATAAGCTAAGTACAGCACCCATTAGTATGGTGGAGGAACACATGTCAAACACAAACAGCCAGTAATCCGTGCTGGTAAACTGGTAGTGCCGAGATTAACAGATGTCAAAGGTTTGGCAAAAGTAATAATTTAGGGAATGTTATTTCAACTTTTTGAGTTCTTGATGTGGTTTAAAGCTAAGAGAACTCAATGTTCTCTGTGAGGGGGGAGAAAAAAAAATAGATAGCGGCTCCTCTTTAAAATTCTCAGGACCACATTTTACCTCGATCCCCAGGAACCAACTCATCATTCGCCTGAGAGCCCTTTGCTAAATAGCAATCCTCCAATAAGGTGCCAGTCCCACATGGCGGCCCAGGATTGGCTGTAGGGCACGAATGATGTATTTTGGGAGAACCAATGGGTTGTAACCGAGGGCACCTGAGTCACCCCTTAATGGTCGTTCCCCCGTTGTTCAGAACAGCCACACACACTCGCTCTGACATGAAGGGAAACATTGGTAGAGTACATTGATACCTGGCAATTTCTGTGTGGAAACAAGCTCCCAGCTTTGAGCTAAAACAGGTGGCAGAGGAGGAAACTGACCCACAACCTTGAACACACACAGTAGTCCTTCACTGGTATTTAATATTATATAAAATAAAGGCAATTACTCTTAAACCTATTTATGCAAACTGGTTGTGTTTTGGAGATCGTTGTTAACCTGTAACTAACCAGCAGCCGAAAATGATTTTTCAGTGTCTGTTTAGATTAAATGGCAGTAAATTGGTGTATTTTACTTCCTCTATACTTGGTGCTACTACTGCTTTTCTGAGGTTAACTGGGGTGAGCAGTACTAGCTCCCCTCCTCCTCCTTCTTTTTCCCTTCCCCTCCTCACTTTTTTCCCCCTCTTCTTTTTTTCTGCCCCTGCATCCCGCACGCTCGGCCACCTCGAAGGATTTGTTGTTGGCGACAGAGCTAAGCCCTAAAGTGTCGAGTTCCCGCTGGCTGCTGCTGCGCCGCCGTTTTCACGAGACGCTCCATAACCTTAACTTATCAGTACAAGTTTTGATCTGCCAATGTACACGGGATTACGTCTGGGGAGTTCACCCACATTAAACTAAGATTAGGGTGATGGGGTTGTTGTCGCCTAAACTCAGTTCCTCTTCTGTTTCATCTTTCTGAATTCAATAAAGAGACTTTTTTGAACTTGCATGTTTTGGTTTTTAAATTTTCTTGTCATCTTTTTTCGATGAATGTCTCTGCTCCTGTGAAGCAGAAAAACAGTGAATTTCTTTGTGATCTGTGAAGTTTTTGCTTAAAATGAAGGCTGCAAGCAGAGCAAAAACATTTCTTATTTACCATGATGCATCTTTTCTTCCTCTGCCACTATTCCAACTCATCTTAGCGCCACATGACAGTCAAATGTCCCCAGCCTCATGCAACTTCTATTTTTTTTTGTTACGATGAAATAAATACTGGCTGCACACAGAGACTGATGGTTTGCACAAACGAAAATTGTAGTTTTCTTCTTAATGTTTCTAGAAGTATTTTTTTTTCTTTAAAGTATTTGAGTGTGCTGCAGGGATTAGAGCGTTTTTTTTTTTTTTTTTTTTTTTTTTTTCTGCAGGTAAGCAGGTGATCCACCCAGGACAGGTCCAAGCTGTGCAGGAAGAATTTTCTCCAAGTCAGGAGCGGATCCAGTGGGCCAAAGAGCTCATCGCTGCTTTTGACCAACACCAGAAGGAGGGAAAGGTTACGATAACACCTTATTTTTTCCCTTCTTTGGTAGTGGCATCACACAGAACTAACACGTCTTTCCAAAACCGACGTTTTGGTGCAGAAAAAGATCGTGATGAGCGTTTTCCTGCTTTGATAAGAATTCTGTCTTTTTTGTGTGTACACCTCTGTAACTCCAAAGAAAACATACTGTACACCCCTGGGTGACTCTCAGAGACAGCTCAGTAGAGTGAGGGGGAGGTGGGCCAATTAAGTGTACAATATCATTGTTCCTAATTTAGTGCATGGTTGGATTCTGTGTTAAGCTCTGTGGGCTATCTGCTGAGGTAATGCACAATCTGCCCGCTCTTCTCTCCCTGCCAGGCCCGCTCCTGGTAAGAATCGCCCGAGGGATTCAGATCTTCCCCATCCCTCTGCTGCAGAGTGTGTTTCTCTGTGTGAGCCTAATGTCTTGAGCAGTGTTATAGTCCCTTTTGTCTTTCAGTACGGCCGCTTTTTCATAAGTCTTCCCCTCTAAATATTGACACTATTCTGGTAGGATTTCTAAAGCGCTTTAGCCAGTGCGGAGCGACGGCTGCTGTGTGTGTATTGTTGAAATGATGTGTTTCTTTTCTGCAAACGTCCTCAGGGTGCGTTCACCTTCCGCGGCAGCATGATTGACATGCCCTCGCTGAAGCAGGCTCAGAACGTTGTGGCGCTGAGCGCCACCGTGCCAAAGGAAAATCCCGACGTGTGAGCGGAGAAAGGAGGAACCACAGGGATGAAGACGCTTCCAGATTTGGCTTGAAGGCTCGTCACAACGTACAAATACAGCTCTTCTGGGTCATCCCCAAATGCTTAATTTCTGTTGATTTGATTGACTGGGAAAATATGTTACAATTTTACAGAAGCAAAAAAACCAAAAAACTTTCGACTTTGCCTCTGGAGACCCGACCAAGCGCGGCCGGCGTGTGTTGCGGCGGGCCGTATCCATCCCCTCCAGCCTGAGCGCTTTCACCGTCGGCCTCTCTCTTGAGTTATGATGAATGCTCTTCCCTCAACAGGCCACGCTCAGGGCAGAAGGGTAAACAAACAAATCAAGCCGTTGTTCAGGGTCTATTCACTGCGTCCCAGCCTTGCAGTCAGACCTCAGCCCCCCCCCCTGCTCACGGCCCGACTCACAAACTTCACAAAGGAAGATGTAAACTCACCGTTCAGCTTTCCTCAGAGCAGCTTTTGGTGGAACTGCTACTCTTTATGCACTGATTGGGTAGATACACCAACAATAAAAAGTGCTTTGGTAAAAAAAAAAAAAGTGCAGTCATGTCCACGTCTGACTTGCAGAGACTGCGAAGTGGGTGTGATGTTGGAATGAGACAGATTAGTGGCCATGTTGCGGCTGTAGACCAGGACCGGGCCTTTGTCTCTGTGACTGCGGATGGGAGGATAATTGAGGGGGTGTTGAATGGTTAATAGTGCCATTGGTGACCATGGTAATGAAAGGCGCCATACCTCCTCTGCCCCACCTCATCCACTCGTCCTTCTCTATGTCTCTCCTACTGTATGATCTATTGTGTCTGGGGCAGAGTGGGGGTCTGTGCCAGGCCAGACAAAAAATATGGAAGCCCGTCCAGCCGGAGACCCGGACAGTAAGCTGTCTTTTTGGCTTTGGGCCATGTCTTTATTCTTTTTAATGTATTTTTATTCACTTTTTTTGATGTGATCTGACATTTGTTGGTAAAAAAAACAGAAAATTATTGGTGACTTTTGCTGCGTGAAATTAAAAAAAAGATGTGAATAGTGTTCATTTTTGAAGCCTTCATCTCTTGAGCATTAATTTAAAAGTTATTTTGCCTGAATTACTTGATTTTGTGTGTTCTATACAACTTCAACCAATTCTATAGTGACTGATTTTTTTTTGCTATAAGTTCATTAACATTTTTTTTATATTTCTGCCTAAGATCAATAAAAATATTACCAAAGAATATGATGTTTCTGAATGTCACCTTATGTTATTTTTTGAATGATAGAATTATAAACTGTTTTTAATTTCTTTTTTTAAGAAGAGGCACCTTACACTCAATCTTCTGCATGAACGGAGTCCAAAAAGCTTTGCACCGACAGGTGATTCCTCCAATAGGAAGGAGGCCTAAGAACAGAGGAAGCAACACATGGGCGTCCTGCAGCAACTGAGTAAAAAGGTCACTTCTTGTCAGAACTTTGTATTCTCCGAAATCACAACATCAGTTCTGCATACAAACATTTTTGTCTCTCACTCTAGTTGTGGTTTTGTCAGAGCTGCAGAAACAGACGGTGCTCTCCTGTCTCTCAGCTGCACTTTGCACCTCTGCAGCTCCAGACACCTTCAGGAAACCTCAGAAAATCGGAAGACAGTGACATCTCTGCTGTGTAATTCCACCTGACATTTCTATTATGCCAAGCTGATAAAATGTTCTCACTTCCGTCTCTCTGCAGTTTTATTTAAACACATCTCTCTATTCCCCGAGAGATTACATTACAATTAACACGATTAGAACCTCTCAGAATTGTGACGGGAATCAATTAGGCTGCGAGCAGAATTTCATAGCCCGGTAATGTGTTGTTGGAGATTGCTTTCATGAATAATGAGGGACAGCGCAGGCGGAGGAAATGCATGTATGCAAAACACTGTCAGAAGAAAATTAAAACGAAATGTTTTACATATTTTTCCATTAATCTAAATGGGACCCGTGTGGCAAAGATAGTTCTATTCTAATTCCCCGCCCGGGGATGCTCAAATAATGACTTGATGTTTTAATAGACCACTAATGACAACGTATGACAAACTAATTGCAGCAAAGATGATTTTTTTTTCCAGCAGTAAAACACCTCGTTATTGTGGCTGCTGCACAGTTTGAAAGGCGTGCCTCCAAATATAACGTGCACGACGCTGAACAACATTTAGTTTGAGGTAATTGACTTGATATTCAAGGAGCTTTGGGTGAATCTGATCAAAGCTACTTTAAAGGGTTCAAAAAAATTAAATACCCTGGAGCACAAGTATAATTTAGTATCGTTTAGTAAAAAAAAGTCACATAAAAATATGAAATAACAGAGTAATAGAATAAAAACATATTCGAGTTCCCAAAAAAAAACATATTTTCAATGTCAACATACCTTGGAACCTTTTCTTTCATAATTTTTATTTTTTTTATTATTTTTGTCACGAGGCTTTCTGGCCCTTTTTAGGGAAAAATGCGACCTGGGAGATTTTACGGACCTTCATTTCCGGCGCGTACTTCTCTTCCTCCCTTCAGCTCGTTTCTGCCCTCAGTGAGCGCGCGCGCGACATAACGCAGATAGAGACGAACCAAATTCACTTCAGAGAAGAGTCAGTCCGACTGTCAGGCGCTTTCAGAGACATTTAACCCCAACATTGTGCTGCCATAAATCTTTAGGACACACCGTAAGACCTCTTCCATTAAAAAACAAAAACATCTTAATAAATCATAATTCTATTTATTTCAGTTTTATTTTGGTGTGTTTTTTTTATTACCATGACAAGCCATATTGCCCCCATATCTATATATAGATCTAGAATAAAATAATATGCAGTGGTTTTTCGATTAGCCTGCAATATTGGGTGATGGGCAGGCAGGTGCTCCTGGCTCCCTAAAGGCCCCATTCTTGTAGTTTTTTTTTTTTTCCGGGACTCCTCGAGCTTCGTTTCATTTGCTAAAGGTTCTGCTTCCTGCAAAGAAAAAAAATCAAGCAACCAGTAACAAATTGCTCCCACATATGTTTAATTTATTTAAATTTTTAGTATTTATTTATTTTTCAAATTTGTCTTAAAAGCTTGAAAACAATTTCAACCGGACGTTTTTTTTTTCTTCCTGCTGAAATGTAAAATCTAAGTGTTTCTGTAGGTGACGTTACCTTCATCCACAGCCCCCACTCCCCCCGCGGACCCAGTTCTCCTTAACGGGCCCAGATCAAAGGCTGACCGCCGCGACAGAGACCACTAAAACCCGACTGCTTTGTCTGCTGTTGCCATGAGTGAGGAGGGGAGGGGGCACCCTGAAGCTCGTGACAAAGGACAAAAAAGTCTCTACAACTTTTTCCAGTTTTTTCTTCCTCCTTTCATTCTTTTTTATGCACCTGACACGAAATTTGGCCGTTTTTGATTTACTCAAAAATCACGCTGGAGGCTGAACGATGACAGTAAATTGAGTTTTCAGATTGAAATGATCTTCTAATCGAGCATTTTAACATTTTTGTCACATGCAAACACAAAATTTATTCATTGATATTTTCGCAATTTGTATAGAATCCTGGGCCGCTGCAGAGAATGTGATTTAAACCTGGTTATAGTTGGTTGTCCCTGAACGCATCACCAATAGGAAGTTTTAACAAACGCATATACTTTAAAAAGGGGGACGGGGGTGCTTTAAAGCAGATGTTAGCAGGTAACATCACACAAACACACGCAGGGAGCAGATCTCACGCCTCCAGTTGTTTACACATCCAAACTCCCAAATAACGCATTAAACATTTACTTATCAATAACATATTATGCAATCCTTTCTTTTTTCTTTTTTACAATGGATGTGGGGGGGTCATCTGATTCCGCTTTGCGCATCCTCCTTTAAAAGCGCCAAAGTGGCTTCATCTCAGCATTTTTGATGCCCCCCCCCGCCCCCCCTCACACACACACACACACACACACACACCCGTGACGGCTTTGCCCCCTTCAGGTTCGAAGAAGGGGCATGTTTAGAACTTGACAAACCGAGCGGCACACCGACCTGAATTAGGTGCTAATTTCCCACTTCTCAGCAAAACCAAAAGCCAAACCGTCGCCCACATCACACGCCACCCTACTCCACCCCACCACCTCCACTCCTCCTTTCTTTATTTTCCATCCGTGGAGGCCGCGCACCTGCGCGGATACAGCTGCGCGCACCTTGTTTTCGCTGCGGCCGCTTAACGCACAGATGAGCGCGCAGCGCAGGATCTTGTGTTCCGGGACGCATCAACATATTATTTCCAATGTTGCTGCATCCCTAAAATATGTACAAACATCTCCCTGTAATGCGTTGTTTTTTATTGTCTAAGTACTTCAAATAAAAAATCACAAGCCTAAATCCCTTTTTTTTCTATTTGTCTCAGTCAGAGATGACCAAAACCATCTGGAGATGGTCCCTCTGGTTCAATTATTTAAACAAATATATTTATATATCCTATTCATGAGATTTGGGTGTTTATGGGCCCTGTTGTCATCCATCTCTTGTTTGTCATGCTCTGTACTCAAACATGACACCGTCTAATCCAATTAAATACGATAACCTTAGACTCACGTGTTATTCTCCTCTTTTTTCCCCTGAAGTTGCTGACAAGAACTCTTGGTTTTGTCTGAAAGAGAGAGTCAAGAGCCCTCTCTTAATCCTGAGCGCGCGACCACAAGTGATTGAAAAGTGAAAGAAAGCCCTCATTGGTCCTCGAGCTGGATGCTGTTCTCTTTGTCCATCACTGTAGCTTTTCTTTTTCTTTTTCTTTTTTTTTTTGTTCCAACACAAATGAAGTCCTTTAATTTGGATCTTAACAAGAAATCAACGTTTCATTTGGCTTTAGAGAGGACATGGACCACACTGAGACTTGCTATTGAAGCTCTAAGGGCCAATGAGATGTTGTTTCCTGTTATGTTTGAGTTTGAGTTTGAATTCTCTGAAAAGCAAAGAAAGGTCAAAAGAACTGCCTTTTGTACACTAAATTGCCGGTCTTTGAGCCAAATTTAGTTGAATGTGCATTTTTTCTAAACTTTTCCTTTATGTTGGGAGATTTAAAAGCAATTATTTATTCTAAGTTGATACAGAATAATGACCAAAAGTGACTAAACATACAGAATCTGCTCTCTGTGAGGTATTTAAGTGCCTAAATCCTTTGAATGTCAAATCAGCGAGGTTAGAAGAAAACTTTATCTGTTCATTTTTAGTCATGGATAGTAAAATTTCAAGAGGAATGGGGCATAAATAGCCTAAATGAATAACACTAAAACATGTGATTAGGTTTATTGCGCATGACTTCTGCTGCAAACTCTCTGTTTGTTATTCACCACTGAAAGTCGCCACATGGTGCTATGATTATTAAAATTCACCGATTATTCTGATGTTTCCCTGCAGGAGCTGTGACAGACAGAGACCAGGTTATAGGAAGGCTGATCTTCAGCGCGAGGAGCCGCGCCTCTCCTCCTCCTCCTGCGCACGGTGCTGCTCCGCACGAAGGGGCTGGCTTAATGAGGGTACCTCTGGGGGCCTTCTGGAAGGAGAAGTGGCCTAACCCTGCCACTGTCAGAACTGAAGCACCTGCGCGTCACTGCTCCTCCTCCTCCACCTCCTCCTGGCTCCCTTCAGGCAGCACCTGCCACAGCAGAGTCTTCACGAGGAGTTCCCATCTAACTTTTGACAACGAAAGTGATGCACTCGATGATGCTGGAAGCTTGAGGTGGGGCTTTTGTTGTGATTTATGGAGCCTGATCCTGTTTGTTATGAGAGAAAAACACTTAAGTGAGAAAAACTTGACTCTCTTTCATAATCCTGAGAACTCTGGATGTTAATATTCAGCTCTAATGAGAGATCTGCAGGAGGTTTTGTGGGAAGTCATGTTGATTAAATCCCCCTTTTCAGGTTAAGTGTCACAAAGATTGATAAGCTTTGATAGTGTGTGAGATACACTGTCATTTGTCTGCTAGGGGCCAAAAGGTCCCCATCCCCATAGAGCTGGCCTAATTATACAATTAGTCTTATGATTGGGACAGTCCAGAGCTTGGTGTCCTGTGGGACAATCATGCGCATTATGGCTGTCATCAGTATCTTTACTGCGAGTACAAGAGATTAAGTGTGCAGTCGGCGTCCTCAGGAGGCGGTACGTTTGTCGGTCCACTTCCAAGTGGGGTTTTGCCTTTTTCTGCTGTGAAAATGGAGTAAGGATATAGCGAGGATGGAGAAGCTGTTTCCCGGACAATCTTAATGCCATAGTTCATCTTGGCGTTCAATCGTTTCTGCCTTAAGCCTCATCTAGGGCCTCACTGGACAAAGGCCACATCTCTTTGAAGCTCTGGGTCAAGTGGAGATCCCCCCCTATATCTCACTCTCATTGCGCCTATTCGCCCATATTTCCTTTCTGGCTTATCCCTGGTCGGTTGGAAACATCAAGATGTCACATTTTCTTCTGCCTATTCAGGGTCATATCTACCACTGCCAAACCTTTGTCTGCCGGAGCTCTAGGGTTTGAGGCTTGTGATGTTGGGGATCATGCAGACACGTCCGTGAAGCCGGAGCGAGGGCTCAGAGATGGAAGCATGAAGACAGTGGCGTCCCCTTACAGAATTCTCCACCATTAGTGGATGGGATTTTCACACCGACTTAAGACTCTGACAGTTTGTCCGAGATGAGCCAAGCATTTGAAATGGGCAAAACATGCACTTCTCTTTCTTTATTAGCAAATTTTTGAGTTCACTCCTTTTCTGGACACAACCCCGTTTAGTCTCTTCTCTCTTGTTGCCCCATCCTTCCAGCCCTCTATACGCTGACCTTTTCCACAATAAAACCAAATGCATGCAGGCTGAGCCCTCTGATGTTGCAGCCTTGATAGTTCTGCACAAATCTGGCTCAGATAGGAATCTTTGCCCACATAGAGGGTGGTGGGCAAAAGCAGGAGGCAATGAAGAGAGGGGAATGAAGTTGTGCACCAAGACTGCTTCTTACATCCTATTACCCAAATACGTTAGTTTTATTGTTTATCTGCAGGTCTTCTAAACAGATTTGTTTCGAAATACCTTAAAGGCCCTTGTGGTTTAGTGTCCCTCCACCTGCTTTACTGTTCAAGTACGCTGAAGCCTACATCCTGCATTTAGAGGCTTTTATGAAACTCCTGTCATTCAATACTGGGGCATCATGCTCATGCTTATATGCACTTTAGTTTGTACTCTCTGGCCGTTGGGCCGCATAATTGGCCAGGTATAGCAGGGCCTGGCTCATGCGGTTGTCCGTGGACGACCTTGCTCCCCTCACCTACCGTCTTGGAGCGGCTCCCAGTCCTGGGATGGGGCTTTGGACCGGGACCAAGTCTCAACCCCCACAGATGTTACAGAGCCACCACGTATTATGTCAGTTTCTGAGTGATGCACCAAGCTCTTAGGAGATGCACGACTGCAAAAGAGCAATCATGAAATCAGTTAAGCAATCCAGTTTTTTTTTTTTTTTTTTTTTGCAGATTAAGTTAAAATGTTGCCATTGGGGTTCAGCACTGATCTTTGATGTGGAAGATTATGAATTACAGGGCAAAGCACAGGACAAATTGGTAGTAAGAACTACAAAACACATGGATTGTCTCCTCAAATTTGTAACAGAACAACTAAAAAGGAAAACTGTTATCCAAAATTGTACTTCTATTTAAAAGAGGTTCATCAGAAATGTCTCAAGACAATGATATTTAGGTTTTCTTTATTTATTTATGATTTTAAAATAACATTTATTTAACCATAATGTGTGACATTTTTCGTTCTATTCTATAAATCAATCAGAAAAAGAAAATTGTGGTCAAGTAAATTCAAACAAACTAATTATTTGAGCATGCGCACACCGGAAGTACGATTTAATGACGTTCCTAAAAAATAATTACAAAAGGTACATGTTGACTTCTCCTCCCCCCGGAAGCCTTCCCTGTAAGGGGGGGGGGGTGCGCACAGCTGCTAAAAATGGGCCACATAGACGCGAAATGTCCTCTAGAGTAACAAACGGGGCAAAAAAAAAAATGAATGAATGGTCGTCTCAGACTCTGATTTACACTTTAAACTCCAGGAAAAGTTTCCAAAACACCTGGATTCAAAAGTGAAAAAAATAGTTTGATAGTCTAAATTAAGCAATAAAAAGTCACTGTTGGTGTTTGCATGAAACATGCGTCAAAAAGTGTCACTTCTTGCCTTTTTTCTAGTGAATCATCGGGAAGGTGCAGAAACTGTGCTCCAAATTTGAGCTCAGCATCTGTTCTTTTCCTGCATTTGACTGAACACCGTGTCTATTTTTAATCTTTGGGTATCCTGACTTATGTTTGTCACTTTTGTCTTCACTAATCCTGGGAGGAGCAAAGTGTTACTTCGGGTGTGAAGCGGTGCTGCGCTTCTGACGCTTTCAAACAAAAATTAACACTAAAACTGACAAATACAAATTTCAAATTAAGGGGAAAAATAAAATAATGATGTGATTCATTTCATTTTCCTCACCCTCATCCCTCCCCATCCTGACACCAAGAGGACTTGCAGTGCCGGTCTTCCAAACGCAGGGCCGCCGCCGTGCCAGGCGCAGGTGTTAGGATCAAATGACCTGCGTTTTTCATGGAGCCTCTTTAACTTTTGTGACTGGAATGATCACTTCACATGCAACTTTGGCGCGCATTGTCCCCGCGGCATTCAGGAGACGGATAATGCTTGTAAAGTCTGACAAGAGTGCGTTTGTTTTGGCTGCACGCTCGTCCGAGAAATTATCGTTCAGCTCGTTTAAAGAGCGCAATTGAGAAGCAGCGACGTTCTCACTTCTGCGCGCTTTGTCCCCATCCAAAGTGGCGTCTGCATGTCTGACTCCGCCGGTTACTGATTTTCAGGCAGTGTGTTAAGGTGGCCCATGTAAGTGATTTTCACGGACATCCCACTAAAGGAGAACAAATCGCTGACAAAGGAGTGCCTTTCCCATTCAGCGGCGTCGTTAGGGCAACCCAAAAAGTATTTCTCAAATAATAAGTTCTACTTCAAAGCGTTTCTCACTGAAGGGTGACTGCTTCACTTCTTTTATTAAGTCCCCCTCCTTTTATTTCCATAAGAACTGTCCCTGTCATTTTTTCTTCTCTTTTTGGTGTTTATTTTTGCAGCATCTATTGCGCATTTGCAGGGCTCCTCCTTTTTGGCCATTATGAAAGTCGGGCCACAAAGCAAACTGCAGGTGACAAAAGTTTTGGTTAAATCAAAGTTACCTGTTGATGTTTCATTTTTCCTGATGTGGGAGTTCCAAAATGTTTTCGGGAAATTCCAACAAACCCCTTTACTCAGTCAGGTGGGCCAACCTAACATTTTAGAAACACGGATTTAAAAAAAATCCTTTTCAAGATTATCTCAACCTCTGTCTTTTATGGTGAATATCCTCCATTTCTGGACAGGACGCATCTCATCTTTACTTTGATTGGAGTTCACTTAGTGGCAGTTAGCGCTACCGGACATATATGTAAATGCGCGCGTCTCACACCCCCCCCCCCTCCTTCAATTGCCATAGAAATCCTAACACGCCATGAAGATTGTCAAAGCAGCCAGCCTTCCTCTCAGGACTTGCAGCCTTTGAAGCAGCGCGCAACTGGCGTTGGTCAATTTTCATTATATGGCCTGGACGTGCGTCTCTATGAAAGTGAGATTGCGCGTTTTAATGGAGGAAATAAAAGGGGGAACTTGTCTGCTACACTTCATACAAGGCTTATTGTCAGATATCTTTTTATTCTTTATTTTTCCCATGAATGATTCATGCGGGGCTGCATTGTGCTGTTGCAGCCTTTTCAGTCATCAAAGTTTTCCCATTAGAAATTCTTTTTTTTTTCCCCCAAAGAAACCTTTTTCATACAAGTATGAGGACAAACATGTTTGAGATGAAGCTTTACTGCTGCTGCTTGATCATAAATAGTGAACAAAGGCAAAAATGTCACATCCACCAGCTAGATTAACACTTTTTTATCTTGCAGAATGATCTTACTGATTCATTTGACTCAAATCATGATCACTTAATTCTTCATTGTCCTGGAATTTTAATTAGGAATGAATATTATGCATAAGAATGAAATTTCTCTTCCTTTATCCCTAAAGTCCAGCTGGCACCTCAATATTAAAAGACAGATCACATTAAAAAAAGGCATGCGAGAAAGAGTATGTCACATTCAACAGCCTATTCAAGTTGATTTTTTTCTGTTACAGAGAACAAATGAAAAACCAAAGAACAAAGTAAGTGAATTTTTTTAAAGACATCAGCAGGGCTTTACACATCACCAACACGGATATGATAACTCTTTGGTGTTTGTTGTTATTTTTTACCTTTTCCTTCTGTTTAAATCCCAGTACAACACGGATACCAACAAATAAATTACGACGTACAAAACATCACTTTTTCTTGTGAGTAAACCTACACAGCATTCACCAGGTTATTTACATATGTACAGATCCCCTCAGGGTCAATGACGGCCTGTGAAGGCAGATATTTAGGGTCTCCAGGGACTCGCTTTGCAAGCATTACACTTGTGTTTTTGTTTTTTCTTCTTTTTTTGCATAAAATATAGTCTTAAATATTTCTTAAATATTACAAAATTCCATCCAAACACATTTATTGTATAAATCTGAAAAAATTAGAACGCTTACAAAAGTCTCACGTTCGCTTCTCGCTTTTCTGTGTCGAAGTTCAAATCACACCTTAAAGAAAGGATATGAATAATTGGTTTTAAAAGTTTTTTTTTTTAACGATTATACAAAACAATACTTTTTCAACCCATCAATATCCCCTAATGTGACAAAAAGTGATTCCACTCCTCCCCCAACAGGATGTTGGAGGCTCATGCAAATAATTAAAACCTAAAGACTGATCTTGTTGGAAAAAAAGGGAACAATTCTTAATCTTGATCAGGTGTGTGGCAGTAGAATTAGCATTCAATTTCAAGTCTGATTACAGTTTGAAGTTTTTTTTTTTTTAACTGTTCAGGTCAAAGGTCAGAGGTCACCCCCAGAGAAACTCCTTCCTCATATAACTTGGCCTTTACGCTGCCAGTTTCCCAATGGTTCTCACTGAAAGGGTCTTTTTGACTGTCAGAGAGGGTAAGGGGGGGCAGGAAATCAGAGCATCGTCCTCGGGTCTGAATTCCTAAAAGAGTCCTCTTCCTCTGAATCTGACGTTGGCATGTCGCTTGAGGGGGTGTGGAGGTGGTTGGGCCCTCCGCTGCCCTGGCACACGTACCACTCGTTGAGGTTAGTGACCTGAGGAGAGAGGTTCGCTGAGCGGTTCCTGTGCGGGTCAGGGTTGGGGGAGAGGGGGTCACCCAGAGGGTTAGTGGAGGATATATAGGGGACGTTGGTGGAGGGGGGCGGCGGGGACTTGCAGTGCACTTTCATGTGTTTGCGCAGAGAACTGGGGTGCGTGTAGGACTTGTCACACCCGCGCACCTTACAGTAGTAAGGCTTGTCGCTGGTGTGCACGTGGGAGTGCTTCTTCCTGTCGCTGCTGTTGGCGAATTTTCTGTCGCAGCCATCAAACTCGCACTTGAAAGGCTTCTCCCCTAAAACACAGACACAAGCTCATGAGAGAGTCTTTTAAAAAAAGTCATTTAAAGTATATACTTAAAAATTTCACACCTACTAATAAATGATAACTGCAAATGAATGATGGACCCACTGGAGCATAACAACCTAACAAACTCAGTAAAAGTGCGATTGGTTCGTGCTCTCCACCGGGGCTGTCTGCTCACTGGAGCTCCACACTTACTTATCCTCAAGTAGGCTATATTCCCGTGTGAACACATGTAACATGCCTCGAGGCCTTCTGGTTTGCGTGTGTGTATGTGGGATTAAAGGCGCTGAGGAGACCACCAGGAGACGTCTGTGCGCCGCGCTGGAATCTGCTCGTTTCCTCTCATGAACATGCGCCAAAACTTTCAAGCTTAAAGCATCTTTTTCTCAATAGGATCCAGTTTTAATTAAAACAATTTGTTTAGATAAAATAAAACAGTCTTTATACAGTTGCGTGGGGAAAAAACGTTTTAAATAAAAAGTTATGAACAAAACCGTTTAATAGCTTTCACTGCACTTTTTTTGCTTTCTTTTCAGAAAACCGCACACTTTCAACAATTATTTAACCTTTTTAGGTGTTTCTTACATTTAAAATAAAGTAACAGCTTTATCAATTTATATGCTTGCGCTTTTGCGTAAACGTCCTACGCCCGAAGACCATTGCATTTAACGTGTACTCCACGTACGTAAGCACGTTTTACAAATCGTATGCCGTAAAGCTTTCACGCCTACTGTGGGCGTCTGGATGAGTAAATAAAACAAACATAAAAAGTTTATCTTAAAGAACGTAAATAAATCCCCTTTTTCTTCTTACGCAAATGCCCTCGTGGATCTTTTTTGTGCGTAATTTTGCGCGATCTTAGCGGCCATCTGTTTAAGACATGGACGGATGGAAAAACAAGCCTCGCCTCGGGTCTAAGATAATCATCATGCTCAGCGATCAGTGTTTTAAACAAGGACTGACCTGTGTGAGTTCTCTTGTGAATCTTGAGGTTTTCCGACCGCGCGAAGACTTTTCCGCATCCCGGGAAGGGGCACGGGAAGGGCTTCTCTCCCGTGTGCACGCGGATGTGGTTGATCAGTTTGTACTTCGCCTTAAAGGCTTTCCCTTCCCGTGGACATTCCTCCCAAAAGCAGACGTGGCTGCTCTGCTCCGGTCCGCCGACGTGCTCCACCGTGACGTGGTTGACCAGCTCGTGCATGGTGCTGTAAGTTTTGGAGCAGGGCTTTTTCTGACTCAGCTCCTGGTCGATCCACTTGCAGATGAGCTCCTGCTTTATGGGCTGCCGCATGTATCTTAAAAACGCCCCCGCGGCTGCGTGCGGAGCAGACGCGATGTTCACATTGAGGTTCATGGAGTTGTAGCTGTGGAGGGAAGACGGTCCATAGTGCTCCGGCCTGTGCCCGAAGTGCTCTGGCCTGCCGTACACGTCCCCCGGTATACCCAGGCGCATCTGCCCGTTGAGGGCATGGTGGGCACCTGGGGACGCCTGGTCGTGAAGTCCAGTGAAAAGAGAATGGGCCCCACTTTCTGCGTGCCCATAAGCACCTGTTGGGGAGATGAACATGCCATGGTGATGAGGGGAGGAGGCGGAACTATGCTGGTCGCCAAGTGCATGCATAGCAGAGGCTGAGAGTTCTCTCCTGAGGATGAAGTCCCTGCTGCTTGAGTAGCCTGAGTGGGGGTGAGCCACGGGGAAACCAACTGTGGTCTGAGCAGAAGTGAAAGATGCCGCGGTCTGGGCTTCGGGATGGCTCTGAATGTGTTGAGACGGGCTAAGTTTGAGAGCATTTGTCTGTGCCATGTGCTCTGGTCCAAATGGAGTGAGTGCCACTCCGGGGTCGTTGCCCAGCTCCCCGGGGTGGAGGTGGGCATGGTGGGAGAGAGGGTGATGCCCCCCTAGCCCCGGGAAGCCTGTCATATTCTGATGAGGAAGGGGTTGAGTCGCTGCCAAATCCGCTAATCTTATCGCCGGATTCCTCTTGCTTAAAGGGGGCTCCATAACTACACAGACAAGTCCATCCGCAAACGCCTCACCACTGCACGCGCTCTAAAACATGAGGAAAATATGTATATAAAGGATCTATAAGTTCTTTTGTCCGGCTTCTAACTCTGCTTGCTCCTTTTCCCACTCTGTCCTCAAGCGATTGGCAGAACATACAACAGTTGGAGGACACAGTGGGGAATACAGTTTAGAAATGGCACTGCGGGTATTGGACGAATTTCGGTGACTGGCAGTTAGGGGGACGAAGCGATTGGCTGTCTTTCAGCGCAGGGGCTCAGCAGGGTTCCGCCCCCTCACTCTCTTTATCGCTGTTGACTCCAAAAAGTTGTACTCACAAAGTTACCAGCGGATCTGTTTGTGCGCCTTTTCTGTTTACCTGCGCTGGTGCGCACGGATCACCGGAGTATCCGTTTAGGGGGCACGGGCTTGAATACATATCTCCGGTTTTATGTGCGGCTAAAACCCTTCCTTTAATTATTTTGTGGTATCAAAGAGAAAAGAAAGCCGAAAAACAAGTCATTGGTGGTGCGTTCTGTAAAGAGAGCGTGGAAAGAAGCAGATTTTTCTTAGTAGTTTGTTTTATTTGATAGTTTTTTTTTGGCTCAAAATTGATTCTAAACATTTTTTGTTGTTATTGTAGTTTGATGAATTGCACTCATGTGAAGGAAGAAACAGCACAAAAAAAAGACAGTTTGGAGGTAAATTAAATAAAAGCAGATTTTTTTTAAATAATAAACAAATCACATTGTAATGTTTAACATATTATTTTATGAGCAGGAATAACAATGCAGTAACATGTTATAGCATTTGGCACTCACATAACCTCAGCTGGGCACAACACCACACACACTCCCTAAAGTTTTACTGCATAGACATTTTTTTCAATGGGCGTTGTTGAAAGTTGTGTTGTTTTTTATGCATTTTTGTTCAATTGTTTATTGGTCAATGTCATTCGTTTCATATCTCATATCTTAGACTTCAAATTTGTAATTATTTTATGAAATGCAAGTAGTTTTAATGCATCCAATCATATTTTGCAGGTTTAGCTTTCATTGTTTTTTTTTTGTTTTTTTACACCCCCCCCCCCCAATTATGTCAGATGTTGCACTTGCTCGCCAGTTAAAACTGATTTATGGTCTCGATGAGCAGCAGCTGAGGTAAAAGCTGTGGGTTCCTATTTCCACACGCAATGTGGCGTTAAAAAGATAAAGTGTCTGCGGTTCAGCAACTGTTGCCACTTCATTATATTCCCACCATGTGTTTTTGTCAACTTTATAAATCAGAAGAACATATTCACTTTAAATGTAATAAATAAATAAATAAATAAATAAATAAATAAATAAATAAATAAATAAATAAATAAATAAAAATAAATAAAATGTTTGGAGATGCCGTTAAAAATATAAACCTCGTTCAGCTCCAAAGATTCTCTCTGGAAGCACATAAAACTCCCTTGCGCAGCGGGTGCGTCGTTATGAATTTCAGAAAGTCTAGAGATAAAACCCATTTGGAACTAATCAATACCCCCAACAAATCATCAATAAAAAATGCTCATTTCCATAATAGAGTCTGGCTTTTGTTATTCGTCTGCCTCCTCCTCGATGCTGGTCATTTTCCCACATTCATCATGCTCTGAGGCAGACTGCAGTTTTGAATGAATGAGTCCGTTTTGCTCCACTCATAGCCATATCATCCACGGGTGGAGGGTGCCACAGACACGAGAAGGGGGCGTCTTCAACATCCCCGTGTGTGTAAAACAAAGCCGCTTTTGTAATAAACTGGCTTATTTCCCCCCCAAAAAAGAAGTCAAGAGGGCAGCATATGTGGTCTTAATGGGTTATAGGTCAAGCGGCCATGAAGCATGAGATCCGCAGGAAGCCCGCATGAAGTCACCTTCCAGCGTGTCGACATATTGATACTGTCAGATAACGGGGAGGAGAATGGTGCCTTCTGCGTCCATGATAATGCGCAAGCAGAGCGCCCTTATGTGATCAAGATAGTTTGCTTTTATTGATGGATTCCCAACAGTTCAAGCTGTCATTCCATTTATATAATAATGTTTGTTTATTCCTATATAACCATCATTTTAGCCTCAAAACCTGTTGAAATAAATGATTTTTGTTGGGTGTGGGGGGGTAGGAGAGCTTTTCCCCTCTATACGCAAGAGGTTTGGAAAGCAGCAGCCCTGTGCCCCCTTCCTCCTCCCTTTTTATTTTATTTCTTGGCTTCTTTTCCTATCTGGGGAGGGTTTTGGTTTCACTGAAATAAGAGCTTCATAAGGGTCAGCAAACGTGACTTTGAACTTGGATCAGTTCCTGCGTTTCCTGCAGTTGGCAGGTTGAAATAGACTTGGGGAAAGAAGGGGCACTAGGCTGTCAGTCTAGACTGGAACACACAATTAAAAAAAGAAAAAAAAGATTTTTTTTTCTCTTAAAAAAAAACCTTTCCTCCATGTCACCGTTATTGTGTCGCCTAATGAGCATGGGAGAGCTGGGCGCAGGCAGGCGGAGCGGAAGTGCGGAATTTGGCCCATGGTCTGAAATGTAAGTAAAACTTCCTTTGTCTTGATAGTAAATGAGCAGCTGTGGCGCGCATGACTATGGCGCTCAGGTAGTGCATGCTGGTGTTGGAAAGTTGCCAAAAAGTTAGACAAATACTTGTTTTTTCACGATCACGCAAACAAATATTATGCAGTAAAGACGCTTAAACAAATTGAGCACATAGAGTGCTATAATAAAAATCCCAAAAGTCGTATTTTAGGCCTCAAATCAAACTAAACATCTCTCATATTTGCAAATGAAACGCTGTCACAGCAGCAAAAGGGTTAACTTGGATGTTGTCGTAGGTCAGCATACAACATGAAACTGTTGGTGTGGTGGATCATGAAGTTGCCGAAACAGAGCGATATCAAAACAGCTTAACAACAACAAACAACCTCTGGTGGTTTCTAGTGTGACAAGCGGGGCACCACAAAGGCCTGCCTGTGGTTTTTCCACAAGCAATGAAACCGAAACCACTCGCTCCAAATAAGTATGAGAATAGTGTTGTAGCACATGCACATGTAATGTGTGCATATATTATATATGCATAAGCATATATATATATATATATATATATATATATATATATATATATATATATATATATATATATATATATATATATATATATATATATATATCTATATCTCAATCTTATTTTAAGACTTTATTGTAGCAATTTGATTTTATTGAGGATTTCTTTTGTTCTGCAACAAATGGCATCAGCAAACCCCCCCCCCCCCAAAAAAAAACAAAAAAAAAAAACAGCTCTTCTCGAAGTAGGCGGTAATCATTAGTGGAAAACGGCGTTTCACCATTAAGCCTCCCCAGCAGTACCTGCCATTGGAGGGGCACCTGGGATTGATGAGGCACTGTGGCCAATGAGACCGCGAGGAGCCAATGAACGCGCTGCAGTTTAAAGGGGGCGGAGGAAGAGGTAGAGCCAGTCCACGGAGAAACAGGGACCCTCCGCCAGAAAACGCAGGCGAGCCGCAGAAATAAATGCGCGTCCGGGTGGAACGGCGTTTTTTTCCAGATGCTCCTGCTACTCTCGATCCGCGTTAGCCATTGAGATAATTATTTCAGTCTTTTTTAGTGTTACCAACGCATCCTGCTTGCGTAGTCAAGGAGAGAGGACCCAAGGAAACTCTTTGATGTTTGGATTCAACGCGTAAAAGTAAATTAGAAGTAGATCAGGTCTTAATAAGCCGATGTTCCTTTTTTTTCCTCCCCAAATTTTTCTTTTGATTTTGATTTAATCATGTGTGGAGCAGCCTTCTAAATCCAGCTTGGTATGGTTTCTAAAGCTGGAAGCTGAATCGTTGCGCGCCAGCATCAATATTTGATTTTTTTTTTAACTGAATTGCTGTTTTTTTCTTTCTTTTTTTCTGTGCTGATTGAAACAAAAAATAATAACCGCTTCTGATATCATGTTACTGGATGCTGGTCACCAGTTCCCCGGACTGGGAGTGGGCTCTTTTGCCAGGCATCACTCTGCAAGCGAGATGCAGGACAGAGACTTGAGTTTGGCACAGAATAGCTTTGTAGACTCCGCACACATGGGTGCGTTTAAGCTCAACCATGATCTCTCCCCGGGACAGAGTTCTGCCTTCACCTCTCAGGCGCCGGGGTACCCCGCCGCGGCTTTAGGGGCTCACGCTGCCCATGTCACGTCGTACGCAAGCTCTCCTTTCAACTCCACCAGGGACTTTCTCTTTCGTAGCCGCGGCTTCGGAGAATCCTCTCCGGCCAGCAGCCAACACACTATTTTTGGCCCCACGGCGGGATCCCTCCATCACTCCCACACAGACACCCAAGGCCACATTCTCTTTCCCGGGATCCACGACCAACATGGCTCCCACGCATCCCCGAACGTCCTGAATGGGCAGATGAGGCTCGGACTACCCGGAGAAGTTTTCGGACGCTCCGAGCAGTACCACCAGGTCTCCAGTCCGAGGACCGACCCCTACTCCGCAGCGCAGCTCCACAACCAGTACGGCTCCATGAATATGAACATGGGGATGAACATGGCAGCCCACCACCACCCCGGTGCCTTTTTCCGGTACATGAGGCAGCAGTGCATCAAGCAGGAGCTCATCTGCAAATGGATCGACCCCGATCAGCTCAGCAACCCCAAGAAGTGCTGCAATAAAACTTTTAGCACCATGCACGAGCTGGTTACGCACGTCTCTGTGGAGCACGTCGGTGGACCGGAGCAGACCAACCACGTCTGCTTCTGGGAGGACTGCTCCCGGGAGAGCAAGCCGTTCAAGGCAAAATACAAACTGGTGAACCACATTCGGGTGCACACCGGGGAGAAGCCGTTCCCATGCCCCTTCCCCGGCTGCGGAAAGGTCTTCGCGCGGTCGGAAAACTTAAAGATCCACAAGAGGACGCACACAGGTAATTCAACTTTTTATAAACGCATTTTATGCCATCACGCTCGTCCATTTCTATTTCGTGTTGTGACAAATTCAAATCAGATCTAATTAAGAGAAGGTATTCTTGGCCGCTAAGGCAGGAGGCGTTAAAGTAGTTTTTGGAGCGCATCCAACATGGACTGCTTTACGATCATGTCACAAATAATTCGTGTTGCACACCTTTCACCAGCCACGTAAAAAGAAAAAGAAAAATCTGACAAACAATTTCCGGTTGGGAAACAATTTGAAGGCCTGTGGACGTTTTACTGTTGCGGCTCAACTTAACTAAATGGGTCAAAGGGGACGGTCAAAACGCTTTGCGTGTTAAGGACAGCAAATCAGCTCCACTCCGCGTTAAAGCTCGGATCCGCAGTGACCCTGATAGTCCCCGGTCCTCCCCAAATATTTGAATTAGGTTGTGTGTGTAAAAAAAAAAAAGAAAAAATAGGCGGCAGCCGTGAAAGAAATGCCTTTTGTTGTTGTGCGTTAATGTGCCAAACATGAGCATTACCACATTTATGATTCTTTGGTGAGAAATGCTTGTGACTTTATGTCATGAAATTGATCAAGTTTTATTGTTATTAGATTTTTACTGTCTCTCCAGCAAATGTTTTTGCGGGGCCCACTGTGAACGGCCTTTCCTTCCCTCCCCCTCTCCCAAACCACAGATGCGCATATATTGGGGGGGAAAATACGCGTTCAAATCCTGCTGTTTTGAAATGTGAATGTCAACTTTTGGATGTTAGGCACGCTAATAATTGAAAGTTTGTAAAATGTTTTGTACCCTCATTTTTTGCAGAAGTATATTTTGATCTTCTATTTTTTTTTAAACAGGAGAAAAACCCTTCCAGTGTGAGTTTGAAGGCTGCGACAGAAGGTTTGCAAACAGCAGCGACCGGAAAAAACACATGCATGTTCACACATCGGACAAGCCATATCTCTGCAAAATGTGCGACAAGTCCTACACACATCCCAGCTCTCTACGGAAACACATGAAGGTGAATATCACGCTCAAAAGCTGCTTGCCCTCAGATGAGTCCACAGTCAGTAAAAGTTTTTTTGTTTTTATTTATTTTTAGGTCCACGAATCATCTCCATCAGCATCAGACTCATCACCAGCAGCCAGCTCCGGCTATGAATCCTCCACGCCTCCGGGCCTAGTGTCTCCCACCACAGAGACCCAAAGCAACACCACCCTGTCCCCAGCCTCAGCTGTGCACAACACCACCAGCCACAGTGGCCTGTCCTCCAATTTCAGTGAATGGTATGTGTAGGA
The DNA here is from genome assembly GCA_037389245.1 of Oryzias sinensis. Classification (NCBI taxonomy): domain Eukaryota; kingdom Metazoa; phylum Chordata; class Actinopteri; order Beloniformes; family Adrianichthyidae; genus Oryzias; species Oryzias sinensis. The sequence goes on from CM074501.1 coordinate 5,107,763, forward strand.
CTAACCTGAAACGAAGCAACACGCTCTTTTCACAGCACTGGGCCACGTTTCTGCAGGAGACAGGGACACTTATTTTTTATTCTGTTGTTTCACCAGGAAAAATGATGATTGCCAACAAGGGATATTTCATAATGTACATATTTACTAAAAAAAAATACCCACTCTGTTGTAATAGTTCGTCAGTCTTTGTTGTATAGGTGTTCCTTCAATGGTAGCTATCTCTAACTGGACTCTTAGTGCACATATTGCCATGAAATTGTACTATATTGTTGAATATTGTGATCCCAAGGCAAACTGATTGTATCATACTTTACCATCTATAAACTGGAAAGAGTGCCAAAGTTAACATTTAACTCAAAAAGACCACAATAATATGCTTGTGAATGTACATTTTAGTTTAACTTGTGATGTTTTTGTGCTTTGCGAGTTTGAATTGTGAAAAACTTATCTTGGAAGATTGTGAGGACAAATAAACGTTGTGCTGGTTGATTTTTTTCTTTTCTTCCTGTAACTACACCCCTCCTTTTGTAAATATTAGCTGCCATATTTATCCATTTGTAATTAAATTATGGTATTTACTTGCTACAGATGAAACAGTATTTATAAAGAATGTTTCTTTACTATAAATATGTACAATGACGAGCTAAACACGGGCAGTTGTTTCGTTTTGTGCTTTTGTTCAAAGTTTTAAAATGTGTTTCCTCTCTCATTGTAAGAAGAATTTTACTGCATACAAATATAATAAAAAGGTGTTGCAAGTGATCGTTTTTCCTGTTTGGCTGTCATTTATATTTTCACTGATTCTTATTTTATTTTTATACATAAATAATATTTACAATTTTGGATTCTCAAAGTTTTTTTGAACATAAATTCTTCCTGCTGTCAGTTGCTGATAGAATATTAAAGTTTTTTACTTCAGACTTTGCAAAGCATGTCTCCAGGCTGTAAACGTACTAAAAAATAGGAAGTTGCCCCCCAAAACACACATTTTGAATATTTAAACAGTACCTATAATCACTCATTTTGATTAATGAAATATAAATAATGCAGCGTTCTTTTGGATCTCAAAAATCTATTCTGGCACTTTCTTAAAAGCTTTTATTTTTAGAACCTTTGAAAAAAATCTCTGTAAAACTACGGCAATGAACTTGAACTTGGCTGAATCATGGAGAAAATCATGTTACCCCTTGGAATGGAAATCTACTCAAACTGATTTAAATCCACTTCCTAGATTTTTTTGTTTTGTTTGTTTAGTGTTGTTGTTTTTTTTTTGTGGACGCACGACAACGCATAAAAAAGTGGAATAAATAATGGTGTTTTGGTTTGCTTCTGCGTGAATGATTGGCTTTCATCGCTGCCACATCAGTTGTGTGCGTCATGGATGTAGAGCGCGACAAGTAGACGGGCTTGTTCAGAGCTGCAGGCCGCGTCTCCGCAGCAGCAAGTGGAACTCAAGGAGCTCCTTGACTGCAGGCAACGCTGTCTCTTGTTATACAAGCTGCTCACATTACTTGGTTGACAGAGTGATGTAAGTTAAAAGGTTGGTCTCCAGGGAAGCAGGGCATATGCTGAAACATTTATTTTTTCGAATTTATACTATTATTTATATTTTTATGACATTGTTTTCTAATTTTGTTAGATTAATAAAATATGTATACATGAATTAAATCATATTTAGAGCTGCAAATAACCTCCCTGTGGCCCCTTCCGTAGCTGACCTCCCCGTCTGAAGAAGGTGTGACCTGTTGAGAGTGGGAAAGGTCAGCTCCACACAGTGCGTCCATGACGGTTCCTGTTCGGCTCCTGCTGGGCTGATATTGATCCGCAGAGGAGGAAGCGCTTTTCTTCCTACTTCTCGCTGCTCTTTGTACATTGTTGCGTGAACTGTAAGGAGGCTATGGAGACAACAAATCCGCAGCCAGACTCGCCGGGCCCGGAGAGTCGAGATGAAGCAGTGCCGTGCGTTTTTTCTAAAGTTTAAGGTTTTTTGGCTCAGTGGTGCGCTCAGAGGAGAAACATTGGGGATCTGGAAACGGAAATATTACTTTTTTTAGATTAAAGTTTATCATCTGACAGGATAACTATAATTTTTGAGAAAATAAAAATAGAAAAATGAAACAAAATTGTTCAAAAATGCGCATATGATGGGATATGAAAAGACATGAGTCTTGATTCAGTTTTAGCTAAATCGGAGCGCATGCAGGCTTAGTACTGGGGGACTTCTTAAGGCCTGAAAAGGTTAGACTGAACTTTGCGCAGCTGTGTGAGGTAAACACGGAGAGAGAGGCTCCTGGGAGGGAGAATTCACGAGTGCATGGATGCTGTCAGAGCGCGCGTGGGTGTGTAAAAAACTGAGTTTATTAGTTTGAAACAGGCGCGACTCTGAAATATCAATCACTGTGTTGTTAGTAATTGTCACATTCAATAACACAATGAGGTTTTTTTGCGGAAAAAAGCGACGCGTTTTATTCTAATAAATGCATTTGAAGTGCAGAGGTTTTGCATGAAAATAATCTAAAGCAAGTTTAATAAGTTTACTTGTTTTCTACTATTTAAACAAATAAATTCCCTGTTTATTTATACAATGGTCGGACAAATAAGTTAAATGAAGTTCAGATAGTTCCTCCTGGAAGAAGTCCCACACTGTAATATTGTCACATACAACACAAAAACTCACAATAGTAATCTGAATTTTAAGGTCAAACGAAACTAGAATCATTAAAAAGTTAAAAGTTAAAAAAAATGCATTTGATCAATGGAAATACTTTTCTAAAAGTCAGCAAAAGTTGTGCAAAAATGAAACAATTTTTCCCCGTAAAATTCAGCTTTATTGAAACTATAAGAATGTGAAAGGAAAAAACAAAAAATCCACCCAGAAAAATCAATATTTATTTTACTTGTTGTCTGAAGCTAAATTGGTGTTTATTAAATCAGAAATGCTATTTCAACTGCTCTACATATGGGGAAATAAATGTAGAAGTTTTGTCAGGTGACATGTTTTCATGAAAACCTAAAATAATTACTACATCTGTCAATTAAATTCGACCTAATGAAGTAAAAAGCTATGTTTTTGTGGGAAAACAGAAAAATAATCATCTTAACTCAGATTTCAACCATAGATAAAAACTTTAAGGTCTGAGAAGTAATGCAAAGACGGGATAACACAACAATAACAAGAGGGTTTAGTAGATTATTATCAAAAGTTTTCAATAAATGATCAAATTTGATTTGCCATCTTTGAGCTGCGATGAATTACCTGTTTACAGTGTTGAAAAATAAATCTAAAAAGATTGAAATGCATCCTCTTTCTGACTTTCCTATGTTTTCTTCCTCCCTCCTTCTTCCATGCTTTCTTTCCTGGTATCTCCCTCCCTCCATCTGTCCTGTCTGCCCGTGTCTGTCTGTCTGTCTGTCTGTCTGTCTGTGACATGGCTTATGTTGTGTTTGTACTGAATTGGAAGTACAGTCTGCCTTCCTGTGCATCACAGCTCCCGTGGCCTTTCATGTGAGTTCAGCGGCTGCCTTTCTCACAAAGATGAATGTGTTTTCAGTGAAAGAGCCGGAATGGCTGTCACTTCTCCTGGCACAGTGCAGAAACAAACAAAACCCCCCTACTCCTTTAAGGAAGCTGGCGCTGGCGCCTCCCTTCGGACATAAACACTTCAGAGTCAGTAGCAAAATAGCCTCAAAAGCTAAACGCGCTCTCCTTCATGCAAAAAAAAGCAAAAAAGCTTGGCATGTGACTAGTCCTCTTGTACAAAAAAAAAAGAAAGAAAAGTGGTGAGGTGCAGAGTAAATTACATACTTGAGCAGGACTGAGGTGTGCTTTTTGTTGTCCCCCCCACCCCCCCACCATCAAATAAGGTGCTAGAAATTCACTTATCCTTTCAGAAACACTGCATCCGTCCCCGTGGCTGTTTTTGAAGAAAAGTTCCCAATATGGCTCCCATACAGCACTGAGCCAAATTGTCTTTGCTCTGTAATGAGCAGCAATTATGAGGCGCTTTCCACTAACGCCTTTTTGCTTTAGCTTAAGACAAGAGAAACATCCCATCAAAGGGCAGAAACACACAATTTCACACCAAACAGCACCGGTTTACACACAGATATGTAAAGGAAATCCACGACAAGCTGACGGAGGACCAGACAACCCCTTCCCAGTTAGCCAACCAAATACACACAAAACCCAAGAGCCTATGAGCTTCCACTTCCTCCGCCATTCACACCACACTAGGCCGAGGAAATTTTCAATTTCCCCACACCTGTAAACATGCTGTTTTACCTTGACTCCTTTGATCTTCAAACAGGCCAGAGCCGTGCCCTGAGGGAATCTGTTTAGAGAGGTGACTGGGTGGTGTGTGTTCTCTTGGTTTATGGGAATACTTGGGGAGTAATGGGACAAACACTTTTGGTATTACATGTTTCATATTTTGCTGGGAAAGTCTATTGTGAGACTTCATCAAGGATACCAAAGATGAATGTCAAACCAGAGCGCTGTCTGCTTTAGATTCAATACTTTGAGCATCAAAAGATGAACTTTTTTTTGGTGTTTTTTTGAAGTAAAAGCAAAAAGTAATTAGCAGGAAAACGTCTTTAATTTAATCAGATTTTGAGTTTGATGTAAAAAGAAACATTAAAAGGAGCAAATGGGAGATTTCTCACAAAACATTTGTCTGGACTGTCAGCAACTCAAAGGCCACTGCCAAATTATAAAAGTTTAATCCGTGAGTCACTGCAAATCATTTCTCCTTGTTGATCTGTTTGAGTGTTCACATAAAAACGCGTGACATATAAAAAGTTACCAAAGGAATTTTTTTTTGAAGGAAAAGAAATGGTGCCAGTAAACGGCGGTGAATGCTCCTGCGCCCCTCAACTGTCAGTCAGGTTCAAATCAAGAGCGATAAAGTAAAAATAAAAATCCCCTGCTCATATTCAAATAGATTTATATGACATGACACAGGAATGAGTTGAATATGCCCCCTGCTACTTCTACACACATAAACACACACTAGCCTACAAACCTTCTGTCACCTGGTGTGTTTTCTCATTTTTTTTAGATTTATTGATTTTTACCCCCCTTAAATCTCACCAGATGTGAGCTAAATCTAAAGGAGGAGAGCTTTCATGAAAGTTTGCCTGGCTTTGAGATGATTTAATTTCTTGACAGCGTGTGATGTGACAGTGTGGAAATGTTCACTGTCTTAAAACACGTTGGCGCTAAAAGACCGGCGAACTTCCACGGCTCCATCTAATAAGACAGAAATGAAAGAGGACAGGGATCAAACCAGTTGCGGTCCCCACGATGCAAGATAATATTCAGTAAGTCGTTATCACTCTGATCTCAACAGCGTTTTCACTGTCTGCTTCTCTCCAGAGGGTTCCATTCACCAGAGGAGACAAACAAATAACACACTGGTGCAGGCTTTGTCACATGCAAATCAGGGAAATATGCATCTCGCATTTCCATCTGCAACACCATTTGGCTGCAGTAACATGGGCTTTTGATTGCATGCCTCAGCATTTGCCAGAGTATCATATTTTAGTAGTGATTTGAAGTGGCAGGACAAGTTCTTGTGGGTTTATCAGTGTTAGTCTTACCCCAGCAGGACGCCACTCAGATTGCACCCTATAGAAGTCGTGGGTTCTCTTGGAAGGGGCCGTGAAAGCTTACTTCCAGATCCAGAGTTTAGTGGGCTGGAAGAAACTAATTTGATTGACTTTCACCTCCTTTTCTTTTTCTCTCTTGTATCTCCAAGTCCCCTGACAGTAAGAGACTTTTCTGCTCAGTGAGTGTATTGACTAGCAGTCAGTTAGCACTTGACATGTCAATGTCCAGTCCAATCAAGTCCTGTTATATTCTAGGTGTTTCCGTATATATATATATATATATAAAATATAAAATATATATATATTTTTCCCCCCGGTAGAACTGATTTGCTTGACAGAGAATTTTGGTGATGTCAGCAGGAACACAGAAGATTTGAACCGGTGTGTAAATCCTAGTAATCTATCATGATAACAGGACTATCAGATCACTATTTGCCATCCAATACATATTTACAAAGCAAAAGCCGAATCTTAAGATCTGTTTTGAGAAAAAATTGTCTTATTGTCTGATTTGCAAGAAAAAAAAGTTTTATTAAGAAAGTCTTTCAATAGCAAAATAATCTTAGTTTAAGAAAAACATCTTTTATTGACTAGAATTTTCTTTCTTAAAGTAAGAAATCTTGGTGAATCTAGTTTTTTTTACCCCATTGGCAGATTTTTTGCTTATTTTAAAGAAAACCTTTTTTTTTAATTTTAAGAATTATTTTGTACTTATTTTTAAGTGGCCTAATTTTGCAGTGTATACTGTATTCATACAGTTCATACATTCAAGCATCTCACATCCGTCCAAAATAAAGTCAGATCTCAATTGTCTAATGTAATAGCTTTCATCCTTTGAAAATAGAACTCAATTTATGGAACTGGAATAAAAATGTTGGTTTCTTTATACATCAAGCATCACCTCAACCCATTCTTTCACTTTAGGCACTAACATGCTTCACCATCTTCTTGTAAATGCCTTTTTCACTGGCCAACAGCATAATTCTCAAGATTGTCTAGTTATTAACTCTTGTTAGATTAACAACCTCAATCTTTCCAAGGTACATAATTCAAAGGAGAGAAGAAACTTTGTCTCTGGTGGACTCCACTTTGCCTTTTTAATCTCAGTACAATAGTGATTTATCAGTGAGCATTAACAGACTATGTGGAAGTGATCTGCTTTTACTTGCACCCCCAAAGTCTTTCCCAAAGCAAAGCCTAGGATCATAATGACGAGTAGTGGTCACAAAATATCTGGCAGTACTCTTCCACCAGTACTCCATCCAAAACATTGAGTTTGTAGATTTCCATTGATACTTCATTTAACTCCTTCCATTCATCTGTTGAGTGTTGGAATTAGTTCTATTCTATTAGTTTTTTTTATTGTTGTAGTGAGTTTGGACCAATGTAATCAGCTCTGAAAGATTAAAGAATATAAAGCAGAAAAATATAGAAAAAAAGTTGTGATAAATTGAAGAACTATAACGCATAACATAAATTTCAGCACAGATTTTATTCGGTGCACACAAATCCTGTAACATTTTTTATGAAAAACAAATCAATATGACATTAAACTAGTGGATTTGATCCAACCAACACATGGATGATTCAATTCTTTATTTCTTTGGGTAGGCTAAAACTTCACTTTGAAAGGGGAAACAAAAAAGACAAAAAAAAATACATAAAGAATTTTTCTGTTTTAAAAATAAAACTGATGCAGAAATGTTTTTGGACAAAATGACACATAAATGAATATTTGTTGTTAATCATGACTGTACTGTCCACCATACAGAAGAAAAGAATCACCCCTAAACTTCCCAGTTCAAAAGGCTAAACGTGAGAGCAGGAAGTTTAAAAACAGTTGATTGCAAAAATGGTGAGTAAATAAATGGTTTAGCTTGTTGCAGCTAAAACAAACAAACAAACAAACAAACAAACAAACAAAAAAACAACCAAACAAACAAACAAACAAACAAACAAACACATAGTAGTATAAGTCTAAGATTTATGGAAATGCAAAGCTGAACAAAGTATCTTAACTTTTATATCTGACAAACATGTGAAAACACTTTTTCTCAGAAGAACAGTAACTGCCTCTCACCGTGAAAACATTTTAGAGCATTGTTGAAAGAAACAGAGATGATGCAACTTAGTGTTAAACATGTCCTTGTCGTATTTTTAAACCGTGTTGCTAACCACCAGTTTGAAAAGGGCACATGTGAAATGAAATAAAATAAAATGCATGGGGTTGCTTATTCTTTCAAGATTAACACTAATCTGGCTTTGATTTTTGACGACAAAAACACGCCACACGAAATCTTGTCTCAGCATTTTCCTGTTAAAAGTATGTTACCCTGCATGCATGTGAGCCGCAGTGTCAGGTTTTGGCGTCCTTTGTCAGTGTGCCTCTATTGCTCGTCACAGGTCGGGTTCATGATACTTCAAAAGACGACATTTGTCGCAAGAAGCATGCGTATATAAACATGACACCAAATAAACTGGCGTATAACCTGCTCATCAGCACACGCCGCCTTTCTCCTGTCTTTCCTGTGAAGCAGCTAAGGAGGGCTTCAGGGGTGTTAGCTCAGCCTTCTTCCCCAATCCACCCAAGAGTCATTTAAGGTGGAGTGTGAAGGGCCAGGGCCTTCTATTGCCCTCTCCAATGCTTCCTAGGGTAGAAAATATTTTTAACATTTCTCAGAAGACAGCAGAGCATATTATTCCTCAAACATTAGGGTATCTGGACAGGTCACAGTTTGCTTTTGATTAGAAAAATATTACTCTGTGCGGCAAAAAGTGTCATTTACGCGCCACTATGAAGCATAAACAGATGCTTCTTAGAGCACCACGGCCCATCTCTCCTCCAGGCTCTGCTCCCCCCAGCCTTGTGTCATATTTAATGAAGAGGCTTCAGTAAGGTTGGTGTAAGCTAAGGGCAGAATAACTAGTGCTCTAACACTCAGACCTCTGGGATTTAAGTCTTAATCAGGAGGCTGAGGCTGCAGTGCTCAGGGCAGGAGCAGAATTATAACTATTATGGCATGTTAGCACTTGTTTGTGAGTAAAGTGGACAGACAGATGAGTTCATTGGTGGCAGGATTAGCTGTGTCCCATGCTGATTACCAAGCAACACAAAGCCTGGGACTCCTCTATATGCATTTTTTTTAAAGAATAATCCAATCATATAGGCAAATCTCTTGAAAAGTGTAGTGGCTGTGAATCATAAGCAAGTTGCTCTTTGAGGTCAAACATTACAAGCATGCAAATGCCTCTTCCCGGACTCAGTTGTGACTTTGGAAGTTGAATAAAAAGGGCTTTATGCTAACAAATAACCTTTAAGAGGGAGACTCTTCAACATTTCACTTGTCTTTCAACACGTGTGTACAAACATTTTGCGTTTTTTGACAGTGTATGACCCTGCATTGTCAGAGAAAAATGCACTGTAAGCTGCTGGGCATGTCAAGCCACAGTATGAGGTCCTTACTTGCGCTATAATCCCAGCCATGGCCTTTTAACCCTCTGTGGCTCACCATTCTCTCCTCTATTTGCACCTGACAGTAGAACATGGAAAAACAAATGGAGACCTTGAAAACCATAAGGCTCCGCTTGTTTGCCCTCTAAGTTCTGCCTTTTTTTCACTCACATAACCTTTTTGCTGGGTTTTTGTAGATTTAGTCTTGTTTTTCTTCGAAAATCTAATGTTTTTGACAGAGAAAGCCCTTTTAAAATTCTGGTGCAGCCTGGGGATGGTATTGATTTGTTTGCCAAGGGTTTGTCTCATCTCTGATACGAGAGCTTCCTTTTTCAGGTAAATGTTTGTTTTTGTTTTCACCTGTCAGAGGGTCTTTGTAAAAAACAATCCTGGCTGACACTGTCCAGAAGCTTCAGATAAAGAATTCCGGTTGTATTGGAGCTTTTTTTTTTAACCCGTCATTACACCAGAATGGACTTTTATTCTGTAAATCAAGTTTTTTTTTAAATCACATGCCACTGCTTTCTTATAACTTGCATCTCCTGCATAAACTTAATTTCACTTTTTCTTCTTCCTCTAACCCCCTCCACCCCTTACTTTGACTAATAAAGCCACAATCCCTGCTGATGGAAAATTGTCAGTTTACCTCAAGCTGCAGGGGGCCGGGCAATCAGTCCTTAGAAAAGCAGTGCCAGGTTAACCTGCTGTGATAGTGGACTCTGGGGAGAGTGTCCCACCTCTGCTTGACATGCAGAGGCTCTGCTCACCAATGAGAGGCACGCCTGCTGCACAAAGAGATGCTCTTTAATTTAATGTTCTAAACAATCCTCTTCTGGTCAGACTTGCCCTGATTTTTTTTTGTTTTTCTATTGTTTTCAATGTCTTGTTCCTGCAATTTCTTTTTTGTAAATGTATTGTGATGAGGAGCAGTGCTTTTTTCTGAATGAACAACGTGCTTTAGCTTGTTTCATGAATCAAAAACTCAAAAGAAAGCCTCGGTGAGGCAATATTGCTTGCCTCCTGGTCAAATCCATGGAGGGAGATGTTAATCTGACTCTGGGGGGAGGTTGAGGGCAGGTTCACAACTTCAGGACATGCAGCGTTGACTCAGAATGCTGTAATCCAGAGCTACTTTAAGTGGCTCCTCACCAGAGCACAAAAAACATTTGTCATGTAGATGCTCCCTAGTTCAGCAGTCATGCAAACCTTTAAGTACACTGGAATTGGACAATTTAGTTTTACTGAATTAAATGCATGTCTTTTTAGAGGGCATTTGCATCACAAAACAGGGGCATCCCTCAACCTACAATGTATTTATATTTAGTGAGGAGTGCTTTAGGTTGCCATTGTTTGCAGCAACTACCTATCAGCTATTGCAGCTTCAGACGGACCTGCAGGAGAAGCCTTCAGTGTTCGGTGGTTTTCCACAGCCTCCGCCGCCGTGGAGCTGTGGAGGGGCAGTTGGCACCGTGTCAAGAATGGGGCTGTCATTTGCAAGCTAATCGCATTTTTCATGCAAACTCCTTCATATTGACTTGACCATATTTGATTTAATGAAGTGAATTAATTAGACTGAATTGAATTTAAGAACTCTTCAAATAGCCGGAAAATAAGCAGGGCAGCCGCTCTGGAGTGTGACACACTCTGCTTGGCTTCTTGTTCCTGTCTTCTGACTCTGTGCTCCATTAACGGTCATTCTGTGACATATTTAGGGTCAGTGAGTTTTTTTCCCCCCCTCATGATGTGACAATTACTGTAACACATGTCTGTAAAATTTTAATTACAACTGGTATAAGACCACTTATGATGGAGACTAATTGTTTCATTTCAAACAATATAAACACCCCTTGACATAAATTTAAAGACCAAACTCCAATGAAAACTGTGTTTTGGATGTTTTGAACATGTTCTTGTAGCCTTTTTTGTATGAGGGAGGACATATGTGAAGAAAATTAAGCTCTCAATTTCATTTCTGATTATTTCTTTATTCAAAATGTAAATCAGGAGCAGTAAAAAAACACGCATTTGAAAAGGACACATAAATTATACACTGGGCAGCCCACAAGCCCCCTGCTCTGCTCCATTTGGATGCATCCACTTTCAAACAACTAGACCCATGAACCTCCTCACTTGACCAGGCATCTGGCTCAAAATTGTACGCTTGTATGGCTGAATAGCTCCAATATTGCTCGCCATGTTTGTGGCACCTCTAATGTTAAGGTAGTGGTTGTGAGGGGCAGTAAGCTGGTGGGAGAGAGTGTACTGTAAATTGATGGATGGATGATGGGAAGGGGGCAGGTTTACCCAGCTCCAACAGTACAGCCCTCAACTCAGAGGTGAACTACTAATCACTTTCTGTTGCTATGCAGAAACACTAGCCGCATTTACATGGGCAAAAGTAATCGGAAAGAACGCCTGATCGGAAAGAAAATGCGTCATGTAAACGCGCCGTTCGGAATACTCTGTCCCGATCAGACTCGTTCGGATCAGAATTTCTTTCCGATCGAGATAGGTGGGTTATACCGATCGTTTATCCGATCGTGGAGCATGTAAACGGTCATTCCGATCGTGTCAGCTGCTCTGGGTTACGTCACGCATAGACGGTGCTTGACTCTGCAGACGCCCCGTGAAAAGAGCCGCTCCGCTCTCGCCCCGCTGGCTCTCCCCTCTCTTTCACCCCTCACGAAGGAGATGCAGGGAAGGAGCGCTTCGTGCCCCCCGACGCTCACTCAGTCCACTGGCACCCGAGTGAACAGAGGAGCTGGATTAATAATTTTGTTTCCGAGGGGGGAGGATGCTTTTTTACGGTGTGCGTTTTGTTATGTGTGGGAGAATCCAGACTGCGAGCCGCCCCCCCGCTCTGGGTTAGCGGCTGCAGGACTCAGGAGGAAGTTACCTTGTTCGAAAGAGCTTGGGCCGCTAGCTCACAGAGTGGCTTTGGGGCGGTCTGTGTGAACTTTTCAGAGTAGAAATAAATGTCGCGTGGTGTCACGTGGATTTGTGTTTCCAGTTGTGTCCCCACAAAATAAAGGCTGATGTTATTTCCATACATTTATGTGCGCTATTATCGTCTCGTATTACGGAGCTGCAGCACATGCTGTCTGTCTGTGGCAGTGGTTTGTTTACAACGGGACCTATTTCCTAATCCGGGTGATTTTACACTACTGCGCATGCCCAGATGATTCATTCCGAATGAAAGTGTGAGCCATGGGAACGTTTGTTCTAATCGGAAAAAGGTTTTCTGTGCCCATGTGCACGGGTGAATTTTAACCCGACCATTGATCCGATCAAGATATTCTGCCCATGTAACCGCGGCTAATGTCCTAGAAAATGACACAGGTTGTTAGATTTTGGCTAAAAACAGTATGATCATAATTATAAGAACTCTAGGAACACTAATACAATAGATCAAAACATGACTGGAGTGGGATCTTAACTTATGAAGCCACATTATGAACTCCATCTGAAATATCTGAAACAACAAAATGGTAAAATGTTATTTAAACCTATGTAATAAAGTGACTCAGAAACAAACTGTCTGTCTTGTGTTGTTGTGTGATGTGTGAGCAAATGGGTCTGTTATGTTGCTAAATCAGTAGATTTCTTTGCAGCAGGGTGTCTGTGCCACATTAAGCACTACAGAGTAGAAGCATGGCCAAACACTTTTGTTGTTGTGGTTTAGAAGTAAGGCTCTTTTGGATCCTTTTTGTTGCTTTTTACAGAATGAGGACGGCTTTACAAAGAGTCTGGCAGGAACAAAATCAGCTGGATACTCACAGAAGTTAGATTTAAATGAAGCCGATGTCACATCCAGGAGATCAGTGAAAGAAAGTTGTTCAAAGGCTGCAGAAGTTGGAGAGTTTTTGTTTGTTTTTTGTCATTTTTAAAGCGACGAAGGCCTTTACAACAGACAGGTTGACAACAAGTGGCTCATAAAGCTCCTGTACTGTACATTAAGCTGCTGCTGCAGCTGCTGATAAAACGTTCCTCCCTGCATGCTGTTGTCTGTCACTTAATTAGCCTCCAGTTTTAGCATCACATGTTCATCGTGTGCATCAGTATGTGCGCACGTGCACCTGCCTGCCGTATGGAGAGGCTGTCTAAATTTCAAATTACATTTTTCCTTCATGCCAAACTTTTCCTGGCATGAAAATAAGACAACTTAAAAAAAGAACACTTGTTCGCCAATTGAAAAGTTTCTCAGTATCCTTTTGCTCCAAGTGATTTAGACAATATATGTTCAGACTTTTACACAGAAATGTTGAAAATATAAAGCAATAATGTTATATAGCCCTAATTGCATACAATAATTTTCCATTTTAATTTATACAATAAATAAATATTACATAAATAACATATGGAGTAAGCGGGTAAGTTGCCTTCGAAGTGTGCAGTATCAGAATTAACGCACTCTTGCAGATGGCTCAAACTTCCGAGGCGTGTTTTAATTTCTGATTGTAGCCAGGGTAAAAAATGGGACAAATAAAAAAGTTCATGAACAAATAAATAAATAAATAATTTATTTAGTTAATTTATTTTCTTTATGAAAGCTCATTTGTTGTTCTTTGGGAAGCATTATGAGTGAAATGTTATTTGCAGTACTTTTAACAGTGTTTGAAAAGTTATCTAAAAATTTATATTTTATACATTTACAAAATGTATTCTTTGGCTTATATCAAATGACGGTTTGTATTTGTAAATCAAAACATTGAATTATGCAGTATTTACAGTTTGCTTGTAAAGTTTTTACATAATTAACACATTTTTAACATATTTATTTTGGCATCCACAGCTGTCAGTTTTATTATGTAAAAACAATAGGTTTTTTTAACAGTGTGTGGTACAAGTCTTTAGTGTTGGTACTTTTACTCAAAATGTATCATTTGGTGTGTTTGTTGAACACGTAGAGTTCAGCACTAAGAGTAACCTTTGTCTTATACACAGAGACAGAGTCTAAAGCTGTTCCACATCTTCAAATGCACCTACCCTGTAGCTGAAAGTCATATCATTGTATTACAGTCATCTAGTCTCTGTCATGTTACTGTTCCCAGATTCTCTCACACTTAGATATCTGGTCTACCTCCTAACCTAGTTCCACCCATCCATTATCTCTACCCACTTCATCCAGAGAAAAACACAAACCAATCATCCAGTGCCAAACACATCCTCAGTACCATTTTTCCTACCCAGTCTGTTTTGCAAACCACTTTTTACTCCATCTTACTTCTTTAGTTGTCAGGACTCACGGTGGGGTCACGATTCCCTGTCAGAGCTGACAGAAATTTGGTTCCTGCTGGGAGTCAGGATTTTAGGTTCCCACCCACTCGTTTCTGTCTCCATCAAAATATCTAGATTGCTGTTTGTGGATGCAAACCACAGGACTTTTGCCATAGTTTAAAAAAGCCTGAATGGGAGTGATGAAGATGCCATTACAAAGATAACAGTTTCTTTGAATCCAAGTAAAACTCATATTATTTATTATAATCATGTCAAATTCAAAATATGCAGGATTTGTAATGAATTTAGAATGATTCCTAAGATCCTAAACAGAGACATTGGACCTCTAACATGATGTCGAAGACCTTCTTCTCTCTTTTAGAAAGAATGATCCTTACCCTCTTTGTCTTTTAGCTTTCATTTGTCAAGAAGACTGACTTGACACTGTGTTGGACTTTTTTTTTTTGGTGCATCCTCTTTAGTCAGTTCATTGAATCTTGCCAGCCTGCCCAGGGTGCCAGCACAGAGCCGCATCTGAATGCTGCTTCTGCAATCTGTACGCGCAATGGAGGCAGCCAGGAGGAGCTAAGGTAACCAAAATATTTTTCTGCCACATTAGATATACAGCATGCATGGATGTGTGACTGTGTAAAGAAACAGCTGTGAGAGCAAACTTTAGCGACAAAAGGAGGAGATGACAGAAAGCTGTGCATGCTTAGCTAATTTGGATGAAACAGCACTGAAACTTGTGCTGAGAGCAACTATGTGTGGAATCATCAGAGAGATTTCCAGCTGTTTTAAGTGATTTGGCAACACTTTTTACAGTCTTCTTTTTTGGTATTACTGTTGCATTTATAGTCATATTTATTATGTCAACACAGACATGCAAGAGGTAAATAGAGGTAAATTTTCAAGATTCTTAAGATTCTCTTTTCTTTAATCAATTATTTCAAAGTGAACAATTTAAATGTAATCGATAGGTATTGTACTACATAGTGTTAAGTAGACATTTTCTTTGCAGTTTTGGATTTAGGAATTCTATTTCCCATTGAACTGATTAGCTTTGTCAGCAGCCTTCAATCAAGGTTTGTTTTCTACAATTTTCTTCAAAAAGCAAAGCTTCCTCTCTGGGTTCCCAGGTCAGCCGGGACAAGAATTTGTTGACTCTTTTCTTTGGCTTATAAATTTCACTATGTTGGAATATATGTAGGAATTTGAAGATATTCTGCATTTGTTTTTATTGGGTAAGACCAGTGTCAGATTGGCCAACACATAACCTCTTGAAAGTCTGAGAGAGTTCTGACTGTGAGTGTTAAGTCAAAGATTCACACCGCTCTGGCAACGTGCGGCTCAAACAGCCACTTCCAATGAAAAGTCCATGTAAACGTGCAGATATGTGCCTCTTGGGCTTCCACATTCAAAACTCCTTTGTTCACCCGTAGCTATACAAGTTTACGACCGTTTTGGGGCTTTAGGTACAAAACGCACAGCCATTCAACGTCTGTTGAAAGTTTGGTTGAGCTTTGACCAATCGGGACTCAGATTTGGTAGTGATGTATGGATGATGTACCTTTCAAGTCACAGATGTGCCAACTGTTTGAAATCCTGATCATGGAGGAGATATTTATAATTGCGGGTTGTGTCTGGCCAGATTTTGTACTTCAACTTCCAACTGTAGGTGGATACAAGGAGCTGGCAAACAGTAGAAAAGGAAAGAAGAAGAAGCCCTTCTTGCTTTTCATTCAGTCATTCATTCATCATCTTAACCGTTTTGTCCATTTCGCGGTCACAGGGCTGCCGGAGCCTATCCAGGTCACTTGTGGGCGAAGGCAGGGGACATCCTGGACAGGTCGCCAGTCTGTCGCAGCCTTCTTGCTTTAAGCGCGTTCAAGAACGCCACATGGGCCGTGTGAACATAGTGTTATGGTTACCCTTTGCAAATATTAATATTCAAAGGGCAACTGGAATGAAAAGAATAGTTACATTGTGAATGTTACTCTCCTAGAGACATATTATAAAGTTTAGATCAAACAAGTAGAGAAATGAAGGTGTCTATTTAATTGCAGAACCATGATTTAAACCAGAATGATTGATGAAAAGCAAAGGGTTTCAGTGTTGGGATCCTGATGTGCCCTCAATCAACATTTAGCCATTAGGTGTGAATATGGCAAAAATCAAATCAAAATCTCTAATACCTCTCAAGGACTTGTGAGTAAACTGCTTGTCTCTAAAATAGCTTTCAATTTAAAAAAACACTGTGGTTTAGTTTGAAGAATGAAGAAATAAACCTAATGTAACATGAATAATTAGGATCCATTTGCACGAAACAAAATTACATTTTCATTTGTTCATGTTTCCTGCTTTACCATGAAACCATGGCTGTTCGTCTTGATTTAATGTTTTTCCATTAGAAAAGGCACAAAGTGAAAAAGGAATCTTATGATGAAAGGTTGAGAAGTGTCACCTCTGGGCACATCAGCAGAGTCTCTGCTGTAGTGTTGAAAGCACATGAGCGCCTGTCAGTGTCTTCTGATAAAAGACCTTATTTACAGTGTTTTAAAACAATGAATAGGATTGTAGACCATGTGCATGGTGTTTGCATACTTTCTAAAAGAAAACACAAAAAATATGGGAGTACAGGCTGTAGTAAAAAGTTGCTGGGGACTTCCTTAGAAGTGCAGTCCAAAGCCCTCGAAGGTAAAGTCTTCACATGAAGAGAAGCCAGCTGAGGTGGTGTGGTGATTTGCTGAGACAGCCACCCCGGTGAGGCGTTGCAGGCATATCCACCTGGTAGGGCACTCAGTTGGAGATCTCAGGTTTCCTTCTAAAGCCGCAGATATGAAAAGCAAGATTTGAAACACGTTCAAGAAACTGCATTTAGCGCATTCTTGAATGCTTGAACGTACTTGAATGCACGTTTAGCCCATGGTGTTCACACTAGACAAGCAGGGAGGGGCTTCATCTTCATTTTTTACTGTTAACCTTTCCACCAACTACATTTGGAAGAGGCTAGATACAACACGTCAAAGTGGTGAAAATTTTGCAAATTGGGCAAGCAACAGAAACAGTTTGGTTCATCACTAGTGTCCTTGCAGTGGCAGGAGAGTGGCCTTGATTTATTTTTATTTAAAAACCAAATGTGGACATCATCAGGCTCATAACCATGTCTTGTTTTACCAGATAAACCAGCTATGCTCTGGATCACTACCAAATCTGAGCCCTCACCACAAAGCCATGGTTTTAGTTGGCCATTGTTAAAAACTTTCTAGCCATAATGAACGTGAGAGTTTTAAAGGGGAAGCCTAAAATGCTCCCTTCCGTGCACGCTTATTATTCTTATGTTTATGTTGCACACTAGCACCGAAGCATATTCCAATTCTGTGAAACTGCTCTGTTTACTGAAAATGGCAATAAACACTCCTTGAATCCTTACATAGACTTTTCATTGGAAGTGGCCACTTGAACATGTGTTGCTAAGGGCGGTGTGAACGTAGGTTGAGAAAGGTGGCTGAATGTTTTTGCTCAAGTTGCTGTCTTTGTAACTAAAACTTAACACACTTAATTGCACATTACAAAGTTACATTTGTCAATCTCAAATTGACAATCATTGTTGTATTCCAAAGTTAATGTGTAACAAACTTGAAAGTTTAGTTCTATATAGCTCAAAGTCCTTGTTTTGCCAGTGGAATGGGATGCACGCAAGTGTTAAACTGATCAAAACTGTGTGGCACCATGACTTTTAGTTGCAAAATAAGTTACAATCTGAAACTATACAATCCAACTGTAAATGAGCCAATAAATAAAAAAAAAGACTGGAAAAACAGATAAAATTAAAATAGCAACAATTTAAAAAAGAGGAAAAAAGTTAAAATATTAACAAAAATGTGCAAAGATGAGGGCATCCACACATTAAAATAGTACAGTACACAGTAGAACAGAGTTTCAACGGCAAGGAATGAATTATTAAGGAAAAAATTGGGATGGTTAAATGACAAAACCAAAAGACATGATGAATATATAATATGGTGGGTAATCTGTAGCAAAAGAGGTCTGGGACAAGCTTGTGTTAACAGAGATTATGCTCTGTGGCATAAATGCAGCAGAGAAAATATACTGTGTCTAGCTTTCATGTTGGGAATAAAAATGAGATGTGCTTAACCAAGATGCAATGCTAACAGAGGGAGAAACAAACAGAACACCAAACAAACAACCACTGACGGATTCCAGGGTAGCATGGGTTTTGGTGTGTTTGCAGCAATTCAGGCAGTGCTTGGTCACTCTGAAAATAATACAACCGTTTATTATTTTTGAATACTTATAATTCAGTTCTCTTATTTTCAGGACATAGATTTTTTTCATTTTAATATGGCTTTTTTGGGGTTTTTTTAAAGTATATGTTAGAATAGGTGGTTTTAAGCTGTAATTGTCATTATTTTTCTTATTTTATTTGTGAAGACTGAACTTATGCAAGTGAGTGGGTCTTCTAAGCATTCCTGTTGACTCTTAGCCAAAATGGGGCTCAGAGCAGACACATTTGAGATGTAGAATGACACCCTTTATCTTAAAATGTTTGTAGGACTAAGCCTTCATTGTGCATCTTTTTCAAGTTTCCACAATATGGTTTACAACAGTTTTAATTCCAGCGTGTGATTCTGTTTGTCAACGGCGTGACAAATCCTTTCAAAAGTTTTCCTTACATCCGCAACGATCACCTGTCTCTCAGAGGTGTTCTAATATGGCAGATGGCACTAATTATCAAGGGTCACACACACCTCACCTCCCTCAATCCCAAATAGGCAGAACACACACACAAACACACACACAAACACACACACAAACACACACACAAAACTCTCTTTTAGGGTCATCCTTGTGATGACTGTGGTTCTGTCTATGTCACCTTACATTTATGGTGAGGATAGTGCAGGTATCCTATAAAAACCCAAAACATTTTTTTTCTTAGCTGATAGCTTTTCAGCCATGACACTAATCGAACTGAAATATTCTCCGGGGGCAGAAAACAACACTTTTAATAAACACTTTTGCTAATGCAGGTTAAAATTGGCTATGGTAAGTGAAAAAAAAGCCAGATAGTTTTTATTAGGATTTAAGATCTCGTGAATCTGGTCCCGGGCCGACATGGCGCAGATATGGCAAGAAAACATTGGATGCCATTGGATGCACCAAACAAAATGTAGACAGAACAGGAAGTTTTTGTGAAACTCGTTGCATTATTTATTTGCAGAATCCGACAGTCATGGCATAGTAGTTTAAACAGTACTAGTACTTTAAACATCCTACAAACCTTTCTCTGTGCACTTGTGTCATCCATTGCACTGTTTAGTGTTTGTTAGTTACCAAAAGCTTTTTTTTTACATTGTGAGAAGTTTAGCAGCTGCAATACTGATGTCCATTTTGAAAAAAACTTGAAGATGAATGTTGCAATGGAATGTTAAAACCATTGCCTGGATACTAGTTGTTATTTTAACTTGTCATGTCAACCTAGTTAAAAAAGTTATACAGAGAATCTGCTGGGGCTCATTGAAATTGTAGGGAGACAATGACGCTATTTAATTAATGCATTCAGTTGTATTTATTTACATAATACATAACAGATTTATCACCATGCCAGCCAAAAATGTCCCTCTCAAGGTAGTTATCTGAATTTCTTCACTAATCCCTAACTACTAAAATCTAGACAGTGTAGGACGATCTTGTGCCTTCGATTTTAAAAGCAATTTGGACACCATACTACTTTTTTTTAAATGCTAGATGTGATGTCACCATATGATGTCACCAATGTCTCGGGCTAGTTGTGGGTAAAAATGGTGCTCAGGTTAAAATCACTTGTTTCCACAGCTGCCCAGAATACACTTCTTATCCATCTGCTCAACTGCCCTAAAGTTTTCTGAAAAAAAAAGAAAAATCTTGTTTCGGCACCAATGAAACATTTTTTTTTCCCTTCATCAACCTGTGGTTATAACAGGTACACAGCAGCTGTCTTAGAGCTGTGTCACATTGCGTTACCAGCAGCAGATCAGTGATTGCACCAACATCAATTCAAGCTCATCGTACAGTACATTGCCTACAATAACAACGGCGGCCCTTATTGACCAGATAAAATGCTTTCTGCATATCGCTGCGCAAGGCCATGATTAGTCACTCATGTGTGCATGGGGAACAGAAGAGCTCATGCAAGGTCCACATACACACACACCTGACTGGCTCTGAGGACTTCTGTGTTCAGGAGCACCAGTGTTCCTGTGGTGCTCTGCCCTATGGTATCATGCTGCAGATATTTCTGTCTGCTGATGGCTCCTTGACATGGTGTTTATTTGGATTGGCAACTTGTTTTTTATTTTAATCTGATACAGCAGAGGAAGGAAGAGCGTGTCCGAGGAGAGATGGCAGCCGCCAGTCTCTCCTGAAATAACTAAAAAAATAGGAGCAGCCCATGGAAGAACAAAACTATTTCATTTTATTGAACTACAAAATGCTGTCATGTAGATTCTTGATTTATTTAGTTTGATCAATTTTATCTAATTTCACATAAACCCACTGAGTTTTCCGTACTATAGGGTGCACCGTTAATAATTAGTCTATTTTCAAACGAACATGATGCAAAAGGCAGGCAAAACCTAAGGAACTTTGAAACATTGAGATTTTCAGAGTTGGGGGTTTTGCCGCCGCTGCTGCGGGGTCTTGGTGTGGGGATGGCTGGGCACTCTCCCTCCTTCTTTTCACATTCCATCATCCATTTTAGAAGAACATAAACACTCACTTGAGCACAGGTGTTAGCTCACCTCTGCACTAATATTTTGCGTGATTGAATGAAATATTTCACACTAGTTGGTTTGAATGCATAGGTATGTGTGTGGGAACAATATTTGTATTGTGTACATATCGACAGGTGAACGCTTTTGGAGCCAACAGGTATGTTTGTGGCATTTGTGTGTGTGTGTGGACAGGCCCCGCCTTATAGACTTGTAGTACATCTGAACCTCACTGTAATGAAAATAACCATCCAGAAACTTGTTGCTTTATGCTGCTTCATGGTTTTACCTCCTTTTTCTAATCACCCATCTACCCCCCCCCACCCCCTCTAACATCCCTCTGTCTTCTTCCCTCCTCTCCTTTTCCGTCCGGTCTAACACAAAAGATTTTTAAGTTTGGCCTTGATTACAAAAGGGGTTTATTTAGACATACCTCTGGTTTTTCAGAAGATTCATAACCCTGTTGCTAAAGTAAAATATGTCCAACACAAGAGGCCTTCAGCTATCATCTGCCTGCCCAGCTTTTGGACAGGACAAGTCAAAAAAACATTAGAGCCACTCCTAACATGCCTTGGAAGACTGATAATAGCAAGCATCTGAAACAGAATTGCAGGACAGCAGAGAAGAGATATACAGGAAGACGGAATTAATTATTCATAAAGAAATTTTGAAAGAATAACTCAAAGTTTACAATAAGACAATTACAGGAACATTTATAAAATCTTATTTTATATTTAGGGTAACATGCCCCAACAATGACGGACGGACGTTACCACAAATATACTAAAGAACTTTTTGAAAATGAAATGTCAAATACCATTTTCTTTATCATTTTAATTATGTGACAGAATGAGCGGTGTTGAAGAAGAAAAAGAAAAAGAGGTTTGGCGGATTGCTTTATCTTTTTAATTTCCAGTCAAAAAATGCAGCTTCATTTTGAAAATGAAAAGCATTTCTGGTATCGACTTTTATTTTGAATTATGCTACAGAAATGCTTCCATGGTTGCCCAAGTTTTGGATGTCGAAAAGACAACATTTTACACAAATTGATTTGAAAAAAAGGAGGAT
The DNA here is from genome assembly GCA_037389245.1 of Oryzias sinensis. Lineage (NCBI taxonomy): Eukaryota > Metazoa > Chordata > Actinopteri > Beloniformes > Adrianichthyidae > Oryzias > Oryzias sinensis. Next base: position 5,129,879 of record CM074501.1, read on the forward strand.
CCATTTACAAAGCAGCCATGAACAACGAGAATGGGACAAACTACTTGATATGGGGTCGGCAGGACAAACCACTTCTCCAGAAGCAATAGGGGGGATGGACAGAAGACACAATGAAGACAATTTAAACTAACTGACGGTCATGAGATGGACTCCCTATGCAACACTATGGTAAATCAGGCGTAACTTGCAACATAAAAAACAGACTGATATCGATAGAACAAACGGTACTGTGATTACGCTAACTCCCAACCTTGATAGTAACATGTAAAAAGAAAAAAAAACACCTCTACACGTGTAAGCATATTTACAATACCACCTAACCTTGTTTGCAGCGCCATGTTTGTCTCGAAATCGCTATAATACCAGTAAACACCACAAGAATGAACCCATGTCTAAGGCACTGTATTGTAAGTTGCACTGTTTTTTTTGTTGAAAAAAAGTGAGGCTTTTTAGTGTGCCTTATTCCAAAAATGACTATAATTAACAGAATTTTACCATAAATTTGTATTTGCTTATACAGCAGGTAAAACAAACATGTCCAAAAAGAACCTTTCCCCAACCTTTAGGCGAACGTTGTCCTTCGTGTTTCCATGAGTAAAAATTTGAAGTTTATGCAAAAATCACAGAACGTCATGGCGCGCAGTGCTGCCAAGGCAAAGCTAACAAAATGTTGTTACAGGGAAGCAAGAGTTAAGTGAAGGGGAAAGAGTTGAATATTCACACTCATTTGGCTGACACCTCAGGGACTGCAGTCACTCACTGTTGCATTTATATGCATTGTATTATGCATGGCTGTTCCGAGTGACAATCAACAGCTTTAACACCCTGACTTTAATTTAATTAAAGCTGTGGCTGTCAAGGTGAAAACTTGATTTGCACACATACCAGAAATCACACGTGTGCTGGCCCACGCATAGGCACAAAACACGAGGGTCACTATAGGTGGAGGTGGACCAATTGTGTGGATAATTAGATGACTTAAACGCTTGTCCAGGCAGGAGAGCAAAATGGCGAGGCCAACGCATTTAGTGTTGAGTCACCGCCTTTTTTTCTCTCCCCAAAACTCTAGAAAGCAGCTCCTTCCTCAGGTGGACGCCCTCGGGCTAGGTAGAGCTGCCTTCAGGCTCTTGAGTGCGGATTCTGTTTTTAAGCCTCCATAAAACTGAAGCCTGACCTATTTGTCTCTGGTGTAACAACTTTTTACAATCCAGTCATTTTCCCCCATCACAATGGATCAGTGTTTAAGTGGGGCTGAAAAGACGAGATGAATGGGATTCGCACAGTTTGAAAAAACAAATAATGAGTGCAACAATGAAGCCGGTTCCGGCACATTCATCTATTTAAATTCACTGACAAAATGATTTTTCAAACATTCATTGTGTTTACAGACTTCATTATTTCAGCTGAGAGAGAGCTCACATACTGAGCTTTACAAACAGATGCAAAACCAACGGAGCAGTGTATCAAACATTTTCTTTAAATCCATGGTCATCTTTTAATCTTTGCATAAAAGACGGTCTTGGTGGCATTTGTGGAACATTAAAAGAGTGCAGAGAAGGAGACGGCGAGGTGATGAAAGTAGAGCCAGGGTTTTCTGAGAGACTCAGATCACTGTGCAATTTCCTTGGAAAGTCTTTCATCACCGACTGGTCTTCTAGACCTTAATGACCACGCCGAACACTGACTCTTTGTCGGCTTGCTACCCTCACCAGTTGTATCAACCCAGTTCAAAGGAACAAAAACATCTCACAGGAGAAGGCCTTCGTTTGTAGTTTGATAATAATGTCAAAGTCAAATTTACATAGATTTTTGAAGACATGGTAATGTGATTGTTTCCCCTATTCATGTGAGAATGTTTATGTTCTATAGCTGTAATGTCACCAACGGCTTAAAAAACGTGTTCTGATTTGAGTTTTCTGGAACTAACTTATGTAATTAAAAACCGTTTAGGCCTGTCTTGTGTTTTCCAAAGTCTCAGGAGCCAATAAACATTTCTGAAAAAATCCACCAAACCCAGGGTTATTTTATATTCACACCAAATACAATTCATCCATCACATTTGCATCTGCTGCGTCTTTGTCAACACGCATCTAATTCAATGCTCAAACTTTTGTCTTGTGTGGGGAAAGCTACCGTCACGTTTTCACCCTCATCACTATATTGCGGCGTCGACTTTATACGTCCTTTACAATTCATGGAAGACACAGATGACATTGAGGGATCAGGTTTATTTATTTTGAAGAGCTCTACTAAAGCATTGATAATCACGTCTGGTTTAATGAGATCTTTCAGTCTTTTTTGATTGATCAATTTATTTCAAGCATTGTAGTTAACGCAACAAAGAATGTACACAGATTTATCAAAGTCGTTACTGAAATGATTAAAAAAATAGAAAATGAAACTAAAAAAAGACACATATAAGTCACATTTGCTTAATTAGATATAGTGATCATTAAATAAAGTCGTGTAGAGCTTGATTTATTGCTTGAAAAGTTGTGGGAAGAAGTGACCTTACATAATCCCACCTCTACTGAGTTAATTCATTTTATAGTTTTACATCGTTTTTGTAATCCTGTTCTGATTCGATTCTTCGATTCTTTTCAAGTAACAAATTCCAGTGCCTATTGATGATTTTTTTTCATGGCTATCTTTACTCTATCCTGTAGGAGCCAGTGTCTGAATGACGGCACCTTCAGAATTACTTCCGTCTCACCATAATCCAGTTTGATGGTTAGCTGTCCCACAAAAGTCAGGGAAAGAGGAAAAAATAAAAAAACCAAAAATGTATCAATGCAGATAAGAAAAATATCATAAAGTTCAGGAGGAGAACAATAAGGTTCTCCTCCATGTTTGTTTTGGACAGCTCTTTTTCTGTGTTGAGCCAAATTATTTTTATTTACCCCTTGTGCTATCTTAGATGACACCACCCTTACATTGACGCGTTCTCCCTACCATGACAAAGGTGGATAAAGGTGGAAAGATTTCATGTAATCCATGGACACCAGTGAGGTTCACAAATCATTGAAGAAAAAAGGTTCAGAGCACTGTCTAGTGGGTCTAGATGACCCAACTCCCAATATGAAAGTGCCTAGGAAATCTGGATATGTTGTTACTAAGTGTAAGTTAGTTGAGTTACCAAAATAAAAATTCAACTCATACAAACTACTTAAACGACTTAAAAAACTAGTGGGTGTCAAACTCCTCAAAGGCCACTATTCTGCTCATTTCCTGCTACCAATTATCCGGATCAGAAGTGTTCACGCAAATTGGAGAAACTTCAAGGATAAGAATATTTGGAAGAGATGGACACCATTGTGTGGGGATCATCCTATCCCTCTATTGATTTACAAGAGGCCAGTTAGTGGGCACCTTGACCAACGCTTTCTAAAACAGATCATTAGTTGTTGAGTCAAGATGTGTTGTGTTTGCAGAAATAAAAAAGGCTTTGTCAGCTGAAGGACAGACATTTTTGTTTAGACTTTATTACGGGATTCATAAATTTCATAAAATCTCAAATGTTGGTGGCCATTATTGAACAAATTATGTTAAGGAGTAAAAATAAATCAATAAATGATAGTATTACATCCAAAGTTAGTATTTTCGGTTTTGATTTGACCATTAACTCAATATAACTACATTAAAAAATCGTTTTTTTTTGTTTTTTCTCTCTGCAAATGTACATGTGGAGTTGAATTTTGGGGAGAATGGCTGCGGTGGAGCTGCTGCAAAAAGAGAAAAAGACTTGCTTTCCACTCATTAAAATCGCGGTCAGGTGATTAGTGTTTCACCTCTAACAGCTCAGCTCCTCGCCGGGAGCTGACAACCTTTCAGTCCTTCCTTCATGAACCCTTGTCTCCATGGAGAACATGAAATGGAGTATACAACATGAAAGAGCCGGGTTTAACTGTGCTGCTCAGACGACGAATCTTACAAAAGTTATTACGGCTGGAGATGCTTGATAGCTGAATGCTGACTTTAAATGTTAAATTTAGGACTCTCAGCAAGAGCTTTCCCCCCGCATGCATGCAGCGTGTGTGCACCAACACACGGGTAGTATAATACACACATTCCCCTGGGAAGACTTCCCCCAAGCTTCCCAATTCTCACCTGCTTCTGCTTTCTGTCATGTGTTTCTCATTTGTCACAACATTCACTTGTTACACTTTACTTCAATTTGATGTGCGAGATGCAGTCAAACCTGAACGACAAACAAGCGGCCCCCACCTAAAAGCCAAAAGCCCCAAAAACAGTAAACATCTCACTCTTCTGTGTTCCTTTCACCTACACCTCACACCGTCAGCCACTCTGTTCAGAACAAACAAAAATCTAATGAGAGCTTTGTGCTCCGCTTATAGCTCTCATCCCACAAGTTTCCCACTGGCAGCATAATGGTTACCTTTACGAAAATGGCAGGTTAATGTAAACGCAGGTTTGCGTTGTGTTTTCTTTTTTTTCTTTTACTCTGACATTTTTCCTCAAATCCCTCTTCCTCTTTTCTCCTTCCTTCCTCATGTAACACCAGGTGAGCATTGACATCTGCTTCCTCATTGTAGGCATTTTTTCCCTGTATGACTTAGAAGATTGTGCTTCCTGTCGGTTTACAAAAGCACAGAAGTGTGCATGGAGTGAAGAACAATACGTCTTTCTCTGCGTACCCCCTTAAGAATCCTTATCTTTGGGATTGTAATGTAATGAGTGACCCCTGTGAGACAAAAGGCCTCGCAGCTCTTGGTGCTCTGTGCTCCCTGGGACCGTAGTTATTAGAAACGCAGTGTTTGCTCTTTAACCTACTTTATCTTTGCATCAGGCAGATGCAAAAATAAATAAAATGTTCACGCAAATTTAATTTACCCCTCCAGCTGAAGACAAGCAAACATAAACCCCCTGAAGCATCCATCTTAAACGAATGTAATTTGCAGTTTGTAGACCAGCCGGACACCATAAAGCTGTCATGATGTTTGAAACGTCTCCATTGAACGCTGACACACTGTAGGCCAATGGTGACTTAAATGTGACTAAATGTCCTCCTCACACTGTCCTTGTCCTCAGTGACAAGTGGTCACCAGTGATTCTGGCATCCATCACCTATTAACCCTTGTGCCATCCTATGACAAACCCCCCCCCCTACATTGACGTGTTCTCCCTACCATGACAAAGCTGGAGAAGATTTCATGTAATCCATGGAAACCAGTGAGGTTCACAAATCATTGAAGAAAAAAGGTTCAGCGCACTGTCTAGTGGGTCTAGATGACCCAACTCCCAATGTCAAAGTGTCTAGGATAGCACAAGGGTTACACTCATCAATATAAAAACACTATTTTGCTCTGACTTTTTTGCAAGTCAGCAGGTTTTTTTATTATATTATTTTATATCAAGGGAAAAAGGAAGCCAATTAAAAAATGAAAAACAGGTAGAGCTTTTCAGTAAAAAACAAACAAAACACAAACAGAGCTGGTGTCGGGTTTAAAAACCTCAGATGAAAACGATGTTTTTGGTGTTTTTAACATGTTCTTGTAGCATTTTATTCATGATGGAGAACACATATGAAGATTAAGTTTAAAAATAGCATTTCTGATTATTCCTTTATTCAAATTGTGGTGAATCAGAAGCAGACAAAAAAAGCTTTTGGAAAAAGCTCGTAGTTGTGACCATTGACCAATGGACAAATCGAGGTGTGACATCACCCATAGAAAATGCTTTACCTCTCGCGAAATGAGGCAAAATTTCTCAGCATTGCTTCCTGATACGGGCGCCGCCATGTTGAAGCCAGTCAACAGTGTTTGGTCCGGGTCATCGTATCTCTGGCAATGGCGACAGTAGTTGCGACAGATACAACGACTCAGAACGACTCGGACTAATCCCTGTCGACTGGTTTCAACATGGTGGCACCTGTATCAGGAAGCAATGGTACTTATTTGGGAACACAAGAAGGGAGGGGTTGAGTTGTCCATTGTTTTTACAGTCAATTGTTGTGACGCAGAACCTACAATGGCCGGCCACAAGCTCCCTCCTCCACTCCATTCTGATGCATCCACATGCAGACAAATAGATTCATGTACGTCTTTGTTTTCCTCATCTGAGCTCACATCTGGCTCACAACTGTACAGCTGGATCGCTTCAACATACCTCACCATTTTTGTTGCATCTGTAGTGTTAAGTTGGAAGTGTGAGCGGCCTTAAGGCCCGTACACACCGGGAAGAATATTCGCCAGGCGTTTTTCGCCAGCATTTTTCGCCACGTTTTTTGTGTTCACACCCAGGCGATTTTCGCTGACGATGAGCCGAGCAAACATGCAATTTCATTCCCTGACATTAGATGGCGCTTAATATAAACAGAAATACTCCTGTACACAAGGTGGCGCTGCGCAACTTTACGCTTCTTGAAGTCGCTTTTCACTCATAAGAAGAGAGCAAGTATTTACGCGCTTGTCAGAATAATACAAAGAAAACATGAATATTTCAAGCACCAGTAGCTCCAACTGGTGCTTGGTTCGGGGATATTTTAGAGTGTCCGTCATTATTTCTTCGCGGCAGTGTAGACGCTACTTGGCGTCTATCTTCTTCGCTGGTATGTGTGCTCAGCAAGGCAGTTTTGTGTTTGAGCGCCCCAAAGTTGTGTTTTACTGTAACTTCAGAAGCTCCAGACACGTGTGCAAAAGCTCCATTCTCATTGGTCGAATAGATTTCGACGCGGCGCGTCAAAAAAAAAAAACGAACCCAAGGCGTTTTTTTTTTGACGCTTTGACGCGTGACGTTTTTTCGCGTCAGTGTGCACACTCTCATTGGTGCCATTTGTTTAGTCACGAGGCGTTAAACGTTGGCGAAATTCGCCGGCGAAATTCGTCCCGGTGTGAACGGGCCTTTAAGCTACCGGGAGAGAGCGTAAACAAATAGATGATGGGAAGTGGGGGAAGGCTTACTCCACACCAAGCGACACAGGTTTTTTGATTTTGGCTAAAAAGGACATAATCATAATTTGAAAAAAACACTGATATTCTTTCAAAATGAATAAAAAGATGATTAGAGTAGAACTTTAAACAAAGCAGCATTCCATGCCTTTCAGTGAGGAAGTAACAAAAGAATCAAAGGTTTAATTTTGATAAAGTCATTATTGAAAAAAAGCTCCTCACATCTTTTAAAGTCTTTATATATTTGTCTGATTTGTGTTGTTAGGTAGGTTATATGTGGTACACGTCTAAATGAAATAAATATCATTCCATGTTAATTTTCCCTACTGAAAATTGAGTTTTTGAATTGACTCGTGACACTCAGAACAGATAAATTGTATTTAATGACAGAGAATGAAAACAACAAAAGCAAAATCAGTTGTTAAAAGCTGTGAGTGATGTCTCTCTTGGTAAATTTTTCATGTCTACAAGCCTCTCCAGCTTGTGAGTGACATACTTTTTGTGCTGCTGAACCGCCACAAGTACAGCAGTGTTTGTGTAAAATGTGTTAGCTTGTGTGTGTCGCAGGGGCTGCTTTGTTGTTGAAGGCTCCCCTCCCCATATTGGGGCTGGCAGATGTAGAGGTGTCAAAATGTTGATTAATTGTTTACGGTCACCTGTCTGCGTGGCTGCCTGTCTGCCATGTTGCCGTGTGCTGGGGGGATTTAGGGTTGTGGGGTCAAAATGGGAGAGGAGGGGGGAGCTGGAAAGGTGAGGAAAGGGGAGACAGCAGAGGGACGGCACACAGGAGCTTGAGCTTGTGTATACGGTGCTGTGCCATCAAGTCGGAGTCTTCAGCTGCGTCTGTCTGAACAGCAGTGTCGTCATGTTGAACACGAATCACTGTGAGCCCCGCCAGGCCTGGGCCTCGCCGTGATAGTCTTCTGACTGCAGAGGGGCAGGGAAAGAAAACTTTTAATCGAGAGCCAAAAAGTGCCTTGAAAAAAAAGTTTTTTTTCTAAAAAAACAGTTTTTTTTTTTGCCCATGCAATTTTGCTGTTTAATTAAAATCCATTAAGATCACAACATGTAAAAAAAAACAAAGAAAAAAATAAAAAATCTGAAAAAAACTAACTCATGAAGAAGAAAAAAAGAGAAATCGTAATTATAGATCACAAAATTGCTTTTTCAGAAATCTAATAAGCAACAGAAGTGGTGCAACCACTGTGATGTTCACATTACTCATTGGTTCTGTCCCATTTTTAATACGTATCTTCTGAATTTCTGATTTAAAGCACTGCTGAATATTTTACTAAATTCAGAGCAAAGAAGTTGAGTTCAGTTAAATGGGATTGAAATGCATTCATTTAGGAATTTTCATCTTTGATTTTCTCTTTTGCTGTTCCATCTCTATTCCGGTCTTTCTAGATGGAGCATATTAGCAACGTGACATGAGGAGGCTTCTGTAGCGTAGTTTGCTTTGCCCTCATGTAGAGAGAAAGACACACTGGACTTGTGCATCATTGAGAAGCCATATTCAATTCAGTTTGAATGGCTTTTGATTTAGCCCATATTATCCATTGCTTACTTATTCATAGGCCACTAGGTTTTCTTCCCCTCCATCCATTCAAATCAATATTGCAGAACTCGGTTGTGAGTGTGGGTTGGGGTTTTCTTCAAAGTGGCAATTCTTCCAACCATCTGCGCCTCTTTCTCCTTCCCTCCCTGCACAATGTAAGCCCGCCCTTAGTAACAAGCCATGGAACACCAATCTGTGCCGTGATTCGGCCAAGCCCTGCCTGCCGACTGAGAAGGAGCATCATCAAAACTATTCTGTGTTGCCATGGAAATAGAGACCTCAATAAGTTCATGGTTTTCATGTGTTTTTTCATTTTTTTTCATTTTTGGAGTCTTGCTTGCCATTTGGTTGGGTGCTTGAAAGAATGCACTAGGTACAAACTGTTCCTCCTCATTGTTTTCTCTCATTCCACTCCTGTTTTTATGTGTTTTTATTTACTGTCTGTAACCAACAAGCCCTTCCCACCATTTCTGTCCTGCTCCAGGAATGCACTTTTGTGTTTTTGTTTGTACTTGCACAGCAGCCAGTACACACGCATCCCCTCGAAAGTGTATACAGTGAGGAGTAAATATAGAAGTCCCTGGATCAAGAGCCTGCACACGCTTGTGAATATGAATAAGAAAAGTAAATACGCTCAGCTGGATGGATGAATGGAAAGAAATGGGTCAACGGAATATATTTCCAACAAACAAATTGTGCATCATATTAGCTATGTTGCTCAGGTTTCTCCTCCACTGCGAGCATTTGTAGTGTGGTAGAAGCCCTCATGTTCACCGCTGATCTCTTATTACGTCTGTGTAGTTGTTGTAGCAGCAGTAATAGTAGAACAAGCCTTTGAAGTGTCTGAATCCACCACTTCTACTCACAGAATATAAATGTATGTAAGCTGTGTGGGTCTGTGTGTGTTGTGGGGGTGTGAGCTGGGATAAAAAAAAATGAAGCAAAAAAAAACAAAAAAAGGAAGAGCGGAGTTTGTTATACGCATGTCACTGGGATGTATGATACAGTTTGATCAGATGGTTTCCCAGAAATCCTCTTTGATGTTAATATTATTCATATGAATGTGGTGGGATAGTATAAACCAGTTCTCAGAGGAGTGAACGCTCACAATGTCTCAGTTATACCTCCACTCACTCTGCAAGGATTGACAGAAAAAGAAAAGCTTATCTTTACAGGGAGCAGAATTTGGGGAGGAGAATCTTGTTGAGAGTGGGTTGGAACAGCTTTATTCCATGTAATTAGCTACTTAAAAGTACATTCTTGGGATTAGTTTGAGGCCGTTATATTGAAATAACTAGAAAATGAATGCTGTGTGCGCTAAAATATGGCAGCCCTGAAGTGCAAATAACACTAACAAATCACTTATCGCAAAAACATTTTAAAAATAGCATTTAAAAAAGCAAGACAAATAATAAGAAACAACAATACATTTTATAAATCAAAACCTTGCTGGGGCATCGCTGATTGGATGATGACTTTTGTCCATCATTTCAACCGAGAGTTATATAGCATAAAGTCATACTGGATCTGCTACCTACTAATCATGAAACTTTTATAAGTATGCAGATGCTTAGGACGCATTTTAACAAAGTGAAACGTCAAACATCATCTTCCAATCAGCGATGTCCCAAAACACCTACCGTTTCCAGTTTTTTTTTGTTTTATTTCTTTAGCATATCATTTGGATTTCTGTAAATTACTTTTGTTTTTTGAAATGCCTCATTTTTTTGGAATTCCAGAATTGATTTTAGATTACTAAAACGTAATGTTGTTTTTTTTTTGTTTTCTTCTCTTGTTTTTTTAAATTGTTTTTATGATCTTTACATTTTTTTGAGTTTGAATGATTTGTTGGTGTGATTTGGACTTCAGGCCACCATAGTAAAATGCAAAGCACTGAGGTAACAGTTTGTGATTCAATTAGAAATGAAAGGCAGTGTTGTAGGTTACTGGGACTGAGGTATGTGGTTGCATTAATTCCATTCTACCATACTGATGTAATGGATGCAAGGTTTTATCCTCCATTTGCTTCCAGTTGACTTTCAAAAGTTCAGTCGTGGCTGTCAGAATCAATCATTTTTAAACAGGGAAGTCGTGTTCAGCATCATATGCAATTCGACGCTTTCTGACTGAAATCAGGCTGCCTGTGAGTTTTGTCCTTATCTGCTTGTAATCAACTGTCCACTTTCATTTCCGATGCTGACCCTAACTAGAGATGCGAATGATAAGGCGGGCCTCCAGATGCATCTGCATGCCAGGCCCATTGTACTGCAGAGGGGAAGGGATGTGAGAGGGGGGGCAAGAGGAGAGAGAAGGGTGAATTTGCTCGAATCACTGAGGGCAGGCTAACCCCCCACTCTTTTTTTCTCTCCCTGAAATGGAGATGTTATTACATTAGCAGCTAAAAAGGTTTATTCACAGTTAGTGCAGTTTAGGCATGCAAATCAAGGATTTCAGTGTGCTGTGTTGCCTGGAGGTATAGGACAGAAAGCACAGGAGATTTGCAAGGATTAGTTCCACAGGTTCCTTTTATTATGGAAAGAACCCTTCCTTGAATAAAAGGGGGAGGAGAAGGTGAGTTGAGGAAAAAGGATAGAAGAAAGGCAACAAGGGAATTCAGGAGATATGTTTTTTTTTCTCTCTTCCCCACATTAGCCCTGTTGTGAAGTAAGTGAGTGATTTTTTTTGACATCTTGACTCACACATGTTCTGAGGTTACGCACACCCCCACACCTTGCTGCCGTAACAGTTGGTAAACAGTATGCAACTCCTCGCCTGGCTCTGCTGAAGGGTGTGTGTTTCCATGCCGTTATGTGCACCAGGATGTGTCGCAGGTCTGCGGTAAGTGATGGTTATGATGATGAGGCCTTTTTGGCAGATTTTACAGTGCACACTGCTCAGTGCACATGAAATGGAGGGTGGCGACCCATTCAGATCGCTCATGTAGAGGGGTGCATGTCTGAGGGACCGGGGTGCAGCAATCTGATATGCTTGACTTGTAAAGTTAAAACCTTCATTATCTCGGCACGAGGCACAAGGTGTCACCTTCATTGGACCTGACACATGCACGCTTCCGTAACCGTGGGAGACCGCACACACAGGCGTGCACTCACAAATGTAAATACAACTCAGACCACGGGAGACAAGGTGTGGAGACGACGGTTTTGAGAGAGAGATGGACAGAAAAGCTGAGAATTGATGTGCAATCAGGAAACACAAGGTCAGCCTGGCTTGGTTTTGCTGCACTGGTCAAGGTGATGGGTCCCGCCAGAGGCAAAGGGACACACAATCACACAGAAGGAGGGTTGGCGGCAAATGACTCTTCTCCGTGTTTCTCGGGGAGGAGAAAGTGATGGGGGGGGGGGGAGAGATTGATGGGACGGTGGGAGTTTCAGTCAGCTGTCGTGATGCCATCTGCTGAACTATCATCTATCCTCCACCAACTTTCTCCTCTCTGGGGGTTTCCACCTTCAACTAAACAAGTTATTTGGATCTACAATTAAACAAACTTCTCAACATGTTCTTCAAAAATACATTTTAAAACCCAGGATTTTTTCTGTCTAGGTGTCCTCACTCTCAAGGAGCAACAAAGACCAGAAAACCATGTCTGGGTCTCGGACAGGTTGTGTGTAATCAAACAAACCCTTTTTTGGCTATCCTATAACAGCACAGAGTGAAAAACAAGGATTACAGTAGTGTTCCATCATATCTGAGCAGATAACTTTACAAAACCACAGGGAATTGATGTTTTGGCTGTACATGTATGGCCTCGCAAGATTTAATTTTATTTACTTTGACACAATAAAAAAGTAGCTATTTGTCTGTTTACTACAGGAATCCTAAATGTGACCCAACCACACTTTAAAATGTTTAGAAAGCTCACAGTATTGTTTTTAAAGGAATAGGGTTACATTTTATTTCTAAAGGATTACCCCAGCAGCTCCACGTATTAAGCAATATTTTATTCTGACAACTACATGCACATTTGTGCTTTCATGGCAATGCTTCTTTTCCCCCACAGATTGTTGAAAACATACGAAAAGAAGAATACTTTTGAACTGCATGACAATTCCCTCTACACAGTGAAAGCAGCCCCATAAATTCTTTCAAGAAAAAGCAGCAGCTTTTCCCCTTTTGAGCCATCTGCAAAAAAAAAGAAAGAAAAGAAAAGAAAAAGTCTGGATATAAAAGAAAATGTGATAATTTTAAGCTTGTAAAGCTGTAGAAAAAGTGTTTTGGCATCCCCGAATAAGAACAAGACTTAATAGGACTGTGAAGTTGATACAAAACCGGGCTTTTATCAGCAAATTTGTTGACAAAAACATAATGTCCTGTAGGATTTGCCTTTATTAATACTGTTGGTTTGTGTGGTGACTCAAAAAAGACACAAATTGAAAGAAAAACAGTTGCCAATTTTTTTTGAAATTGTAGAACAATTGTAAAACCGCCAAAACAAGATAATATAATTAAAAAAAACTAATAATGTAGCCTTTTGGGATGTTTTTGCCTATTTGAGCCCTCACAAGTGTTATTTTCTCCTAAATGCATTTGTAAGTTTTAACTATTGAACCTCTAGCCTCTGGATTGAGGGAGAACAATTGTGGAGCTGCTCCCCCTGCTGCTCCTCGATGGAAACTGCCTGTGGGCGTCAGACACTGCACAGTGTGTGTGTCTGTGCACGACAAACAATCCTTACTTCCTGGTGTTAACATGTGCCCACCATGAGGACACATGTTACCCAGTTTGCTCCTTTCCACCGCTCAGGTCTGTCTCCTCTCTTTAAGTCGGTTCTGCTGGATAAGACCACAAACATGTACGTGACCTCACTTTCTAGTCTGCCACTCGGTAACAATAGCTCCGGCATCTGCGAGTGATTGTCTGCGATGACTGACTCTTAGACCCTTTTATTACTTGTCTGCCCATCCAGCTATAAAAGTCTAATGATCTTGTTTGCTTTCAGTCTTTATGGGAAGGGACACACACTGTTATGACTACTACCCATGTAAAGGACATTAAAAAAAAGATGAAAACACACTGAGAAGCAAAAACAAAAATATTTCCACCAAATACATTTTTCTCTCTCTATGACATACCAGTGCATGGGAAGTCCACAGAGGGGAAATGATCACACAGCGCTTCATTAAAAGGCTTTTCTGCTTCATTTTCTTATTCTGTTTCCCACTGCAATCTACATTCAGAGAGTTTAAGCAATATCATTTGCATTTTATCAGCCATATGGTCACCTTTCATGTTCACATGACCAAGTGATCAAAGGCTGGGATTTGGTTTAATTGTTCCCCACTGTTAGGTTTCAGCCAGTGAGGACTCTCCATCTCAGCTTCAGCAGGTGGTGGGTGCATGTGTGTGTGCGTGCCGTGCACGTGAAAGCATGCAGTGGGTGCATAATTGTATAGTTGCAACTTGTAAAAAAAAAAAGCCGGGGAGCTCAGCTTTGTCTCTGGGCACCAGCACACTGTATCTAATGAGTTTGAAGAACTGATTTTTTTTAAATGAATTCAAGATGCTTACAGCTCCTCTTTTTATATGCAATTCCCTGAAGCTGAAAAAGACTCTGTAAGTGTGTATGTTTACCCGCTACGTAAACAATTTAAAGTCAGCATTTTTGCATTTTATTCACTCTTTTAAAATTAAATATTAAGATGCACAAAATTAATTGAACAAATTAATGTCTCTGTCCTAATTCTGTCTGTCTGTCTGCAAAGTAATTACACATGAGGTGCTTAAAAAAATCAGCTCAACCTCATTACACACCTCAAATCATGTGTGTGTCTGCAGTGTTGTGCTGAGGTGTTTAAGGGAAAACTCAATGCTCTTACCGGTAATTTTTTTAGTGTTTTAGTGTATTTGACCTCAAACCAAGTTGGTTTGTTTGGTTTCTGTGATTGCTCACGTTGCATTCTCAAGCTCATTGGACTTGAGAAAGATGGGATTTGAGTGCGCTCTAATAACATTATCATTAATTAAGGAACTAAAACGTCATAGTTCCAGAGGGACTAGCAATTCTTTTTTAATTCCTGCCCTTTTTTGTTCTCTAGAGTTGGTTTTAAGTAGCAGCTCTTGAATCCTGAAATTCCAGGAACTTTGGTCTTTTGTTCTCTGCTGGGAGTGCCACTTGTAAAGGCAAACCAAATGAAATCAAGATAAATTAGACACCATTCTCTGCTCGTCGAAAATGAACTCTGTGTCTATCCTTTTGTGAAAGCTACTTCAGCTAAGAGAGCACACGTCACTGGTCTGTACATCTATAGTTGCACTCAAGTTACGTTCCTGTAAAGTAATACTGCCCCAAAGTAGCAGCCCTTTCAAACCAAAAAGGACCAACAGACAAAAGCAGAAAATGTTCACAACTAAGTTTCCTCAGGTTTTGTTTCACATTGCACTTTTGAGAGCATACATGGATGCAGATACTCATCTGCTCAACTGTTTTTCCAAAGAAAAAAAAACACTGGTGGACTGGTGTCTCCCTTAGCAAAAAGTAGTATACCATACTTGAGTTGTTCATTTATCTGTCTTTATTTGGCATAATCTGCCAGGGGTGCAACTTGTACTCAGGTTTAATGTATATGTGATTTAGAAAAAAAAAATATTGGCTCATATATTCACAATTTTCCCGCTAACAACTGGTTGCCCAGTAGCGTTTTTTCCCCCCACCAACAGCCACTAAAGGGCACTGTAGGTGTGAGCATCAGTATTTGCTACTGACAGGAACGCAGAAGAAGAAGCACCGCTCAGAACAAATGTGGAGGAGAATCTGATAGTTCTCCTCATGAACTGTTTGACATTTTTCTTATTTGCATGAAGTCATTATTATTATTTTTTTTAACTTTTTCCTTCCTTGGACTAATGCGGGACAGCAAGTCATCAAACTGGGTAATAAAGAGACGGAAGTACCGCTGAAAGCGCCGTCATTCAGATGTAGCTCCTGCAGGTAAACATCTCTGAAAATAATGACGGAAAAACATCATGAACACAGATGTGTTTACCGATGTGCTTTTCAAAAAAAAAATTCAAAATAAATGTACTTGTTCTGGATTATTAGGTAAAAAAAACTCTGGTTCACTTAAATGTGTCCAGTCTGAATACATCCTGATTTATGAATACATTTTTTGGACAAGGATTAAGCATCAAATTTGATGCACATCAAAAAAGAGGCAGCAGATGCAAATTGGACATGTTAAACTATATGAATTTACATATGATTTTTCCTCTTTATTACACATTTTTGGCTGCTGCAGCTTATACTCCGTAAAACACAGTATCTAGGTGTACTGCAGGCGTACTTAGTCTATGCCAGGGGTGTTGAAAGCAGATTTTTGTTTGTGCTAGAACTTTGACAGATTATGTCAACGTAAATCTTTTTAAAAGCAGTAAATGCAGATTAGGGGTGCAATGATTAATCAATGAACTGATTAATCAACCAAATTGATCTGTCTAATGCAAGTTGTGAATTGAATCCTATCAATCTATACCATTATAAAATCAAAAATGAAATAAATTGATTATAATGATTTTAGAAAATACCATTTGGATTTGGGCACTGTAGGTTTATTTTATTGTAACGTAAAAATGACCACGTTTTTTGGTGCGGACAACACACACATGATGAGAGCCAAAAAAACAATCAGTCCATTATTCCAGCCCAATGTTTAGCAAAGACATGTGACCATACAGTGTGGTAGAATGTTCCAATAATGTTCGGTTCCAAATTATTTGATGTGGGAAAACAACAGTGGGCTGAACTTTCTTAAACTAATTCTTGTTTACCTGTTTGTTTGTACACATTTAATGGTTGAATTTTTGGCAAAAGATGTCCGATTTTAGGTTAGTGAATCAGATAGTTCAAAATTAACAAATATCAACTATGAACTATGAATTGGATCAGCTACCTGAAATTATGATATGAATCAAATTGTTGTTAAAATGAATTGTTACAGCACAAACATAGATAAATGCATTTATAATTTAAAGTGATGAGATAAAGTTCTGCCTGGTTCACAGTTTTAGCGACAACAACCTGCAGCTGCTTTTGATTAAGTGCTAAAGCAGCAAATGCGGCCACACAGCGGATCTTCCAGCCTGCACGGCGTACCTTTTTATATGCTATAGCGAATTTAAAACATTCCTGTTTAGCCTTGAGTAGTTTTCAGCTAGTGTTCTTTCTACACCACACATACATAGTATATAGCATGCGATCTGTATTGACTCTAGTGAACCACACCAGGGTTCACTTGCAAACGGTGATTCTTGTTTTCAAGTGGATCAATTGTCCTTTTTGGTTCACGCTCCATTCACTCTCACACTGACACAAACAAAGCAGACCATCTGAAGAAATGAGGGGTCAATGCGGTTCTGAGGTCCAAGGGTACGCACTCCAGTACTCCAATAGATTGGGGGGGGGGGGGTGATGATGAGGGAGATGGTTGCAGAAGAGGACTTAATTTAAAAGGGGGCTTTGACATTCATTTTATTTTACTCTTTCAGCTCGTGCAATGAGCTCCACCTATCCCCTATCATATCCAAAACTCACACACACACACACACACACACACACACACACACACACACACACACACACACACACACACACACAATCACACCGACACACACACACAGACACATGCACATACATACATACACACACACACACACACACACACACACACACACACACACACACACACACACACACACACACACACACACACACATCTCCCTTTTGTCACAGTGGTAGTGATGAGTTGAGAGTCAGGGTGGTCTATGTGAGAGTCAGCTGATAGGAGTAAACTAAACTCAGCAGGCCTGTTATTTGTGTTTATTTTGTTTGTGTGTTTCAGTCAACCAAAACAATAACCTTATGTTGTTTCACATGTATGAGTGATTTTAAAGACTTCCTATAAAAACACAGCCACATGTATCAACGGTGGTCTAGAATATATAACTCTGCTATCTGGAAATGCTATTTTTTCCCCCTGTTGTTTACACTTAACAGTTCCCTTTATCTCCTTCCAGTGGGCTGGGAGGTGACAACCTTGCGTTGAAAGGTAACAAAACAATTTAAGGGCATTGAAAGCTGAAGTCTGCCCTTCAACATTTGCATTGGCAATCTAATCTCATCCTTAATCTCTGACAAGTTTTCTTTTTCTTTGCTAAATTTGCAGCCTCAAAGCAGACAGAGGTGGAGGTCTGGTCTTAATTAGGTTAGTTATCTCTGCTCCTGAAGGATACAGTTCTCTCCGCAGGACTATTTTAAATTAACCTAATTGGATTTTTAGCAGAAACTCAGCAAATAGTCGGGGTTAAATAAAGAGTGGGTCATAAAAGAGGGGGCTCACTTGGGCCGTGTTGCGTGAACTACGAATAAAAGCCCTTTAGAGAGTCATGTTCAAGGTTCCTCTATACTTTCCCTCAACAAATAGAAGAGAAATGCTGCAGGCTTGCCTCAAGGGGAGCAGGCCTCGCCAGGGGCACAAAAGCGACTGAGCCAGAGGGTCTGAGCACCAAACTGAGTGAGCTTTGGCAGGCAGTTGGAAACAGAGCTGAAAATATGCTCATATTCAAGCAGACCAACTTAAAAACAGATTTGAAATGATACCTCTAAAAAAAACTTTCCTGATGACTGATCGTAGAGGAGGGGTTTCTAATATCCGGCTTGACTGGTTTAAATCTAAACTTTTTATGATTCAAATCTAGAATTATTTAGTGTTTGATTTACCTTCATAAGTCCAGAGAAGATTGCTGCAATGAACAAAATATTTTTTATGCTTTTAGTAAAATACAGCTCAAGGAAAATAAAATTCACACCAATTAAAAAAACTGCACTTTTTGACACTTTGTTTATTCTCTAAGAGAAAAAGACGAAGCCCATAAAAAAGAAAAGAAGTCATTCAAACGCTTTTTTCGTATTAAATCAATTTTATTAACTCAAATCAGTCAGGGTTGTACTAAGAGTATGAAATTTCCCATTGTGCGGAAGTGTGAAAATATTCCAGGAGGCTGATTGATTATAACCAGTACAGGGCAGAGCTGGGGTGTTGTTCACATGTCCTGGGGTGATTTAATTAGGAAAAGGTGCAGTGAGACACTGAGGGTCTCATACATTTAAACTAAACTTTATGTAAAATCTGCCATAACTGAAAAAGAAAAGGTCATTTTCATGTTGGTGGCTAAAGAAAATACCAACTGAAACATGTATGTGAAAGAATTTAAATTCAAAAGTTAAATTGGCTGAATGTGAGATATATTTTAGCCTATTTTCCCTATTTTCGTGTGTGTTCAGAAATTTGAGGTACACGGTGTGATGGGGTGAAGCATAGATGAGTTAATTAGCCATATCGACTGCTGTGGCAATGGTGCAGAGTGTGGATTTTTAATTAGTGCATGCTTGAGCGTGTTGAATTCTTGCTGTTTATCTGAATGGAACCGAGTGGAACAGAGCATGTCAGCATTGACCACAACTCTAGTCCCAAATCAGGGGTTGGCATTTTGATGTCCTCTGCTCCTGTCCCTTCCTGAATCCCCTTTTCTCATTCTGCATTGTAACTAGGCAGCCATTTTAGTCCCGCCTGGTCTCTCCTGCCCTTCATTTTGAATGGGCAGTTTGACTTCCTATCCCCCATTGTGTATCTAAACAGTCTTCCTCCTCTAAAAGGTCCCTCTGATCCCCAGCAGATTTTCATCCTCTGAGCTTATTTCATGTATCACATTTCTTTACAAATGTTTCGCAATGTGATCAAAGACCTCCCTCCTGTTTGATTTAGCACTTTGGCTGATATGCAATGTACTTTTGACTTTGTTTTTAACACTTTTATGCTTTCATGGATTTTCCATTAGCAACAACATTGACAAATTCAAACACAATATCAACATATATCAGCAGCTTTAAATTAAGGATTTAAGAATTTTCTTCCGCGGGCGAGAAACTGTATTGTCCACCTGTAGGTTGAAGTAACACTGCTAAGCTATTAGCGTGTTTATGAAGTTTATGCTGTCCACCTGTCTCAATAATCCATTTGTCCAGCTGCCTTTCCACTGCTTATTTTCCTTCTTGGAGGCCCTTTCTTGTGAACATGGGACAGCCTGGAGCTAACTAGGTCACTGTCACACACATGCTCTGAGAAATATCCCAGTGTCAAAGTACAGAGAGCAATGTAGAGGCTGGAGGGCAGTGAAAGATTAAACACTTTATTGATACAAGTAGTTGAATGCTTGGTTTAACTCCAAACAGTTGGCTGGATCTGAGTCGTCTTTTACCAACTATGAGTGAGTTCAAATAACACATTCTCATGTTACATGACTTTTTTACTGTTAGTATTGATGGCTATATCCTGGGAGAAAGAAATCCTCATCTCAAACTCTATTTAAAGACACTAATGCAGTTTATGCAGGGCTCTGCAACCTGAAGTTCCAGAGCCACATGTGGCTCTTTGACCCTCCTTTGTGGTTCTTTGGTTAAAGGATAGTAAAATGTTTTGAATTTAAAAAAGTAACGTGTTTGTCTGACTTTATGGCTCATCAACCGAAAAAAAAAAAAAAACAGTTGGATAATCAAACTGTTTTCACCCCATTCAAGGACATTTCAGTCTTTCATGCTCTTGACTACAGTACCAATAATAATCCAACATATACTCCTGCAATGCATCAAGCATTTTGGTGGTTACTTAATGAATTCAGATTTCCTTTCAGTTTGTTAGATTTTTATGGTACACCCTGCAGGGCCCCAATAAAACACCCATACATACATACTCAAATTCAAATTCCCAAATTAAGCAATGAATCACTGTGGGAGGAAGCCGGAGTGCCCAGAGAAAACCCATGCATGCACGAGTAGAACATGCAAGCTCCACACAGAAAGGTCCCAGGACTTGAACTAGGGCCTTTTTGTTGTGACGTGAGATTGCTAACATTTGCCCTACTGTGCAGCCCCAGTCAAAAGTCATGAAGTATTTTTCTGTTTTAAAAATATTCTCTTTGTGTTTTTCATTGAAAAAACAACAATATTTTATTTATATTGATAGTTACATTAACATAAATACAAAATCAGTGTATTTTATTTCTAAAGGGTGAGACTGTGTGGCTCCCACTGGGTTTTGGTCAGTGAGAAATCGACCCAAAGACCTCTGTAAGTGTCAGTGATTGCACACCCAGTAGAACCACAGAGAACCCTCTTCAAATGTGAGTGTGGCGGGGTTCTTCTCAGCAGCGAAAAAATAAATCACTCCGAAATAAGATGGCCAAGCCAGCAGACTCAAAATTTCAAAAATGGGATTTTATTGATCCCCCCCAAAAAATAATCAGACAATAAATTCAGCTGATTTCAGGAGCACGACTGCAACCAAGACTGCTCTCCCTCAACTGGGAAAAGTTCACCCCTTATGAAGGCTTAGCCCCTCCCACAGGCCAAATATCCGAACAATTCCTTAAAACAAATTACCGAAGGAATCAATACAACTCCAAATTTACAGATATTTAACAGGAAAAAACAACAACAATTGAAAAACAGAAATAGGTTTGAAACAAAATCAATTAGACAGAAAGAGGAACAAAGCAAAAAAACAATTCTGACATGTGAAGTCACTTCCTGTTTCCTGTGGATATAAATGCTGATGTGTCTGTTGCTCTGGTTTGGCTATTGGTGGAGGAAAACGTTGATGGTGCGAGATTCTGTTTATAACCAAGTGTGCACCCTTAGTATTAAACAAAACATGAAATATGAATGATTTGTGTCCCACAAAACTGTAAACTGTTACTGGGCTGGGAGAAAAGAGAAAAAAACAACAACAATTTAGGCTCATGTTCAGGCGCTGTTCTGGAACCTGTGACGGTACTTCGTCACAGTGAGCCATTGACTGCAAACACAAAAATGTCAAAGATGAGTGTGTGGTTAAAAGTTTGGATGTGACTTTATTGAATTAAAAATAACAGGGCAACTAAGTATGACAATGAAGCCTGAGAGGTAATAGAAAATTCCAAGGCCCTCGCAGATCAGAGCATCTCATGATCATCTGTCAATCAAAACCTCCAAGTCCAGTATTTTGTGAATGTTTGTAAAATCCCCCCAGAAAATCATAAAATAATGTTGGTGGGAAGAGAAAGAAGCTCATCTTCATGGTTTGTGCTGGTCTTTGCTTCCCTACTGGGCGTATTGATAAGCAGCGCTGAACCCTGCAGTCAGTGTTTAATTGCATTATTTTGAGTCCTCTAGTCACCCACTTCTTTCCTCCTTGATGGAAAAGGAGAACAAGTTTTTACTGAAAAAGAGAGGTAAGGATCAAAAAGATATGCTGAGGCAAGAAGAGCAGGCTAACATCCAGCAGTTTGATACAGTCCGGATAAGCAAAAGCCTCAAACCTATTGCGCCGGTTTATCTTGTAGCTAATGCAGTTGCATTATCACACCAGAGGGAAGGTGGAGGGCCAGTGCATTACAGGGGTCGGAGCCTCATTCAAGTCAGACTTCAGCAACCCAACTGAAAATATGGGAAATGTGTGACATCATTGTTCAAGCCGGCTTTTATCTTGTTGAGGCTTATCGTGCGCACCGCACATTCACACAGCACACACGCATAAGCCGACAGTGGAGACGTCCAGCTGAGTGGATTAAAACAGCCTGCACACTGACAGACCTTGATGGGCCTCAGCATCTGTCCTGCAGCTTTGATTGGGGACCTTGTTGCTCCTCTGGAAGGTGGCATGTAAATTGTAGCCAAATGCGTGCATTGTAGTCTTAAAGATGTTTAAAACTTGTATTTGACATGTATTTGTATTTTCTTCTAAAGTTTCTTTGCGGACAGTGTAATTAGGATAAAGAAGCAATCATTTATAAAAAGGGAAGTTCTTTTCATGGTCATTTGTCATTGTTGGATAACTATTGTTTTCTGATCCTGGTTACTTAAAAAATTATCAGATAACTTGAGAAAACATGAAATGATTGTATATTTGGTGTGCATATAAATGAGCTCACTCTGAATACAGAAATATTTTCCAGAGACCAAACAAAGAAGGGAATCATCCGTCTTCTTTCGCCCACCCGGGACCGGAGGCAGCAGTCTAAGCAAAGATGCCCAGACTTCCCTCTCTGCCTCCGTCCAGTGGGACACGCCCACAACACCTCCCTGAATATGCGTCCAGGAGGCATCCGAACCAGATGCCCGAGCCACCTCAACTGGCTCCATTCAATGTGAAGGAGCAGCAGCTCTACTCTGTGCTCTCTGCGGCTGACCGAGTTTTTCACCCTGTCTCTAGGGGTGTGCCCAGCTACCCTACGGAAAAAGCTACTTTTGCCCCCTGATTGGCTCTGTTCATAACCCAGAGCTCATGAAGCAAAGGTGAGTATTGGAACAAAGATCGACCGGTAAATTGAGAGCTTTGCTTTCTGGCTTAGCTCAATCTTCACCACAATGCAGCACAATGCAGCGACCGCATAATGGCGGATGCTGTACCAATCCACCTGTCAATTTCATTCTCTGATCTTCTCTCACTCGTGAACAAGACCCCAAGATACTCCAAGTCCTCTACCTGGAGGAAGAGCACTCCACCCACCTAAAGAGGGTAAACTACCTTTCTCCGGTCAAAACTATGGCCTCACACTTAGCGGTGCTGACCCTCATCCCAGCTGCTTCGCACTCTACTGTAAAAAAACCCAATCCACACTGGAGCTCTCAACAAAGCCGAAAGGACAACATCATCTGCAAAGAGCAAAGAAGAAATCCTGTGCTCCCCAAACCAGACCCCTACTGGCCCCTGGCTCCGCCTAGAATTCTGTCCATAAAGACTATAACTTGAACTGGGTATAAAGAGCAGTCCTGCTGGAGTTCAACATGCACCGGGAACAGGTCCAACTTACTGCCGGCGATGCAAACCACAGAGACCTTACAGCTCTCAGTAAGGCTCCCCGAACCCATACTCCAAGAGCACCCTCCACAGGACACCACAGGGGACGCAGTCGAACGCATTCTCCAAATCTACAAAACACGTATGAACTGGATGAGCGAACTCTTAGGACCCTCCAGCACCCTTTAAAAGGGAACCAAAATTATTTCCCTTTCATTTTAATTTAGAAGAAAAACAGCCATTTAAGATACCAGTAAGAAAAACAGAAAAATATTTTGGCTGTAAATGTATTGTAGTAAAGAAATAAAGGTGCATGATAAAGGCTAGCATCTTTCTTCTGTGTGTGTGTGTCTGTGTTTTAAAAATGTTTGCTTAAAAGCTGTTTTAGGCAACACTGGCTTCAAATGAGCAGCTGTTGTAACTCCATTTTTTCTCTCAAAGGATGGGCAACATCAGGCCTCATGTTTTCCAACATACACTGCTCTGGCATGTTCTAATTGAATGGACACACCTTAACCAGGTAATCAGTCATGAGTAGGGCTTGGATATCTGGAAATCATGCAGACACACCGGCCCTCGAGGCCTGGAGTTGCCCACCCCTGTGTGGTTTGGTTCTCAGTTGGTTTGAGCCCTTGGTCTGCTTTCAAAAGCACTGTGACTTATCCCTTGTGCTATCCTAGGCACTTTAACATTGGTAGTTGGGTCATCTAGACCCACTAGACATTGCGCTGAACTTTTTTTCTTCAATGATTTGTGAACCTCACTGGTGTCCATGGATTACATGAAATCTTTCCACCTTTATCCACCTTTGTCATGGTAGGGAGAACGCGTCAATGTAAGGGTGGGGTCATCTAAGATAGCACAAGGGTTAAAGCAAACCATTTTTTCCCAGTCAAATCCAGACCACCAGACAACCAGGCATCTTATGATGCTTTTCTTGTTTGCAGCAACTTTAAAGGTTTAGATCAGTAAGTAGAAAGCGTAGGTTTGTCCAATAATTTTAAAACTGTTTTTGCTCCCCTTTCTGGATCACTGAGGAGTTTTGGTCTGGTCTAAAAGTACATCTACTTTTGTCCTGTTATCCGCGAAGAGTGAAATTTTCAAAGTAGGCTTATTGATATTGTGACGTCCCGCTGGATGACCTGAAAAGTCTGAGATGACCCTTTCCAACTGCAAAGCTCTTAATGCTGCATAAATGGTTGCTGTCGGCTGCAAACACGGCAAATACAGAACTTGCTTTCGCGCTGTCTCCTAATTCACTTCCAACTTCTCGTGCTCTCACGACACTTCCTTATATTCACTTGCTCCCCCGCCCCCCACCCACATTCATTGAATCACATTCATCTGTAAGGAGCACCCATGTAAACACAGAATGCAACAGAATCACTTAACGTTAACTGAGGACTTACCAACTGAACGTCGGCCGTTACATTACTTTAAGGCTATAAAACTCCTCATTACACACTTTATACACTTTTCTCAGACAGACATTAACATTTTCACACTTTTCTCCCTTTTTTAAACTCAAAGTTAAAAGTTTTATCGAAAATAAAGTTCAGGATTATAAAATGAAAACAAATATCTGATCACGGTCAAAGATTTATTTATTTATTCTGTACAGGAGACACAGCATGGAGGACGTTAATTGACAATAGTCTACAGCCAATCAGGATACTGAAAAAAAAATCAGCAAAACAGTGAGACTGAAGGGGGTGAACCGCAATGCAGCGAGGGAGTACTGTGTTCTAAAATCAAGCAAAAATAAAGTATACATCTGTATCTAGTTGCAATGTTGAGGATTTAATGAGATTTTGAAACCCTTAAAGACAAAAAGCATTTACTTTTTGTGAAGCTGTAAAGCTTCTAGAGTGGCAGTGTTGTTTTGTCATGAACATATTTATATAACACACAAATGTATTATTAGACTTACAGATATACTTCCAAAAAAAAGAAAACATCTGCACCGGCCAATGTGTTGAAGAACATATATTGGGAAAAATCCAATATGTGTGCATCCCTGTTTTTTTATACATCAGTAAAAGCCTCATTTTGGTTTTAAAAAAAGCCAGAAAACTAACATGTTTTCTCTTCAGGCAGACATTTTAACACCTGCAAAAGTCAGAGGTTTGTATGGTAATTGCAAAAGCTGCTCTCTAAATAAAAAAAAAGTTAAAACTTGTATTCAATATTTTAGTGGTTTTTCACTACTACTTAAAAGTTAAAACTTGCAGGACTCATTAAGATAGCTACTACATTTTGACTTGAATTGAGTAATGTTATGTTAAAGTTGCTGGACTACAAACGTACTTGAATTTATGCATCCATAGTATGTGTGAGAGTGTGTGTTTGTAAGAGGAATCCACTGAATGCCTCAAAGATTTAACCTCTAAAGATCCAAGCTCTTGTTTGATATGCCTTTTTCTTTTTTTTCTTTGACAAGCCTCCAGTTATTCAGAATTAACCTCTGTGGTAATATAACCCAAAATGTTATATCCACACACGTGGACGCCAGCTCTTAAGGGTTAACAGGACCCAATGTTGTGTCCAAGAGCCAAGACCGGGACAAACTCCTCCTTAGATGACAGAAACACAAAGTGGTGACCACTGATTTCAAGCAGGCTTTGACGCTTTGTTTCTGTCCACTGAACCGTCCTCGCATGAAAATCCTATATATTATGTTTAGAATACATGTTTTTTTGTTTCATGAACAAATCTTTTATAAAAGGGCATGCGGGGGAGCGCCTTTTGGGGGTCAATGAGAAGAAGTTCAGTGTGCCAGAGGTCTCAGAACCCCAGCTCTTTGATTCCACTCCCTTGCGGCTCTGAGAATTTCCTCTCCGGTTTCCCAGTGCTGGACCCACGCTGGGTAAGGAGGGCCGCGCCGGGAAAATTTATGTTGATGTCAGCAATGAAAACATCACCCTCGCTCCACCGTATCTCACAATATTTTGTCAAACAGCGGTGTGTCTGTTCTTTCTCGAATTCTCTTTGTTCTCGTCTTTCTACCTGAACGTTCCCATTCCTGCTGATGAACTTGTCTGAAAACTTCGAGTTGCTGAGGGGTTTGACTATGTTCAAGACAGTAACTTTGGTAACACAGATCCCTGTTTGTCCACTTATAATCTGGGCGGAATTTATATCTAAATGTTTTGTCCATAAAGAATTCCACATATGAGCACCTGTTTAATGAGATATCAAATTGAAATATTCAAATTTTAATGTAAGGTCTTATTATTCCTCTAATATTTAGTTGTATGAGTGACGGTTTATCCACTTTGTCTAAATTTTGCATTAGCAGAACCTAGGAATCGGACTGAGTTTAGAGGTCTAGACTGCACACGTTTTCTACCCTCTATAAACAACCTTAGACACTCATTGCTTGATGTTTGTAAAGAGGTTTGCTAATACAATACTTATTTGTTTTAAAAGAAATATTAGTTGAAAAAGCAAAGATAGCTTTCAGTAGCCGCGGTTACATGGGCAGAATATCTTGATCGGATCAATGGTCGGGTTAAAATTCACCCGTGCACATGGGCACAGAAAACCTTTTTCCGATTAGAACAAACGTTCCCATGGCTCACACTCTCGTTCGGAATGAATCATCTGGGCATGCGCAGTAGTGTAAAATCCCCCGGATGCGGAACTAGGTCCCGTTTTAAACAAACCACTGCCACAGACAGACAGTGTGTGCTGCAGCTCCGTAATACGAGACGACCTTCCAAACGTGCTTTTATTAATGTCATGAATATTATGAAGCGCCTGTTCGCTCATCGTTATATTTAATCTGTGTGATCAGTGCTGTTTTATGAATGAAACAGAGCTGGAAGAAGGTTTAGGACAGGCTAACACGGGCTAACAACATTAGCCTTGATGGACACAAAATCCAGGACCGTGCGAGAAACGCAGCGATCTGCATCTTAGCGCACATAAATGTATGGAAATAACATCAGCCTTTATTTTGTCGGGACACAACTGCAAACACAAATCCAAGTGACACCACGCGACATTTATTTCTGCTCTGAAAAGTTCACACAGGCCGCCCCAAAGCCACTCTGTGAGCTAGCGGCCCGAGCTCTGTTCGAACACGGTTCCTCCTGAGTCCTGCAGCCGCTAACTCAGAGCAGTGGGGCGGCTCGCAGTCTGGATTCTCCCACACATAACAAAACGCACACGTAACAGAGCATCCTCCCCCATCGGACACAAAATTATTAATCCAGCTCCTCTGTTCACTCAGGTGCCAGTGGACCGAGTGAGCATCGGGGGGCACGAAGCGCTCCTTCCCTGCATCTCCTTCGTGAGGGGTGAAAGAGAGGGGAGAGCCAGCGGGGCGAGAGCGGGCGGCGCTTTTCACGGGGCCTCCGCAGAGCCACATACCATCTATGCGTGACGTAACCCAGAGCAGCAGTGACACACGATCGGAATGACCGTTTACATGCTCCACGATCGGATAAACGATCAGTATAACCCACCTATCTCGATCGGAAAGAAATTCTGATCCGAATGAATCTGATCGGGGCAGAGTATTCCGAACAGCCCGTTTACATGAAGCATTTTCTTTAGGATCAGGCGTTCTTTCCGATTACTTTTGCCCATATAAACGCGGCTATTGAGCAAGATGTTTAAATGTGTTTTTCGTGTAATGTTAATTCGCAACCATGGTAATCACCTGCTTTGTTTTTACAAGTACCGGTCCTTTATTTTGGGACTAAAGTGGTCTTTCTCTATATTATGGTATACCTTTTGTGGTTAGGCTGTTTCGCTGATTTATTTCGTGAAGTTTTAATTTTTTTTTTCTTAAACAGTGCACTGTGTTCTGTGCCCCACTGACTGTTCTGCTTGATACATTTACATAAATCTGGATTATGAGCAGATCTTTGTATATTTTTTCAGACTGGACACATTTGGTTCGCTTAAAGTGAACCAACGTTCGTTTCACTCGATAATCTGGAACACATTTTCAGCCTGAATACCCCTAAGTGGACCCTTGCCTGGGACCAGCAACTGCTCTCAGACCCATCTTTCGTGGTGGTCTCCGTTCGCTTCCAATCAGAATGATCTTCAGTTCGCTCTGAGTTTCCTTAGCCTGAATAGACTCCGTGCGGACACACTAAACCAAAATGGCCACCGTAGTCGGGCGTAGTGGGATGTAAACAGTGTAGAAAGGAAGCAACCGATGAAATAAAAAAAATTTAAAAGAAGCAAAAGAAGAGTCCATAATTTACAAATATAAACAACCATTGCAATTGTGCAACAAAGCTAAATAGAATAAAGAGAATATTTAGGTAGGCTGTGTTGCATGTGTACACTCCCCACACTAAATGATAATCCACATTAGTGAAACCAACTGTTGAACTCGTGAAGAACCTTTGTTAACCAGATATTCTGTTAGTAAACATGCCCCCGACAGTGCAAACCAAGTCCATTTTCTCATAGTAACAAGATTTCCATAGAGCAAAAATGATGCAACTTTTCAGGCATTTTGTGAAACCATCCTTAAAGTAATATTTTTCTGTTTGATTTGGCATTAATTGTTGTATTTGACAGTGAAAAAAAGGGTAAGACAGTACAGTCAGACCAATGAAAACAGCAAAAACAGATCTTCCCAGTTCACTTTGTAGTTTTAAGTGTTTTTTTACAGTCACTTTCTGCTTAATTTTGCATTTACTTGAACTCAAATCTGTTTTACTGAATTTAGTTCTTTTCTTCTTTGGAAATCTTCTTACTACATTACTTCAATTGCAATTGCTATACCTACATCATCGGGCTCATTGTTGTAAATGCGCAGGAATGCCAGCAGTTAGCGGGCCAAGAAAGCTACACACCCTGGGCAGGCTGTCAGTTCATCACAAGGCCATGCAGAGACAAATAACCATGCACGTTCACGCTCACTACACAAATCAATTTAGAATCGATTCAAGATGTATTGGGGGAAGTGGAGTGAGGACATGCAAACCCCACACTTAGAGATCCCAGCTAGTGTATCACCGGACTATTATTGATGTGAGGACTGTAACAACCACTCCCAGCACACACAGACATGAACATGCAGATTAGGCGAAATTGTTTATTATTGGTCAAGACTGCTAACATGCTAACAGGTTTTTATTTTTTTCAATCATCCGGTTTTACCGCTCCAAAAGGTCACGCTTTAAACTCCTTTAAAAATGTTTTCGACCCAAACCAAGTGTTTCAAAAGCAAATGAGCTTAACAAACAAACAAACCTACAAATAAATAAATAGATAAATAAATAAATAAAAAATAAATAAATGCATACATACATGCATAAAATAAAATAACCAATGGATATCAATGAGTAAAACAAAAACAGAAAAATTAAATGAAAAAATCATCTTTTTGCTGTTGTTCTTTTCAGAACAGAATGTTAGATTTATATCTAAAGTTGCAAGAATAAAAAACAAAAACATGTTTTCAGAGAGGCAGATATTGCTCATAGACCCCATAGAATATTTAACTATAACCAACTGCCGTGAATAATAAGTAAGTTACGACAAAATATTATTCCTGCAATATTTTGGGATACGTGACTCATAACAGGTTGCTTTATAAATAATACCCCAGCCTCTCTCTATTTTGTTTGTTCGTTTTACTTAAAAGGATTTTAAAATAAATGTCCAATCCTCAGTGGTGTTGTTACAGATGTTGATATCCACGGGTCTTCACATTTGCATACAGTGTTTACCTATTTACAAAATTGGCATGTGGAGTTAAAAGGATTGTGATGCAAAAGTTGATGCTATGACATAAGAATAAATGAAAGAAGAAAAAAAAGTCATACCTGGCTGAAAAAAGCATTGTGTGAGCTATAAACCTGCACGAGTTTGAAGAAAGTTTTTGTGCTTTTTAAGAAGACATCCAACTGCTGCTTCTGGTCACGAGGGGACAAACTTGTTGACAAGCCACATAACAGATTAATTTTCATGTTCCTCTCACAGAAAAAAGGCTCAATCTTTTATCTCGGCTGAGCTGTCAAGTCATGCAAAATGTAGGCCGTCAAAGCCGCGGCTCCCCTTTTCCAACCCCAGTGTAATGCTCAATTATACATTTGCCCTGGAGTCAGTGATAACACTCAGATGATCAGTATTTATCGCACATCTGTAGTGACACAGAAGAGACAAACACGGGAATCAGTGCACTCTTGCGTACTTGACTAGATTTCAATGAATTAGCAGCAAAGCTACATGTTTGTGCTGCTGTGTTGTGATTGACCTTTTCATTGCCAGCTATGTGCTTTTGGAGTTGGGGGGGGGCATAATGAGGTGCGCAGAACCCTCCATTTTGCACGTCAGTGGGATGGAAGAGGAAGGTGGGGGGGGGGGGGAAGAGTCCGATTAGATTTAGCAAGGCCCTCTTATTGCTTCATCCCACCTCTTCTGCTGTTCGTACCCATATAATTACATGTCGAACTCTTGGTAGTCACTTACACTTGGGATGATCTGGACCAGGGCCATGCCTTCAGGCAGCTCCCAGTCTCTTGATTCCCAGCTCTATCCCGCTGGCTCTCAACCCAGTCCCAGCCTCCCTCTGCTGGGAGGCTGGTGAAACGGCTTCAGCTATTATCTGCAAGTTTGCCATCCCAACGCCCTTTGTTGCCTCTGCATTGTTGTTATTACTAATGGAATGTGGAATTAGGTGGTATGCATATTTCACACACTAATGCTGACACAAACTGGCTCCAACCTTGTTCCATCATTGATTGAATTTAGGTTTTCTCTGATGTATTTTGCAGTACTGCATGCTTTGAATTTGAAGCTCCTTCTTTGCATGGCTTCCTATCCATAATTAATGTCATCTGCAATCTCAAAACTGTAATCTCCACTGTTTTCTTAAATCTTATTTTCAGTTGAGTAGCTTCCTGTATTTGTCCTGTGTGAATCAAACATATTCTCTTACAGATTAAAGCATCTGCTTCTTACCATTATGAATTTATTAACATATTTTCTTGCGGGATAGCTGCTAGTTGGTCCAAACCATGTGTGAAGGAAAGTCTCCTCAACATTGGAGATGACAAGCGGACATTCTAGTCACGTTTTCTTTTCACCTCCTGCATGGCATTTATCCATCATCTCATTGGTTGGTAAGCCTGGCTCCTGCCATCATCACCATGGCAATGTAAGTGTCCTACCAGTAGCCATCACCATGGCAATGGGAGTGTCCCCATGTGCCCAATGTAAGCCTCTTAACCGGGATCACCATGGTAATGTGTGCCTTCTGAAACACTGGGCTGTGGTATTTATTTAGAAGTAACTTAAAAAAGGTGCAATAAATGATGATGTTAGGGTTATTTCCTGGCTTTGACAAATTTGTTTGAGATATTTTTTCCGTGTAGCTCTGGCTTTACTGCTTTCTCGCTAAGACGTCATCATGGCAGGGGGGGTAACTGTGATGGTATCCCGTCCAAAGCAAAACATCAGTCCTCTTCTACCAGCACTTACAGTCCAATCATTAGAAACACCTGCAGACGTCATAGTGTCACACAAAAAGGAAAAGTTGACAAAACCACAGGGGGATTTGGGACGAGGGCGTTTGGAGAGGAGCGTGCCATTGCCTGTGCAAGACTTGTACATGTCACTCACCCTTCCACCAACACACAAATGATAAATTGGGCACACACTTATGCAAAAAGTGCCACTTCTTCAGAGCCATACACACAAAGGTAACAGTGCATATTCATGAGCATGCATACAGGGTGTTCCGTTTCGCAAGGCTGACTTTTATTGTTTCCCTGGTGTGTACAGGAAATGTGTGTGTAGTGATGCACATGGGCATGTTTATATAAAGTGTGTGTGCATGTGTGAAAGCATGTGTCTGCATGTTTGTGTGCATTTAGCTAAAGAGCCTGGTGGGTACCAAGAAGCATAGCTTTAAGGTATGATATGTTAATAAAATGTGTCAAGATGTCTGGAACCCTTTCTCTCTTTATAAACAAACTTACAGCCTGAGAGCTGCTAATTAGCAAGCCCATCTGTTCAGTTTAGCAAAGTTGTTGAGATTTACCAGGGAAACTGTAAAAAGACAAGCTCACTTGAACGCAGCAGATGACAAGTGTTAAAAAAAAATCCCAAATTTAATTCCCTTGCCTGGATTGTTTTTGTGTGTCTTAATCAAATATTTAATCTTTTTTTGCACATGAATGAAAAGGCAATTCCTTTTTTTAATTTTTTGGATTTTAGAGAAAGACAGCAATACCACAAGCCAGCAGGACCGCAATCAGCGATTGCTAAGATGCAGAGTAGGAAAACTCAGAACAACATTCCCCAAACAGCATCCTCCAAAGCTGTGGCAATTTACTGGGAGAACATTAATTGCTGTGGCTGGGGCCCGGGTTTTGCTTGTGTGGCGCTTTGCAGTCCAGCGTGTGTGTGTTTAAAACGGAGGGAGTTTGCATTTACCTGTGTGTTTGTAAGTGTGCATCTCATGTGTAGGCGTCGGGTGAAGTGAGGGGGCATGGGGGTTCCATCTGCTCCCTTCTGCTCCTCTGCACTGATATGAGATTACGTTAATCTGAGTACTTGTCAGGACAGGTTAGTGAAAGCAGACGACTGGGTGGGACTCGGTCTAAACAGGCTGGCTAGAAATCACCTATTTTGCCTCTCAGACTTTGTCACATGGGTGCTTGCGCAAGCGGTCTGATAACCGCAGTGGATTTTCACAATGATAGACCAATTTCAAATTAAAATAAAAAATAAAATTTAAACTTTGATGCTTTAAAAAAATTATTATACTGTAATTTTTACTTTTTCCTCTCCACATTCCTCATCATCCTGTTTTTGAGAATACAGTTTTTGAATCCTTTAGTGTGATTCCCATTTATTTAGGTAAAAATAAAAATGAATTATTACATTTAACACTTCAAGCCATGTGTGGCTAAATGGCAACAAACCACTTGATCCAGGATTATATACTTATTAAACAACATTTTTAAAACGTATATACGTTTTTATGCAATTGGAAATGGATTTAGGATTAAATGAGTTAATAAACAAAATAAAAAGTCTTGACTTTTAATTTTTTATCTGTCCTGCATTTTTTCCCCCAGTTCCTCAAACCTCCCCAAACTAATGTGTTCAATTAAAAAGCTCTACTAAATCCCACCCTGCATCCTGTGCACGTTTGATGTTGTTTTCTCTGCAAGCAGTTTAAGGCCGTAATGTTTTTTTAAGTTGACATGCTAATTAGACTAGCACTCTTGGACCGTGCAGCACGGAGAAGGATTTATTGCCTCTTTGCTTGGAAGGGAAGAAAAGGAAAAAGAAGTTAGAGTAATTAATCCCGTTAACCAAGGATAATTGGGCAAAAAATAGCCCAGCCGCTGGTGATAAGTGGGAGGAGCTGTAGTTAACCTTGTTTCCTGTGTTTTATTTCAAACTTAATGTTTCCTCGTGTTCAAACTTCCTCTCAGGATTCCTGCTAATCCGCTGGCCTGTGCCCCATTGGTGAATTGAGGCAACATTTGGGGCCAGAGGGAGGAAGTACCTCAATCCAGTGAACCATGAGCACGGATTATTTTCCTGTTTTTGCAGTGAAATTATAGTTTGTTCTGTGCAAAATGATGACTGCATGTTTTTGTAACTTTTTATGATTGATCTTTTTGTTTTAAAATCTCTTTAATTCAGTTGTTTTGAAAAAAAAAAAGGGCAGGGTTTTATTATTTTCGCTTTTCAGGGGTGTCTCAGAAAAATGCAACATTTAGTGAAAAGCATTGCATTAATATCCTATACAAAATATTTAAAATTACTTATTCAATGACCTTACCGTGGTAAGAATTAGTCTATCGCCTCCCTGTTTTACATCAACATGTTTTCATAAGGACAAACATTATCCAGTTTTTACAGTGGAATTCCCATGCACAGAGCCTTTTATGATCAGCTGCAATAACAGGCCGTGCTAACTCGTTCCATACCCACAATCCTCTCCCTCAGGAGAAACACTCATCTGTTTTTGTCAGTACCATGCTGGGACTGTAACCGGAATAGGCAGATCCTAATTTCATCCACTTTCAAAGATTTTTCTGGCTTAAACAAGACCTCCTTC
The DNA here is from genome assembly GCA_037389245.1 of Oryzias sinensis. Lineage (NCBI taxonomy): Eukaryota > Metazoa > Chordata > Actinopteri > Beloniformes > Adrianichthyidae > Oryzias > Oryzias sinensis. Next base: position 5,164,244 of record CM074501.1, read on the forward strand.
AAGAAGTATTTGTCAAAAAAAATTTTTTTCTAAATGGCAAAAATATGAAAGGGTAAATGTTTCTTTTCTTCAAACGGTTAGCAGTGTATCAAAGGTCTGCCATGTTGTTAGGAGAATTTGAGGAGATACACATCTGGTTTCAAACACAACCCTTGATGTCTCAATGTCGTTTTATTTTCCTTGAAATCTCTTTATTCCTAACGAGAAAAGATAAAAAAAGACAACTTTAATGCTTTGTTTTTTACCTGTAAAGCGTATATTGGTTTTGCTGAAATGAAAAAACAGAAACCCCTTTTGCTGCATTGTTCAGAGAAGTCTGCACCTTTGAGCTGTTACTTCTAATTGCCGCTTTGATTGTTTTCCAGTCTAGTTATTAGCCACATTAGGTCACATTAAGGACAAGCATGCCGAGACAAAGCAAAGTAATTAAAAGAGGATACAGAAGCCCTGTCCAGTTCCACTTCATTAATACAGCAAGCTTAAATCAGATGTCACAATGTTAGCAGGAAAGCTATGTTTTTCTCAATGTGAACTTGTAATCCTGCCCCCTAGACTTTATGATAAGCTGTTTAGCATCCACAGTGCGGTTATTGTCACCTTAGTCATAAGATAAAAGGCAAGGGCAAGGCAGAGGAGACCTGGGCGAGGAGCTTGACACATCCTCTCGCAAATAAAACTCATTAATTACCATCTAAAAATAATTATCTTCTTGATTTGTTTTCTTCCTTTTCCTGCATTTTCTCGTGAGCTTCCTCTATTACATGCATTTTCTGTTGCCTTCTTCATAGTTTAAACCCCCCTCCCCCCCAACGCACACACACACACCTACCTTGCCTACAACATATGGTTGCAGATCAAATAATGTCAAACATTTTGCCCTTGCAAGTTTTTGCAATTTGCAGTTTCCAAATGTGAGACCTGTTGAAAGCAGGAGTGATAATGGACATGCACTACCCCCTGGCGTTTTTGTCCCACCATATCTCCCTTCAATTAATGCTACAGCGGGAGTTTCATGTAATAACACTTGCACTTCTGAGCTGTCCGCATGAGAAAGGGAGAGGAGAGAGGGGGGTGACGAGGAGAACAGAGGGATGTGGCTTGGGATAGGGAGAGGCAGAAATGGGGGAGAGAAACAATTAAAAGCAGGCTGGGATGCCACGACTGGCCCACATTGTTTGGCCACGTGAATGTTGCGTGACAGATAAACAGAGCAGAGCGGAAGCCAGTGTGCTGGCGGTGGTTTAGAGAGCGTGCTATGCTTGTCTATCATTGTGGCTGAGCACAATCAAATCGGTGCCAGCAGGATGGAGAACGCGTTGACAGCTGTAATTACCCATCGCCATGGTGATCACTTTGGCCTGTCGCGGACGGCCGGTGAAGACCCCTCAGCACGTCAGCCTTTCATCAGATTGGGCTGTCAGTTGTCAAATGAACATGGGTGGAGTGGACACTACGTATCCTGCCTCGAGTCCAAATGTGTTTAAGAGTTAGGAGTTTTGATCAATAAATGAATAAATTAATATATATATATATATATATATAACAGCCAAAAAAGGGTATTTTCAGCTAAATCTGTTTTCAAAAGTAAGCCTTGTCTTTGTTTTGTTTGCTCATTTCATCCAGTTGACAGGATGTTCCTTTGTGGTTATCTATAGCATCCCTTTGTCTCTATGATAACAAACAAGTTCATTGTCTCATCTTAAATATAATTGCTAAAAATAATTGTAGATTATTTTTTTAATCAGTTTTGGTATCATGCTTCACCATCATCTCTAAAACCTAAGCACAATACAATTATTATAAATGATGCAAACTTTTATTTATATGTTTCCCTTTCCTGTATAAATGACTCGGTCCATAACAGATTAGCGTAAGGGAGAATGCCAGGTACAGTCTGATAATGTCAGTGTGATAATTAGCACAGGGAAGCTTAAACCAGCAGCCCACAGGGAGACAGCCCCTGGTGCTGAGAGATGGCACACAGCTGGATCAAACTTAATTAAGTAATTGAACTATATTTTGCCAGCTAGCTGGAAATTAGCAGGAAATTAGAACACAGACAGACACAACGTTAAACAGTATTTTTTAAAAATTAAATCAAGAAAATTAAATTTTCATTTGCACCCCAATTCCAAGATGATTTAATTTGATTCCAGCTAATTAATATTTGAACTGTGCCGATGTTCTTTTTTCATCTAAGCTCTTCCGTCGTTTCTACAGGTAACCGTTGCATTCTTGTATTTGCTTACATTTGTTTTTTATTTTAACACTTTCATTTGTATAAGCTTTTACATTCATTTAACAGAGCTACCGTTACTTCAGCTAAAAAAATATTTAAGGTTTTAAGAAAGGTACTCTTTAACTGTAAAAAAAAAAAAAAAATTGATCCATGCTGCATTATTACACATTAAAGTCCAACTTCAATCATTTTTTTGATTTATTGTAAAAGCGTTCCCAGTTGTCTGTTATGATTATGTTCTTTTTAGCCAAAATAAAAAAACAAAGTTGCGGAAGTAAGCCTGTCCCCCCTTCCCATTACCTTTCTGTTTATACACTCTAACGCTGGCTTAAAGCCCTTCACACCTCCAATCTAACATTAGGGGGGTAACAAAAATGGCTAGCAATATTGTAGCTATCCAGCCGTACAGTTTGAGCCAGATGTCGGCTCGGACAAGGAAAACAAAAGCCAAAGGATCTACAGTATTTGTCTGCAAGTGGACACATCAGAATGGAGTGGAGCAGGGAGCTTGTGGTCCGTCGATTGTAGGTACTACGTCACACCTACAAGCTTTTTCAAACTGCATTGTTTTGTCTGTCCCTGATTCAAAACAATTTAATCAAAAAAATATGCAGAAAGCTTAATATTCTTGTCCTCTATCATTAGAAAAATGCCACAAAAGGATGCTAAAGACATCGATATTTCCTATATGAGTCTTCATCAGAAATGGCCTACTCTGTTCCAGGAGACTGAATGAATCTCAAAACTAAAAGAAAAAGAAAGTTGATATTCAAAAAAAGTGAAGGGTAGTGAAGGGTTTTTGTATATAAATAAGAATTGAATTCCTAAAAAAGAAACTTGTTTATTTAAAGTACAAATTAATTGATAACACAATTTTGGCTGAAGGCGAATTTTGTCATCTGCTCGAGGAAGAACTTGTGGTAAACTTGGTTTCAACTCCAGAGTCTGATATTTGAGTGGGTAAAAAAGTATCATTTGTGTTGCACACCACTGTATTTTTGTTAAAAATGTGAATTAGTTGTGAGGAACACAAAAGGTGTCATCTCTTGGTGCTGTAATTATTTTTCCAGAGTGTGTGTGTGTGTGTGTGTGATTGTATGTATGTGCGCTCTCAGATGTTCCTGAGCCTTTGTGTGTTTTTTTGAGAAAGCCTTTTTAACCTTTTGAAGCCCGGTTAAATCAAGGTAAAATTGAAACAGCTGTTGAAGCAGCCCACAGGAGCTTAAAAAAAACTGCTCTCTAAGACACACATGCAAACACATTAATGCAGATGTTTGTCTCATTTAGTTTAAGAGTCATAAAGAAAAAAAAAGGGAACCATTATCTCATTATCTACCTCTTTGATGCCCTTTGCCTGCTTTTTATTATTCTTATATACCCCTATGTCTATCAGTCAGTGTGCTTATATTTTATGTAGGGATGATTTGATTCCAGTTATTTTAAAATTAATTTCTGTGTTTGTGGAGTTCATGAAAAGCTGAAGTAAAGAAAATTTTCCTTCAATTCAGTTGATCAAACTTTCTGTGATCTAAAACAAATCAGTATTTCAATGCAAAGTGCAGCTTAAATTATGATGGAAAGAATTTCCATCATTTTTTTTATGTGTCAATGGTTTGAAAGGATTTTACAAGCCAATATGCATGTGAGCACAGTGAAGTATGACTTTCACAAGTCCTGTGTGAAGTTCCTGCTGTGAGGAGGGAGATATACATGGCTTAAGATGGTACAAAAATACCACTGGATGTAATGTAAAATGAGGTCAGGCTCATCCTGAGTGAAACCCAGATTAAGTGTCACAGATTTGAGAATATTAATATAATATTCAACATGCAAACAAGAAATCCTCAAATTCCTTTCTTTCCATTTAAATTGACTTTTTTTGGTGATCAATTATAATTTCGCTGCTTTTGGCTTGAGTGATCACATTTGGTACGAGTTTATTCTAGTCGACGCATTACAATCCCAACTAAAAGAAGAACAAATGTGCTCAAATCTAAAACTTTAAATTTGGTTAAAAGAGAAAAATATGTGATTTGAAAATCTATAAATTCATATTTTATTCATAGAATAAAAACACATAGTTCATATACAAAATAGTTAAAAAACACCACTAAATCTATAAAAGAATAAGCCTTTTTTTTCCATTTTATTGGCGAGAATGATTTGAAAAAAAAAACACTGTTATGAATATTCTCTCACATCCCCATTCCATACTTAAAACAATGTTTACGTATAGAGCCTAGAGGACTAGTTGTTTGACATTTGGTTCATTTTTTTCAAAACAAGCTTGCTGTTTTTAAGAACTTGTGCTGAACGATCAACATCCTTTTTGATTTTGATCAAATTGTAAGCATTTTCGACTGGTTTTTAGGGTCTGATTGTTGCCGTTCAGTTTAGCAACAAAGCCGGATTTGCTACAAAATCAAGCTCTTATATTAGATTCAATGTGTTTTATCTGTTTTTTCACAGTCTAGCTGAAAATACAGGGCCCATTCTTAGCGCCTTGGGCCTCCTTGTCCTCTTGGTGAGGGTAATCCTTATGATTCCCAAATCGGGGATCATACTATGTCTAAGCTAGAAGGATGTTCTTGCCCCCAGGGGGCCAGTTTTAGGACCCTGCCTGGGTCACTCTGTATTTTCATTACTGCCTCTGGGATTGGAGACTGGCTGGTTTTGGCTCACAATTCATTCTTTGTTAGGATGCCCGGCTACTTGTGGATGGTGGTGGTGGTGATGGGGGTGACCTTTGCCTCAATCCTATGCTGGATTTCCACACGACTAACTACTTGGCCATGCCATGCCATGCAGGATTCTTATGCTGGCCCTTGACTTCATCCGTGGACAGTTGTGGGCTGTGTTTGGGACTCTGTGGTGGTGGCTGTTCCTTTATCTGGGGATGGTGGGACATTCCGGTAGGTAGGGCCTTGAACTTGACCCTGTGCCTCCATGCTTCTGCACCTTTTTGCTCTTTAGCGGTGGGGGCTTCTATTGTAGTCTCTCTAGTCCTCATGGGGGTACCAGATTAAATGGGAGGATGAAGGTTCTGGGGGGTGGTGTGGGATCATAAAGAAATGCAAACTCAAATGTGCTTATTATGTTACTTTGCACATTGATGACCGCCCATAAAAGTTTCAAGAGCAATTAGTCAGAACAAATAGCCAGCCCAAATTATGTTGGTCCGCTATATGAATCCAAGTGAAGCATCAAGTTCATTTTGGTAAAAATGACTCCTAGCAAGAGTTCAAAAGCAGAACCTACAAGGGTAGAGGGTATCCATGATTTGATATCTGATAGATTCGCAGCAATCAAAAGGTCTGTAAGGAGTTAAAGAAGCGGCTTTAAAGTTATTGAAAACCTTTCTAAACTATTTTTGGGATAACACCCCAAAGATGTCAATATTTCAAAATAGGAAATGTCCTCATAGACCTAGACCAGTTCTGTGAGCAGAAAGAGTCCAAAAACAGAATATTGACAGTTATGTACACACCTCTGTAGCCATAACATTCCTAGACTGTCAGACATTTAAAGATTGTATCAATGTTGAATTGGTCTAAAGTGATTGTGGTTCTACACACAAACAGGTTTGGTGAAGGTGGCGTTTACACAACAAAATCTCATAATCTTCTACAACCTGGACCTTTGTTGGAGGTGACAGCAGTCTGACAGCAGACTTTTTAAGCCAAGTTCTTTGACTAATTTCTCGTCCATGAAATTACAATCAGTAGAATCAAGGAACTTTAAAGTGGAGAGTAATAACAGTGGAGAAGAAGGACAAAACACTCCAACTCAAACTTGCTTTTCTCCTCTGTGTTGAATGTGGTCTTTAAATGGACAATTTACTGCTCAGTTACCTGGTTCCCCTGCAACAGTAGTGTAACGAAACAACACCTCCTCTCCTCCTCCTGCTGCATAAGAAGGAGCCTTCTAATTGCCATTTCTCGTCTTCTTCTCTCCATCCTGGACAAACTGAAAAAGAAAGGTTGAAAATGCAATTAGACCTTTAAGCATTTGACTTGTTGTCTTTAGCACATCCATCAATTGATAGTTCAGCAGACAAGGGAGGAGAGAAGGTAAATGAGTTCTTATTTATGTAATTGATGAGTTCTGAGTTCTGTTTTAAGTTTTTACCAATTGCAGGTGCTGCTTCTCAATTAGGCCCATCTTTACTTTTGAGAGACTCTCATGAGGCTCTACTGCCATTTCATGAAGAAGTCTTTATACCTTTATTTTACACTCTTTACATGGACATTTAGCTTTATTAAATTAAAAATGGGCTATGATTGTTTTTAAAATTAAAGGTCTGATTATTATCATAATCTTTAACAATTGCCATGGTTATACATGCATTATTATCTTGTATTTCTTGCACTCTTACATCAAAATAAAAATTCATGCAAAATGTTATTCATTAAAAGTTTTTTAATGATATATATATATATATATATATATATATATATATATATATAATTTAGCAATCCCTTAAGGGAAAGCAAAACTTGTAAACAGTTGAAGCATAACTTGCTGCTCTGATGTTTTTTTGACTGAACATATATTATTTCAATACAACATGTTTAGCAACATGTCTAATAATTATCATATTTTTTAAGCACTCTTCCTGCTCAATAACTACATTACCGGACTGTTGTGGACACTGAATACCAAATTGTACATTATGACCATATTAAATATAGGGAGAAACATGAGTAATCAGAAACCACAGGTGGATGTCTCTCACGTCTCTGTCCTGTTTGCTGTGCTGCCACCACCTTCGTTGCTCAACACGCAGTAATAAACAAATAAAGTGAGGGACATTGATCCCCCTTGAGCCACTGTGGGCATCACGCATCATCCACCTCTGCGCTTATCAGCTGCGTCTGAGTGTGTCTGTGTGCGCAGGCATGAAATGTACCATACGTGTCTGCGCAGTGAAGTGAGAGGGATGTCGTACAAGATGAGCAGTGATGTAAATTCAGAGAAAAGACTGTTAGCGATATTTAATTTATACATGAAATAGAAAAAACCACCATGGCTTCTCACAGTGACATTCAAACAATAATTTACTGTAAGTCTGTTCTAAAATAAAGTTATACATTAATTTAAAATAACATTACTTAAAAAATGACAACTTACCAAAGGTGTTTTTGGATGTTTCTATCATTCATCAGTGCTATTTCTTTTTCATTTCAACATTGTTCTTCATTTCTAACTTTAATGGCTGTTTTCATTGGCTCTGCTTCTCTCTTCCTCTCTGCTTCTGCAGTTAAGCTTGATGGGTTTTGCATAATTCCCCAAACAAACTAACTGACAAAAGGCAGTCAAATTACACCTCCGCAGAGGATTTAGCTCAATGGCAAAATTAATCGGCAGACCACAGAGAAAACGTTTGTTCTCAGATCCTAGCACACCCAAACATTTCAGTTTAGTAATGTGCAGGTCATCACAGCAAAGAAGCTTATTGCTTGGTGTTTTCTAATTAAGAGTACAAAAGGGGATTAGCCTTGGAACAGTGCATTATGTGTCATTTTCTTTCCCCTGCTGTCAAGGTATGAATTATCTGCAATAATATCTCATTAACCTCACGATTTGCTATGTTTAATGGTTCAAGCCTGTTTCTATGATCGTATAATGACTTTTAACTCTTTAATTCCAGCAAAACAAAAGTTGTTGGTTTTTAAACTTGACTTAGTCCAAAAACATAGTGACTTTTGTTGTTTGAGGTGATCATAGCAAGGATCTAAGGAGTCACATTTAATCCAGATCTTTATTTTTTTTAAAAATTAAAAGAAAATTCAAAATCAAATTCAAACATTTAGGGTGTAGTCGAGGTAGATTAGTCAACCTCTGATTGGACGACTGCAGGTTTGATTCCCGCCTTCCCTGCCCATGTGCCGAAGTATCCCTGGGCAAGACACTGACCCCCACATTGCTTCTGTTGGTCATAGATTGGTGCAAGTAGCAGCGGAGCCACCATCAGTCTGAATGTGTGTGTGCTTGGTTGAATGGAACTGTGACTGTGTAGCCCATTAGATCTTCCAAGAAGGTAGTAAAGCGCTACATACTGTAAGTTTAAGCCATTTATCGTAAATCCAACAGAATCCTGTCACAGGTTGATGCTGGCAATCCAATCTAGAAGCTCACAACTTCCTGACTTGATTGCTTTTCAGCCAAATGCCCAAATCTGTCACTGAAATTAGTCTTGGGTTTTTTCTCACAAGAACTAGAACTGTTCTTTTGGTAGGTGCATGCTCGTGCCGACCCTTTGAGAGGTGTTCACCTGCACTTGGACCGGGGTTAGAGGTGCAAAAATTGAGATCAAACAGTTTTTATGTTATATAACAAAAGCTCAGACATGTAGAAACAAAATACCAATGTATAAATCCAGAAATTGAGCAAAGACAAGGTCAAAACAATGCAAAAATATGTCTAAAAAACTACTACACAGTATATGATGTTTCAAGCATTTATTCCAATAGGTATCATAATTATTTGTCATAACTTGTCATATTTGTTTCAAAGGATTAAACTTTTTTGGACCTTAATGTTAAATTTTGAATGAAAAGTATCCCGATTAGAGGTCGGTGTCCTTCCCAGGTCATTGAAAACAGCCGCTGAGGGCAGAGACGTTAAACAGGAGTTTCTTCATAGTTAACTAAACCCTTTACCAATAATGCCCAAGGTAACAATTTGCAAATAAATGATGGTGTCACAAAGGAGCAGATTGCAGCTGTCTATAATGAAGTCCCATGACTTATTTCATCATCATCACCTTATGTGCATGAGTAAATTAGTTGCAATAACTCGTGCTTGCTTTATAAAGCAAAAACACTCTTTAGGAGTACAGAGATCTTTAAATTTGTTTCATCCTAACTGTCTTTATATCTCCTGCATTTTGGCACCCCTTTCCTCTTCTTCCTAGTGCTCAAAGTAGTCCCTTTAACCATCCACCCACCCAAAACCCTCTTCTTTTTGTTTTTTCTCTGAAATAAGCAGTATTCTCTGGTGCTGTTTGATCCTTTGACTATGCAGAGGCTTCATGTCTGGCCAGTGTTTTTGAATCAGCAGGTAGTCCAAGGCAGGCCGTCACAGGGGTCATCACTCTTCCCTCTGTCTGCTTCTCTCTTCCCTCCTCACACACAGATGGAGACCCGCTGAACTTTGCCAAAGGTTAGAGCTAAATTACACATTTTAGGAATTCTTGTTTTATTGAAGCTCATGAAAAGAGTAATTAAACGTTCAGTCAACATTTCTATTAATCACACTAGACATGGAATCTCATTGGCTCCCTTTTATTTAGAAAGGTTTGAGATGATTCCCTTATGCTTTTTATGCAAATGAGAATTATCCTTTTTATTTTGTTTGTTTTCTGCAATTTGGACCTTTCTCCTGCTCTGTGTGGGTTGAAAGGGTGGTCTACAATGTGTGATGTTTGAAGAGCAGACATGTTGGCTGGCGGCCAGCTCATTGTAAGCCAGTCTGGAGTGGGCAGCTTTCACTTGCTGTACAGCAGGCATATGACAACTGCCGGCATTTAGGACCACCAATGCGTCTTCTGTTGTGCGTTATTACTAAATACTCGTTTAAAAAGTGATGGATCTGCTTTTTTCCTGGAGTCTCTGCAGAACATGTCTGACTTGGATATTGTGATGAGCATTTGACTGTTTGAACATATGTGCTTGTGCATGTGTGCATCTGCATATGCACGTGTGCATGAATTACAGCGTGCGCATGCATTAAGGTAGGTAGAGGTAATGGTTCAGAGTGGTTGGATAATTCAGTTGCCATCAACTGCAGCATCTGCCATCAGATGTCTTCTCGACGGGGATCCAGGATGGTGCTGGAGATGCGAGAATATCTGCTTTCACACTGCTGAACATGACATTTGAACGTGCATGTACATGCAAAAAGAAAAAAGCAAAACTGGCGCACACACACAAATATGCACACATGCTTCACAGAGGACGTGTGATAGCCAGAATGCCAGGCCTGAGGGCTGTTGTGTCTCTGATGTTTGCATTGTTTATTCTGTTGCCCTGATGCGTGTCGCGGATCTCTGCACACTTGGGCCTCCCTCTGGCCTCGTGTTATTTACAAAGATGTTTGTGGACATCAGGTTACTGTCCAAGAAGGCCAAGTAAAAAAAAGGGTAGAATACAGAGGGAAAAAGAAACAAATCTTTGCTTTATCTTTTTTGCCTATATTTGTTCCCATACTGCTTCTCTTTCCTTTTAGTTTGTCTTTCATCCTATTTCCCTAAACCTCCTCCTCCCTGGGTCACCAAGTGATGGACAGCCTAAGGAGGGTGCCCGCTCTCTTCTTATCCACTCTGCTCGCACTTTTTGCCGCTTAGGATAAGTAGCGTTTTGCAGCCAGGGAATCATTTTGGAGCCGCAGGTAAGCAAATCAAAGTCACACAGATGTTAATCTCCTGTTAGCACCCCTCAGATAGGTGCTGCACCCTCCCTCCTTCTTCCGGGTTACCGTGAGTCTCTGAGATCTTGTTGAAGAGGGAGTTACAGTGTCTTGATTGAGTTTTTTTTTTTTTTTTTTTTTAAATCAGGGAGGTCAGAGAAGGGGGCAAAATGTCACACTTCACTTTGGGCATGTAGGTAGGTGGGCTTCTCATCTCACCTTACACTTCTCTCCCTTCTCCAGTAAAAATCCAGTTATCTGTGTCTATTGCAGAGAGGTGGCTGACAGCCTGGATAAATCCTCACATTTCCAGACATCTTTTGGGGCCCTATCAGCTGGGAACAGGACCTTGAGCCCTGATGAGAAAACTGGTGCAGGGAAATTGAATTAGCCATTGTGTGTAGGTCTTCATTGATTGCTATTAGAGTTTGCCTGGAGCTGGATGAAGGAAGGATGAAAGGAGTTAAGCCAGTCTCAGAGAAGTGCTCAGGTTGGTCTCAAATAGAAGAGCTTATAAATCATATCAGATTAAAACACATGCACCGCTTCTCTTTCTAACTATAAATAAAAGCACTGAAAATCAAGAAAAAAGAATGAAAGAGAGGAGCTGAACTTGAAGTTTGCTCCTGAAGATGACATATCTGATGACAGTGATCATGCCTCAGTGAGTAATCATGTGAGTAAGTCATGTTGGAAGTGGATAACAATGAGAGTCAAAAGTCTATAAATGTGACAGGTCTTTTAGCTGGAGATGATGGATGGAGTCTGTGATGCAGACGCTTCCTGTTTCTCTGAGTGCAGAAGCGCGGATGAAAGAGCTGCGCTGTGTTTTCAAACTGAGGAAGAACAATAGGTCAGAAGAAGAAAGAGTTCCCCTGACCTAACCCCCCTCCCTCCTCCACTTCTGTTGAGACTGGGGCCTGATAGTTCTGACACCACTGATCTCTGGCTGACTCACACAAAGAAAAAGATACCTGTGGGCATTGTGTGATGCTGCTGCATAACCACCTGCCTCATTTGTGGGTTTTATTCCAACTTTGAAAACAAGTGAACAGCAATAATACTGCCCATCATCCCAGAGCATCATAATGAAGTTTTTCCTCATGTTTGATTACACTTATATAATTCAGATACAGCAATGTACCTTAATGGAATGTATCAACATGTTTTTGATCAAACTGGCTTTTTAAAAAAAAGAATGTGCATTTAGTTAAAAAGAGAAAAATGATTAAGTGGCTTGATTTGGGGTTTTAGATGTTACTTCAAATGAACTTTTTAAAGCTTTTGTGGAAATGTTTTTGTTGTTCAAGATATACACAACAATTCAAACAAGATTAGTAGATTTAAATCCTGTCAAACCTGTTAATTCAATTCAATTGAATGTTATTTATGTAGCCCAATAAATGGTAAATGGCGTATACTTATATAGCGCTTTCTACCCTCATTCGAAGGCCCAAGGCGTTTACAGTCACAGTCCCATTCACCCATGCACACACACATTCACACACACATTCACACACTGGCGAACACTGGCGCCGGCCTCCCACCAGAGGCAAGATGGGGTTCAGTGTCTTGCCCAAGGACACTTCGACACATGGGCATGCAAGGTGGGAATCGAACATGCAATCTTACGATCATGGGTCGACCACCCTACCGCTGCACCAAGGCCACCCGCATTAGTACAACAGTCATCTCAATGGGCTTCATACCAGTAATAGGAAGAGAAGAACATGAAATCAGTTATAAAATACAATAGTTGCTAAACAAAAATAAACAGACTAAGCTAGACTGGGCGTCTCCGCCCTTAGACCCTCCTTCTTGTTAACTGTATCAGAAAATTTTATTACAATGGGAAAGAAAATGAGCTTCACATATTATAAAAAACCACAAGTATTAAAGCTTTGGCTTTGGCCTTGATGAACCGTTTAGAAAACAAAATGTGTAGACAGAAATAAAAAATATATAAATAGATCTGAAGTGCACAATATAGTTTGGAGTATGTTTAAAAAAAGATATACATTAGTGTTTATAACAGCTATTTGTGTAAGAAAAGGCTTTTTTACCTCAACGCATTACATTATTTAAAGAGACAGTGGAGATTATGACTGAATTCTTGCTTCTTTCTCTCAGAGTCTTCTATCTAGAAATCAATAAAATTCATGCCAATAATTATCAAATCAATATCAAAGTGATATTTCACGTTTTAGTCTTAAGATGGTTAAAAGAGACTTTTAAACTGGTTTTGTCTTCTACTGCTTTGCAGATATTTGGGAAAGGAACTATAAAAGGGAACTGCAGTAGGTTAACCCCGCAAAGCCCACTACATCAAATAATTAACAGAAAATAAAATTATTATTTTTTTAACTTTTTGATAAAATCCATAAAAATATTCTAGAAAATCATTTATTTCATGAGATAAAGATAGTATCAATGATGATACGTTGCGTGATTTGTTACGTTTTTGCTGACAACAATGTTGGTTTAAGATGCAAAAATATTGACTCGGGTTTTCCGGGGGAAAATAAAAAACAATTTTCCCACTGACTCAAATTCGATCCACACATTTTTAACATGGTGTAACTGTATTTTAAAGAACTAAGTATCAACAAATTTTGTTTCCTCCAATCCATTAAAAAAAATGCATAACGGATGAGCTATTCGCATCATAAAGTTTCGATAATTAGCTAAACGTTTTCCGTCAAAGATGTTTTTTTTTAATTTCATGGAAGCAGCCTTTTTGAATTTACCAGGAAAAGCTCTTCTACTGCCCCTAATGATAATGAACTACAGGGTAGAAAAAAGGGACCAAGTTATGCACAATGAGTTTTTAAGTACAGTTTGGATCATAGTAATCAGATTGGGGTCTCAGAAATACGAGTATCAAATATTATACGAATGGTTTTAGAAGACACGTTTAAATTATAGCAATTATGTACAGTTAAGCATAATGATAACAGAAGCTCACAGTAAAAGATTTTGTATGAAATTGAACTTCCTTCTGGTCTTTGCTGAATAAAAAGGCATCTCCCTTAGGAATACTTGGGTGTTAATCTGTTGACAGTTGGACTCTTAGAATGGGAAAGAATAAGATAATAAAATCTGATTTCTCGTATCATCTATTTGTTGATAACGTGCAGACTGAATGGGATTGCTCAACCCCAGCCTTTTTTATTTTTCCAGCAGGTAACCTCACTTCACCCGACACATTCAGCAGCGGCTTTACACCCTCCATAGGTGTGGGGCCAGGAACATCCCACGCGGTTGCTCACACTGTGATAGCCTCCAGCTCTTTGTATGCGATTTTCTGCGTGTGCTCGTCTATGCATACGCCGGGCAGCCTGCCTCTTTTATTCAACGATAGCTCTTTCATCCTCTGTAACAGGGCCGCAGGGTCTTGCCCTCAGAGCCCCAGAGATGAAGTCTGGTGTTTATGCGCTTTAGAGTCCCCTCCCACAGAGCGGGCCCTCCCCTTCTACTCACATTAAAGACAAGATGCGGACAACTGCTTAGTGGTTTACTCTCTCGTTTTTGGATGGTTTTACAGGCACAAAGGATTTAGGATAAGCAGCTGCAGGTAGATGTAATGCTGAGGGTTCGTTCTTCAAAAGAATAGTAATTAGTCTTCTATAGTATGTATTTTTCTCAAAGTCTGGTAGTGTTGCAGCTTTAAGAAAAACCTGGTGAAGGGATGTGCTGCTCCTCAGCATGCAAACCTTTGAGCAAAAACCATTTTAAACATGAATAAAACATTGTTATTGAATGGAAACAACACACACACACGCTACATCAAACATTTCTGAACATTTTACTTTTATAGCATTCAAGTTACATACCTCACAGTAAACACATCAAGGAAAAAGTTCAAAACTAGAAAGAAAAAAAATAGATAGGCACTTTTGCACATTTCCGTTCAAATACCTGGGCACTGAAATGCAGTTATTTGCACCTTCTATCAAGCAACCTGCACACACACAGTGCTTGAAAGAGTGGTCAGACCGGTGGCACATACCTGAGTTGACCTCCAGTGAGTGTGTAGATTTATTCTAATCAGTACTCTACTTCTGACAGGTTAACTGTTGCCCTTTGACTCTTGGAGCTCTTTAGGTGTCGCCGTCCCTGTGCTTCCTGTCTGCTTTAATCTGTAGTAGAAAGAAAATGTAAATTAAATACGGCACAAACGTAGATGACGGTGAGCTTGCTCTTCTCACAGTTTGTTTTCTACTCTTGCTTTTGTTTTTAATTCTTCTGTGTTCAAAAGGAATATGATGGATAAGTGGGGATCCCATAGACTTTGAGAGATCACAGGTGGATATGTATTTTGATGAAACAAATTGTGACTCAAAGGCTTTTTATCCATGCATCACACAGGAGAGTTCGCCTGTCTTTCTGTCAAACTGGCTTTTGAGGGTGCAAAAAAGGTAGTGTTCCATCTGTTTTGTTTCAGAGCAGTATGGAGCATACTTGAATTAAATGGCATTGTAATGCCTCCATCAGAGCAATTTTCCAGCAATGCCTCTAAAAGCCCTCACAGTCCTCATCAGTATTATTGTAATTCTTTAGCTCTGGGTTATTTGGCAGCTGCTGTGTCGCACTGGCAAATCCCATTCTCGATGTCGTCCCTTTCTCCGCAGCCAAAGATTCATTGATTTTTCCTTCTCTCTGCTAACCCGATGCATTTCAGATGGCTAGATATGAAACATTTTAATTTCTGCTTGCACCTCATCTTGAATGACAGTTAAAGGTTTTCTATTCTTTTCCTTTTTTTTTCTGCAATGCCTTTTTTTTTCTCCCCCAATCCCTTTAACTATTCAGAGGATCAGAGGAAATGGATTTATCTAGCTTTTCAGTTGTCTATTTTTGTAACTTTATTGATCTGGGTAAGTTTAAGGACAGCGAGATTGGTGGTCACATGTAGACACGGAAAAAAAAAGTTACTGCATTTATTTGGATGCAGCGTATTTCAAATCTGAGCATGTTTGCAGGTGTATTCCCTTCTTGACGGGGCAAAAGTCTTTATAGAAGCTCTGTGCAGTCTGATGGAACCTATTGATGCCTGAGAACACAGGCTCTACTTAATTAGTCCATCACACCCACTGCTTTGGTCTCTATAGGATCCCTATACGCAGTGCTCCTTTGCATAAACCAAGATGTTTTTTAAGACATCCTTGTGTTTCTGTCTGTAAACCATGAAATAAATACAAATATTTACAACACGTTTAAGTCTTTCTCACCGTCGGGCTCACACTTTCCTCTTACCGGCTTTAAGAGTTCATAATGTCATGTGTTTCTGACAGAAAAGGTCCCATTTTTCAGTTTCCACACTAATCTGGCAGCTTTACGCTCGCCATGGCACAGATTTTGGACCGTGTCATTGATTTGGAATCGAGCTTTGCACTTCTTGTCCTTCACTTAGTGTTAAAATCAATGATGCCTGCTTCTGACCATGCATTAAAATATACCCATCCCACCACATGATACACGCACAAATGCACACAGAACTCCACCCCTCCCAGCCTGGATTGAACACACCTTATTTTTATCCGTCTAGTGTTTTGCCCTCCAAAGGAGGTGAATATTTTTCACAAAATAAGTCTGACCTGCTGTGTGAAACTTAAAAGTTTGCATCCTTATCCTTTATGAGCTAAAATGTCACACAAGAAAACACATAAGAAGCACAAGTTTCCCTTTGTATTAAACATAAATAGTGGGTATGTTTCATGTCACTACCCAGGATCTGACTCTTTTATATTGAAATTTTTATTTTGTGTAAACTATTAAAGCAAACTTGACTCTAAAATCATATCTAAGGAATTGCTTCTTACAAAATAGGACTAATGACATCATCAGCTTTTTAAAGATAGATATTTCAGATTGAAATGATTTGGAACAACGGGAACTGACTTACTAAAAAATATACATCATTTGAAATTCTTTGTTGTGCTTCTTGCAGGAGATTTAGTTTTGACCAAAAAGACAAAAAAGTAACCTTTTTAAATTATAAAAAGAATATAAATATATGCACAAGCAAAAACTGTTAAAAAATTATCCAGTTGAAATTAAATTTTAAAAATTGCAAATTTATAAGATGGCATTTGACAACAATGAGAGCATGTTTTACTCTGACTCTTACTCTGACTGTGCCCGCCTTGTTCCTTTTGTGTGTTGCTTTGTCGAGTTTGCGCTCGAAGAGGTTACCGTTACAAGCAAAAAAGCCCCTCTATGGAGACCATAGTTAGTCGTGAAAGGAAGCCATTATTTATCACATACAACCCACCCAACAAACAGAAAAAAAGTGACAATAGGTGAGGAAGAGTGAAAGCAGGAGGGGTGGGTCAGATGGATGGAGACAGAGTGGGAACAAACAAATGATGAGAGCATCTCACATTTAGATCCCTGCGGTGCCTTGTTGAAAAGACCCAGAGCCGATGTCAAGAGACAGACCGCACTGTAAGCGCATCTGTCACCAAAACATCCCGACAAAAATATCGGCAACTAGGTAAATATTACAGATGGTAGGGGGTCAGAGGTGGATGCTGGTCGTAAGTGAAAATCAATACTTGGGAGCTGTGGAGACCACAGTGTTGCGAGCACATGTCTGTGTGCTCATGATGTGGATGCCACAATGGCACCCTTTCTTAACCACATGAAATGTGGAAAGGTAAAGAAAATATTTCATTCCTGGATACTAGATAAGAAAAACAGCAGCTCACATACTACATCTGCATCTTATCTGCTCTTTTTCTACTCTGAATACCCAAATAATTGTATTCTTGTTTTAGGTTATTCTACGTGCAGATAATTGCAGACATTATAAATGTTTAAAGTCCATCTTCAAGCCTTTGATTTGGTCTCCCAAACCGTAAAACCTGATTAAGCCAAATTCTGAAAACCTATTTTCTGAGGCATTCTTTCTTTGCCCCTTTACCCAACCAGGCAGAACAGCAACTACTTACACACTCAATAATGAAGACAGGGCGCAGCCAAAACAAGCCACATGGACACCTACAAAGCCAGGGAAACTCAAAAACGGAGTTTGAGGGATTTTTAAACAATTGGAGCAAAAAAGGTTAGAATGAAGTGGTTTAGGCGTTCATCATCATTTCTAAATCTGATTCCATGTATTTTTTTTTCTATGGAGTGGATAAGTGCTGCTGGTAGATTCTATGGTCATGTTGAGAGAAATCCAAGTGTATGATTAGGCCTTGCAGAGAAGGACTTCCTAATAGGTATTCAGTTGGTAAACACATAAGGGTTACCCTTTTTTCTGGTGGAAAGTGGATTCTAGGTATAAAATAAAATTACTGGATTGACACCACGTCTATTATTATTATTATTATTATTAGGGATGCAACAATACACCTTCTTCACGATTCAGTTCAAACTTTTATTTTTGGGTCACGGTTTGGATTCAGTTCAATACATGATTTGTGTATTACAATGCAGCCAAAAACAAAAAATCATAAACATTCTGTGAATTTGCTAATAAGCAAATAACATTGAAAAAAAAAACTTTCTGTTTGCTTTTCCTATGCCTGGTGTAAAGTGATACATCAATAAATTATGAATTCTTCATACATATTGCACAATACGTTTGACACTTTCAATGTTAACATACTGGTAGGCAGTAGTGATGCAACAATTCAGTTCAATGGTGTGACACGGTTTGGTTTCAGTTCAGAATTGTGGCATCCTTACAGTAGTTTTGTGGTAAACACCACATGCAAGAGGTCATGTGTGTGTCCTTTACATTTACACACTATAGACATTTATTTTGTGACTTCTACTGTATCCATCATTCTGCCCCTTTGAAAACCTTTCATTTTAGTCCCAAAGCCTTCAATAAAACCCTCTGTTTTGCAACTGCAAACATTTAAAAACCTCCTGAGGCTTTTTCTGTTATGAAAGAACTCAAGTGTGAAGATTTGATATGGTCAAATAATCAGCATTAATTTGAAAGAATAGCAAACGTGATGCTTTTTTGTGTCTCCCCCATCAAATCATTAGTTGCATGTTTAGGATATTTGATAGCAGTTTGATCATCAATAATTCATGTTTGCTAAATTCATAAAACATCGTTGTGTCCCAAGCAAGTAACATTTGATATTACATCTAAGGCCCAGAGCAGATATGTTTGCCAGAATCACATCAAATAAAATTTCTAAAAATATTATCTTGCATGTTGTCTCTCAGAGGCTCTCATTGGCCCTGTAAAAATGACTGAAGGAGGAGAAGTCCCCTGCTATCTATTTTCGTTGGCGCCACTGCTCCTTTCTGAGCATTTGATTTCTTGCTTTTTTTTTCCCCTCTCTTCCCACTCCCTCTTCCAACCGCCTCTCATGATGTCAATTTGATTCAATAGAAAGGAATTAGAGCCGGCGGTACCTGTTAAAGTCTGTTGGAAAGGAAGACACTTGTAAAACACTGAATTTACTTTCACCTTTCTGGGGGGATATGACGGTGGGACATAAAGATCAATTATTTGCCAAATCAGAAGTTTCATTAAAATCACTTTTCTCTGTCTGTGTCCTTGCGTCGTTTTAAGTGGGCCATCTGTCTAAACATCTCACAGGGTTCTCTTTCGCTTTTTTCTGATCATGTCCTTGCCTTATTCATGAACCCTAGGAGTCCAGCTTTGTAGTGTTGGAGCTGAAGCAGCTTGCCCCCGCTGAATACAGCTCTGGGCCTCAGCCTGCCCAATGCCCCCCCCCCCTTTTTTTTTTACCCTGTTTCGTCTCTCCCTCCTTGACTCTCCCAAATAATCACCCCCTCCTCTTTACCTCCCTTCACCTCTTCTCCATAAGAGCCCAGAAAATGTCTGCATGTGCTGCACAAAAATGATCCTTCTTATTGTGATCATTTATCCTCACCCCTCTGTCTCTTGCTCCCCTCTTCCCCTCTAAAAACCCACCCACTGCTTTAGATCCCCCTGTCTCGTCCCCAGCCTTCCCTCCTTCCCCACGTCTCCTCCTTATTGCAGATCTGTATGCAGGCTGTGACCTGGGTGGCTACAAAGCACCACACATTATTCTTGATCATTCCTCTGCCCCCCATGATGCCAGTTATGAGGAAAGATCCCCTAATGATGCTCTGAGTATTAACAGTGTTTTATGTCCAAATGTCTGCCTCATTCTCCTAACCAACTGGTCAAATAGATGCAACAATCTGAAGTGATAGTGAGCCTGTTTGATGGGGCCAAAAAACTGGATATTAGAGGGTGGGTGTAATCCAGTGTTAGCAGTGTGCAGCTGTAGTGAGGAATATTTTGTATATTTTTCGTCTGCAAAAAACATTCATATTTAGCACAAAAATGAAATCAGATGCCTGCCAAAAAAATCCCCAAACAAGTGCACAAAGTTCATGAATTTAGTGCACGAGTACCAATGTGTAGTAAACATGTGTGAGTGCGAGATTAGTCTCGATCGGTGTCGGCTGTCACTGTGCCAGTATTGTGTCTGCAGCCAGTCCATCCAGTCCCCCGCATCTCCCATCTCATCCCAAGCTCATCCCTGCGTCTGCAGGGAGACAAGTCACAGCGCCAACCTGGCCTGGAGCCAGTGTAAAAGCTCTGGGTAAGTCCCTCTGTCAAGCTGGGATTACACTGAGATGTTAATCATTGGAGAGCATATTAAAAACATTACATACGTCCTATATTTTAGAACTGAACTAACATCTCTAGAAGCCGAAAACCTTCCAGCTAAATCTCTTAACTTTGTGTAAACTGCAAAAAATAATAGTCTTGTGATTCTTTTGGAATATTTTCAGTCAAGAGTGGTAGAAAAGAAATCCCTTTGAATTCCTGCCCCTTTTGTTACCTTATTGTTTCAGCTTATTGTGTCATAAGTAATTCTAGCCGACTTCAAAGGAGGATGGGGCCATAACTGTTGGCTTGTGGGAAGCTTGGTGGACGTCAAGCAAAGCAAACGACCTTTCTCAGATGGGATTAAATAATATGGCCTCTTGTGAAAATAGTGTATCTCAATATTTTACCATTCTTCAAATTTAAATGTGACCTAGATTTGGCACACATGCAAACTTATAAACCTTGGAACATGATGCCAAATCTGACCTCCCTGAGGATTTTGTGCAAGAAGTGTGCTCGTCTGTCAGTTTGCATTGAAGGGTGTTTTAGCTCACTTTTAATGGATTTTTTTTAGGTGGATGAGTGGGTGCTACCAGAATGGCAAAGGGACCAGTACGGGCAGATATCATGTTACTGGTTTCTGCGCTCTTTTTTTCCCAGTAAACAAAAGAAATATGTCAGAATTATGCATAATCAAGGATCTGCAATTTTGACTAAGTTGATTGAGATGTGTGTAGGAGAAAAGGGGACCTCTTCTCATTCACTTAGAGGGTACCTCTGTATGTATTAGCCTGTGTAAACAAGCAGACAAAGATGCACGCTTTCTGCACAGACCTGTTTTGTTGTACCTTCTGAATTTGACTGCATCTTTTAGAAAACCTGAAAATCGTTGAGTACGAATGTAGAGAGCAGGTCCGTGTGCTTTATGCAACACTAAGTGAATGTCACTGGTCCCCGAGAGAGCTGTCAGCTCGCTCTGAGTGTCTACTATTACGAGCAGACATGCATTCCTGGAGCCAACTACACACAAGTGCAGCCATGTAAGAGAAAACAACAGAGAGCACGCAAACTTTAGAAAACAAGGCATTGTTTTACTGTTGCCAGCAACCAGCAGGAGTTGGACTTAGAGAGACTGTTAGCTGAGCTGGAGATCAGGGGTCCATACTATCACTGTCTGTGCTGCTGAGGAGATCTCCACGGGGGGAGAGAGTGCCCTCTGGCCCCACACACATCCATGGCCCCTCAAGCACATTCCTTACATATTGTTAATATTGGCCTGTCCATCTTCTCCACTGATATCCTGGCACGTATTGTCTTCATTCACTGAAAAGCTGTAGATGTGCTGCTGAATGTTGTAGTTCAGCAACAATAAAAATAATTAAAGACCCATCCCAATGAAAATTATGGTTTTGGTGTATTTTACATGTTCTAGGGACATTTTTCTGATAATGGAGGACTTGTATAAAGAAAATTAAGATCAGAAATGCGTAACTGAATATTTCTTTATTCAAATTACTGTAAATCAGGAGCAGATAAAAAATGCTGGTTTAAAAAGCGTGTAGCAGTGATCTGGATGTAGATATGGAACAATATAAAACAATCAGTTAAAGAAACTAAATTACCAGTCACCTTCACAAAACTAGTTCAAAAAGAACTGCCACAAAAATACAATAAATGAACCATGCTGCTTAATCCCTGGTAGATTTAGAGATAACTTACAAACCTAACAGAGTCAGTTATTCAATATATGTATATATTGAATGTGGCCTATCCCGGCCACTTGCAGCCCCGTGACCCCGAAACGGGTAAAACGGCAGAAGATGAATGAATGAATGAATATTTTTTGCATTCTCCTACTAATGTAAAACTGGAAAAAGCAAATAAGTTTTCTATAAGAACTTGTTCTTTCATTTTTGTTGAAATTGAAAAAATTGGTGAGCTATACAGTCAGCGAGCCATGAACCGTCTGCTCCATTGCATTCCTGTAGATCACATGTGTCAAACTCAAGGCCCAGGGGCCAAATGTGGCCCTCCATGTCATTTTAAGTGGCCCCCAAGAGCATAAAAGTTTTTGATTTCTTAAAATAAAAAATAAAAATTGGTGTGTATTTATTCATATCTAGGGGGAATCTGCCTTGAAATATCAGAATAGGCAACTATACATTAGGACTTAAACACTGTCCATACAACCTAACCTGACAGAATCAAATTTAAAAGGATTTATGATAGAGTAACAAGCAAACATATGTTTTCTATGCAACTGTAATTGTCACTTTCAAAAGTTATAATAAATAAATAAATTAGTTGTTTAACATTAAGGAGTAGTTACATGTATGTTTCATTACATTTAGTTACATGTATAAGTTATATCCGGCCCTTTGAGGACAGCTGCTATACTGATGTGGCCCTCGGTGGAAATGAGTTTGACACCCCTGCTGTAGATGAATAGATCCATGAACGTCTTTGTTTTCCTCGTCCGAACTGGAATCTGACTCAAAACTGCATGGCTGGATAGCTACAATTCTCCTCGCACTTTTTTTACACCTGTTATGTTAGCTTGGGGGTCTGTGGCGTTTTAAGCTAGCAATAATGAGTTTAAGCAAAGAGATCATGGGAAGTGAGTGGAGGCTTACTCTGTGCCAATGGCCCTGCCCACAATTCATAGGCAAATTTCTGATGAATTTCTGCAGCTCTGCATAAATCTGTGTCCAACGAAATGACAAAGTTTTTTTTTTTTTTATTTGGGCTAAAAACAGCATAAAAGACCACTAGGAGTGCTTTGAAAATGGATCAAGAGATGATAAGAGAGGGACTTTAAGGGGCAGAAACAGGGAGAATGCTGCCAGCAGTAATATTCACGCAGATTTCTGTCTGTGTCTTCATGTCACATTTACAGTATGGAGCAGTGCGAAGGAACGTTTTTCTCTCTCGACAGCCGTGAAATCATCTCGTTGCTCATGGTAGCAGAAAGAAGTTACATCTGTGCGTCGCAGCTGTCCCAATTTCTTACTGATGACAACAGAAGGTATGATTTTTTTATGTGTAGAAACTCGTGCGCATAAATGCGTTGCTTCAGTGAAGAGAGACTTCCTTATGCATATGTGAACAGCTCCGGTCACACTTAAAGACGCCACTCACAGCGTGATCAGGGCTTTAACTCTGCTGCAAATTACATGCGCATCTTTAACTTCGCACCAAAATGTTTGCACTGCAACCAGTGAAGTAAGAAATATCTCTGTAAGGTCACAACTGTAGATGTCCACATTTCATTACAATAGTATTTTCCTTTCAATCATAAGCTAAATGTGTCATCACAATGCATGTAACTGCTTTTAGGAAACTTGCTGGACCATAAACTAAGTCACGGTGTCTGTGACTCCTCTACCCACAAAGCCATGTTTATTTCTCCTGATAAAACCATCAGTCAATAATAGTCAATGACAGCAGTTCCTCTTGTATTGCTACTCATGGGAGGAATCGGCAGCTTCTAATTAAGTGGATCAGGATTACTCAAGCAGCATGGCTCTGTGGCAGAGGAGCGAGTACAGTAGATATCAACCAAAAAACCCAACTGCCGAATACACGCTAACGCTTAATCAAAACATATATATTTAACCTCCCAAAACACATTATGCATCTCATTAGGAAAAAAAATCATTAAATATTTAATTAGTGAAAGATGTAGTTTCTAGTTCATTTTCTTACACTGCAAACTATTTGATATTTGCAAAGATTTAAGACCTAATTTTTAGTCATTCACATTTCCAAGCTTTTTGACAAGGCCCATATCATGCTTTTCAGAAGGCTTTCAGAGTAAAATACAGTACAGACCAAAAGTTTGGACACACCTTCCCATTCATTTGAATGAGAAGGTTTGTCCAAACTTTTGGTCTGTACTTTATATTCACACATATGATAATATATAAACTTTGGAACACTAAATAACACATTTTTTAAATAAAATTTGAGTATCCAGAAGTGAGATAAAGAAATACATTTTTTTGTGTTTTTTAATGACTACTTTCTAGTGATTTTCTTCTTAATATTAGTGCTCTTTTCCTATTTTTAGCTTAGCTCTGTTTGCAATGTACAAATGTACAACTCCGCCTGGTTTGACTAATTTGAGTTTTAAAAAAACTACATTTCCATGGATGAACCATAGATCTTTATAACAAATGTTTAAAGATAACTTTCTGGCACTTAAACTTTTGCATTTTGATTACCGGTAGTATATTTTGTCGCTAAAACATGTCGTGAGACAGGATTGCTCTTTATATGTTTCTACACACAGCATGTCTGCCGGTAAAGATTAAAACAAAGAAAAATTCCGACAGATTCAGACAGATAAGTGAATGAGAGTACTCCTGGCTGCTTGGATGCCCCCTTCATCTTTTGTCACCGTTTCAGCATGGTGCCCTCCCTCAGTTGACCTTTTCATGTAAATGCTTGTTTTAAGATGCCAAGTTGCATCAGTGCATAAAGGCTGCAGGGATGCAACTCCAGTGTTGCATGGAATAAGGAAGACAATTCACAGGTGGGGAGAGTCCGTCAAAGTGACCTCTTGAACCTTTGACTTTTTAATGAAGCTTTTATTAGTGACAACCTGATTCACTTTGTTCTCCCTTTGAGTTTGACCCTTGCTGTGCTATTTTTATTTTCTTTTTTTCCTTTTTCTCCGCCAAAAGAATTTAAGACAGTGATAACAGGTGTGCCTGCCTGATCCATTTCTTTTTATTTATCAAATTTGAAGCTAATCTTTTTAACTACCAGTTTGGTCAATTAGGATGTCATTGAATGCTAGCCTGTCCAAAAATGGTAAAAACAAAAAAAAAAGATGTCAAAAAATAGTGTTTTCTGCTTTTTTATGCCTATCAAAGTTTTGATTCACATAATTTCTGGAGAAATGGTGAATGGGGTAAACTTATTTAGTGCTTTTTTTCTTAAAAGCCCCAATGCACTCTACTGTCACAGTCCCATTTGCACACACACATTCATACATTGATTATGGCTCTGCTACCGAACACTGGTACCAACCTGTAACCACCAGGAGCCATGTGGGGTTCAGTGTCTTTCCCAAAGACACTTTGAGACACAGGCAGGCGAACCTAATGATTTTCCATTCAGAAGTCAACCGCTGTTCTTCTGCACCACGCCCCCCTTGAAGACTACTCTACCCGGTTTAATTGCCATGATTGTTTGAATCTTGTAAAAAAGGAACAGCAAATCAAGAAAATTGCAGATTCAACAAGGTTCTGGAATGAGAAATGCATTGTTTTGCTCCTCTTAACAATCCTTTCCTTTTCCGTCCGGTCCAACACAAAAATATTACAAAAATGATTAAGATGAATAAAGTTTGGCCTCGATTACAAAAGGGGTTTATTCAGACATACCTCTGGTTTGTCAGAAGATTCATAACCCCCTGTTGTAAAAGTAAAATATGTAGAACACAAGAGGCCTCCAGCTCTCACCTGTTTACTTAGCTGTTGGACAAGACAAGTTAAAAAATAAAAAATAAACTTTTGGTGATGTTGCAACCAGTGACTCTGCCACTCCCACAGATAGTTGAAGCTCACTTATCTGCCCTCAAGCACAAAGACGAGAGAAAACTTAACTTCTTTAACTTTTTCATTTGTACATTAACGCTTACATAACTGCAATAAACCATTATCTTGACACAACAAATGTTCACTGAAAATTGTATTAAAAGTGTGTAAGGAAGTCAACAAGATTCAATGCTATGTATTTATTTATTGGATCATGATTGATTGTTTTCAGTGTATGTGCTTATTTCTTGTAATTCTGGGAAAATACTGTTTGTATAAATTTCACTGGCGAACAGTCCAGGGTGTCCCCTGCCTTCTCCCACAAGTGGCCGGGATAGGCTCCGGCAGCCACGTGACCCCGAAAGCGGAAAAACGGTTGAAAATGAATGAATACATTTCAGTTTGGATTAAATTAAAAAATGGAACTTGGACTGGATACGTTTTTAATATTCATCGAAACCCGTTTCGAACTTTGCAAATTGTCATTCCTCCTTTTATTTCTGTTTATAATATTTCTTTTTTTTTATCAGTTTGAAATAAATACAGTTAAAAATTAAATGTAAAAACAAGTCCAACTATAATGTTCTAATGAACTGGTCTGGCTTCACTAACCTTTTTTTTTTTTTTAACGGGCTTCAGTCTGGAAGTCAGAGAGAGAGTTTGTTATTGAAGGGCTGCACATGTTAAGGCACGGCATCATTTTGCTGGTCAGCACAGGTTAAAACCACAATCTTTTAAGTCGGTGGAATGTTAAAAACAAATGAAAGAATGGATAAGAATGCCAAAGAAAAAGTAAAAAGTAAAAAAAAAAACCATTAGATCATGGAAAATGTTATCTAAGACTACCATAGCTTGGATAATGATACTAATAATAACATGATTTACACATCAGGACATTGTTTATTGGAGTCTGGGACATTATGGCTAATAAAAGTCTAAGTTCAATGTCAAGCTGATGACTTAAATGGCTTCCAGAATGTAACTACAAAAAAAAGAAAATAAAATTTAAAGTCCACCACCAAATAAGTACATTGTATCTGTTTCTTCTGTTTCCCATTCCCTTGATTGAGGTAGCAGTTTATTGACCAGAAAACTGCAGTCAAAGCCTCCCTCTTCCCTCTTTGACTAGTCATGCTTTCTCCCCTTATTCGACATTGCACTCTGACTATGATCTGTTTGCTTAGCCTGTGGCTGTCTGGCACGTTGACCCCCCCATAAGAGGCCATTTAATGTGTGTTCTGTGCTTTAGAGAAACTGTGTGTGTTTGTTTCTGAGTATGTGTTTGCCACCTTGTCCCCTCCCTAGCATTAACTCATATCCTCCCTGTTATAAATAATTCATTGGCCCCTTCTAGGCCCCTGGAGCAGAGGAGCACTTGTGCAAACCTTTAGCTGTAGCCTTTAGTTACTTCGCACAAATACCCACTCAAGTACTTCTCACTCACAAGAGTACTCTTTTCTCAAAACCCACCACTTTACCTGTCAAAGCATATCAGTATAAAACTTAAATTTACCATTATCCTGTCTAATGTTAAGTAATTTAAGGGTAAGTGCTGTCATGATGAAGGATGATGCAAACATAAATGAGGAGAGGGCTTTAGAATGGAAATTAAATGACAGAGTTAAGAGAGGCATGGTGTGAGGGAGACTTTGTGGAGGAGACGGGATGGTGAGGTCAGAGTGTCATCACGACTCCTGAGGGGAGTAAAGGAAACGTCCAGAAGCACCTGCCTCATTAACGCTCCCCCCCACGCTCACTGCTGACGTAACCCAGCTAACCCTGAAGAATTTACATTAGTGGTGGGCCATACCTATGGGCCATGCAAACACATTTGTACAAGTTTTTGTCGATTAACTAATTCAGAAGTGAGCTTCATTATTCCTCTGCCCTTAATTGAGATAACAATGCAAATTCTCTTCATTAAGTGTGACATGGACAATTTCTCGTGGGCTCCGCAGGGACACCATTACATTCAGAGCCCATGGAGCAGGTTGCAAGGTGTCATCAGATATTCAAATGGCATGCTTGTTTAATTGCAGTAAATGTAGCATGTCCGGATGGCTTGTTGGAGGACATTTAGACTGTGTGTCTTGCCTTTTTGCTGGTTTTGGATGTGCGCAAATGTGTGTTCATTGTTTGGTAATAGAGGCATTTTAGTCATAGTTAAGGTTCAAGGTGTAAGCATGTGAGTGAAGGTGTGCGACCAATCTCCCTGCACAGGCAGCTGTTTGTAGGGTCCCGATGCGGTCCTGTGAGTCTCTTGAGGGATTGTGTTGTTGGACTTTTGTCTTTTATGGCTGCAGCAGTAAACATGACAGGCTGTTTGGAGACCATCTGTTTCCAATGGCTGCCGCATGCTAACAGGGAGCTCAACCTGAGATCTGCTTGGTGTATGTCTCAGAGGTAACAGTCCTGTCTTTCAGCTTATACAAGGGAGTTTTGACGGCTAGAGAGATGATATGCATATGAGCAAAAGAGCAGGAAAGAAGAACGAAGGACTCTGGCGAGTTGAACTTGGCACCTGCATGTGGTAACTGGCATCATATAGCACCCCAAGGACCCACAGGCATATTATATCTATCCAACAGAAAAAAATGCAGTGACCTATCATGTTAAGTGGTGGCATGTAATACTCTAACTTTTGAGCAGTTACCTCAAAAAAATCCCTGTGCAAGGTTGAAGGTTTGTCCCAACTGATCCCAAATTACTTAAAGTCCCACTCTGATCAATCTTTTGATCTATTGTAAAAATAGTTTACGGTGGATCTTGCATCTTGATCTCAGTGCATCTTCTAAGGTGTGTAGATCTATAAATGATTATCAAAAGTTGTAATTTTGTAAATTATTACAATGTATTCATATATTTTTGTGTCATGGCTTAGATCTACAGTTTCTTCCTGCATCTACACACTAGGCCTTCAGAAGACACAACATAAGCTACTGTATGTTAAGTCTGGCTACTTTGGATGAGTAAAATCTAAATGATGATCTCCACAGTTATATCTAAAGTTGAGGTTAGCCCCAAATTTACCTTTACACCTTTAAATATGGTGTCCATCCTCAGCAGGTCATCAATAATATTTGTATGAATCAAGAACTGTAAATAGACAGGTCTTCAAAGCTAGTTTAAATCCATTTTTGAGCTTTCTGTTTGTCGCCATCTTGGCAGGATGTGACATCATGGGCATGTCCAAAAAAAAAAAAAAAACAGATCTAAGACTTAACCTTCATAGTTAACTTTTTATTCGAGCGGACCAAATGTGTTCACAGCAGAAAAAATGTTTCCGCTGAATGGTCAGCCATGGACATATAAAAGCACACACACACTCGCTAACACATTACATGAAACAGACGTAGAATTATTACAAGCTAAAAAAGCAATAAAAGACGCAGTCCCAGAGCGTGACAGGCGGAGCCAAGTCCTTCTAACACTGTCTAGCAACCGACACAGTGCTGTGTCAAAGAAGTGTTTTTCTCTACACCTTCTGTTGCCAGATTCAA
The DNA here is from genome assembly GCA_037389245.1 of Oryzias sinensis. Lineage (NCBI taxonomy): Eukaryota > Metazoa > Chordata > Actinopteri > Beloniformes > Adrianichthyidae > Oryzias > Oryzias sinensis. The sequence continues at coordinate 5,193,515 of CM074501.1, forward strand.
ATGAGAAAAGAGACTGTCACACTCTTCCTAACACATTAGCCATTATTATGTCTCTAGTGCTCTCATTTGTTCACCTCTCTTATTAATTTAGGCCCTCTGTCACTGAAACTGTGTTCAAACAGTGTGGTAGTTGGAAAGTGTGGCACTGATTTGCAAGTCTCGTACCTTTGAGGCCCCCTCTTTATCATTTCGCCATTACTGATGCGCACATGTTCTTTCACAATTGGCCTGTGTTAAAAGCAGACTGATTACTGGTGTGGACTTACTAGCAGCTTGACATTGTTTTCGTTTACTGAATGCATCTGTTGGGATTTGCTTGACTTTCTTCTCATTTTGGTTTCATTCTTTTTTTTTAAGTGTTTACTTTCTACACCATTCTGTGAAAATGACCAGAATCTAAAACAGGCCTTTCTCTGGTGTCCTTTTACTCTCGCTAAATGTACACACATATTGAATAGCTACTGCACTCCGCCTCTCATTATTGCTCAGTGAATTTACATTGAATAGGTCATTGGGACCCAACTAAGTGGAACTAATGTGAGACAGAATAGTTGAGGGTTTTGTTCAGTGTTACTCAACCCTCTGCTCTCTAATAAGGACTCTTTGATTACTGTTAAGTAGCAGGGAGAGTACCTCACTGATCTGTCCCAAAGGAATGGACGTTTGGGTGCTATTCTTTCCATTTCTTTCTATTTTTGGCTTGTAAAGAGTTATATGATTGTGGAGGGAGAAGGGTGCAGAAGGCCAGACCATATGCTGCGCGTCGCCTTGCCTTTCATAGAAAAGACTCACTAACATATCACAGGGTCACTCTCTGACATCAACTAAAGTGAATTATAGAGGGCTGTTAAAGACCCACTCCAATGATAATTCTGTTTTTGGTGTTTTTAACATGTTCCTGGGGCATTTCTCTGACGATGGAGGATTTATATAAAGCAAATGAAGCTATATTCTGTGAATCAGGAGCAGATGAAAAATGTAGTTGGAAAAAAATTGTGACAGTGACGTAGAAAATAGAGTCTGCAGGCCACGAGCTCTCTGCTCCACTCCATTCTGATTCATCCACTCGCAGATGAATACATCCATGTAATTCTTCGTTTTTTTCGTCTGAGCTGCATTTTGATCAAGACTGAGCTCCAATATTGCTCAACATTTTTGCTGAACTGCTAATGTTAGGTTGGAGTTGTGAGGGGCTGTAAGCTAGCAGGAGAGAGTGTAAGCAAAGGGATGATGGGAAGGAGGTCAGGCTCACTTTGTGTCAAAAGTGCTGCCCACAACTCAGAGGTGAATTTCTAATGAACTCCTGTTGCTCTGCAGAAACTATGACCTAGAAAATGACACTGTTTTTTTTTATTTTGCCTAAAAACAGCATCACCTACGGATAAATACAGTGTAAATCAAAAGGTGATCAGTGTGGAACTTTAGACATCCAATTCAGTGGTTCCACATGAGCAATGGGATCCTACTTCATAGTTTCAACAATCATTTTGTTCATCCAAGATGTAGTTTTTGTAAATGTTTGTGGAAATGTAGGCACAGGTTTTGGTAATGCACAAAATCGTTTACAGGGTGCTTTCCTGCACGACATGTTTCAGCTCCTTAGCTGAAATAAATGGTCTGTAATGTATATCCTGTTTCTGCTTTGTAGGCTTGTCTGTGGGTGTAGCCATGAAGGAGAGCTGATACTTACACCTCTGGCTCGGCATGGTGGGTGAGAGCGGAGAAGCTGACTGACTTTTATTAAAATGTAGCTGCAAGTGTGTAGTTTAGCTCTAGCACACAATCACTGCATGTTTTCCGTCCTGATTACACGCCCATCTCTGTGTATGAGCCTATGTACCATTAGTGGAGTCAGGTTCAATTAAGTGCACTATCAATTAAGACTAAATTCAGCTCCAGCATTCACAGCTAGCAATAGCATTCTCGTTTTGTCTGCAAGGTAGTCATCCAGAATGTTGCAGGTAGAGAGTCAGATGAAGGACAGGGGGGGAAACACATCCCATCAAGACTATGTGAATACACTGGATTTAGAAGTAGCAAGATTGATCAAATATTGAGTAAGTGAAGGAAGGACATCCCCACATCAAAGACATGGATTGGGAGGCACAGGGAGAGATTAAGGACAGCCTTGAAGAATCATGTGAAGGAGATGAAACTGCGACGGCTTTAGCCAAACGGAATGGGCCGGTCGATGGCTGACCCACTGTACTTCTTCTCATAGTGACAGCTTTCTGACTATATTGCTTCTTTCCCCTGCTTTTGCCGCCAGATCTCAAGGATGCACCAGGCAACCTTGAGGAGGAAGGTGTTTTGAAAGCAAAAGGGGGCACGACATCTAAGGATAAGAAGCCACTTAATTATTGAAAAGGTAAACACCTTTAAAATATTTTCCCTTCTGGAGGGTTTGCTCCATCTCCATGCATTTTCTGCACTATTTTTTTAGAATTTTCAACAAAACGTGATCTTCCAAAACTTTTCTATGGTATGTTGGGCAACAATAAAATAAAACTGAGGACACAATATCACTGTAAAAAAAAAATAAGTAGTAACTTAAACCCCTGCCGATTCTGGCCAAGTCAGCCCGCCTGATTCTGGCTCAGCTTGACTGCCTGAGCCTGGCTAGCTTTGTAAAGTCCTGCTTGTGGGCGGATGCTGCTCATAAATATGTATTTGGCTTAAGCTGTGTAGTCCCACTGCTCTTGACTCTGCAGTGTTAGACCAAACCGTATGCTCCTCTCACTGGTCAAACCTCCATAAGTTACAAATGTAGCTTCTTGGACTGAATGTAGAAAAAAACAAGGGATAAAGCATGGTTGGAGGGAGAATTTAGGAAGCATTTTGCATTACATTATTGCTTACCATCCGACTGAACAGGGAGGAGAAAAGTTTTTATTTGTATTGTTTGTGGCAGTGTCTCTGCATTTACAAGCCTATAGTTACATTACGTTTGATCCATATCTGTTGAAATTTAGTCTCTTCAAAGCTTGAGCTCTGAACCTTGCGTTTGGTCTGTATTCAGACTGGTGTCAAGGGGACTTTCCTGATTCGAACCAAAGCTAGTAAACAAAACCACGTGGCTAAAGATCTCTTCACTTATTGGTCAGGAATTACAAGGGCGGAGCAAAGTAACTAGAAGCAGACATTATGGAAATCCTGCACTTTTCAGTCCTTCCCGGGGTAGTTCATTTAAACTTTATATTGTCCTGACCAATTTATAACATCTGTATCAATGTCTTGCTCAACACTTTACATGCTTTTTTGGTCAGGTGGAGACATGCTGCAGGGGGGTTACTGGCAAGAAGACAGCTAAGAAGGTATGCTGATAAGTGTTTATGACATATAGATTGTCTGGAAAAAGAGAGAAACAATGTGTGTCGCGTTAAACGTTGTTTTGATGAGCCTGCATTCATTCTGACCACATGTCACTTAGTTGCTGTGGCTCATTGTTGTGGTGTTATGGCATTATTTGGAGAGAATTATGTTAAGGAACTACAGGGTAGCATTTAGGATGACGTCACTGGTAGTGCGTGCCACGTAACAAGACACAGAAAAGCATGTAAGAAGCGTTTTGAGATGTGTTAGAAAAATCGTAACAAGTAAGGAGTTGGACCTTTTTTTGGTCTTTGATAACACAACAATCATCACTTAACGACTTATTTATTGCTACATTCTGACTGTGTTTAGGTCACATGACCACCGGCTACGGTGGCCATGTTGGTCCAGTTGTTCCACTCCAAGGACGGATTCGAGTCAGACTGAGGAACCTCAAAGCGAACTGAAGCTCAGACCGATTGGAAACTAACCGAAACCACTTCAAAAGATTGGACCGAGAGCGGTTCCTGGTCCCGGACCCGGGTCCACTCGGGTGAATTCATACTGAAAATTTGTTTTGGATTATCGTGTGAAACAAACTGGTTCCCTTGACGCGAATCAAATGTGTCCTTTCTGAATACACCCTTACTAGTAAAGAACTTCGATTTCAGCAGCAGGTCATATCTAGTAAGGATGTATGCTCTTAGAGTCAGGCACAAGGTAACACTGTTACAACGGAGCTTTATCTCCAGGGTTGACATTCCTTCAACTACTTCAACTCTTCAACCGTTCACAATTACTGTAATTCCAGTGAATTCTGAAGCGGAGAAAAGCATATTTGAGACAATATGGAACACTTTACAGTGGTGAAGGGTTTACAAAATCACAGTGAATCAGCTGATTCTGTTGCCGAGTAAATTGGATTTTCATATATTAAAAGCCATTTTTTTCACTGTCAGGATCAGCTGATTTATGATAATCGCTTAAATGGTTGAAGACTTATAGGGTATCTCAAAAAGCATGTATCATTTAGGTGTCATCTCCAGTGTTAAAGGCACATTTTAACAATTTCTTCCTTGCATGCAGTGGTGCTAGTTTGTCTATTTGTACTGGTTTTCATAGGAGTGGGTGGGGGGCCATACAATTTTACAACTTTTGGCAAATCCTTAGAAACATTCATCTTTAGTTAGATTTTGTGCAAAAAAACCTTGCCCCCTAACTTTGTATCCTTTATAGTTTCAACTTTGTCTTCTCAAAAAAAAAGAAGTGCAAATGTTCTGAAAACAATCCGAAAAAAAATCATGTAGGAAACGCACTGGTTTTACAAAAGGACACATTGATGCTAAGCTTTCATAAAACCTAAAGTCTCTCATACTTCATTCTGGGAATTTCAAGTGCAAGCTTCTCTCTTTGTAGGTGACCTAGTCTTTTGTTATTTGCATAGAACAAAAACCATAATAAAAGACCCAATTTAATGAAAATTGCGTTTTTTGGTGTTTTTACGTCTTCTTGTAGCATTTCAGTCATGATGGAGGATTTATATATAAAGAAAATTAAGCTTAATATTGCATTTCTGAGCATTTAAATTATTTAAATCATTGTGAATCAAAAACAGACAAAAAAAAAATGCTGTTGGGAAAAAGCTTATAGCTGTGACGTATGTGCTACCATGGATGGGCCACATACTCCCTGCGCCGCTCCATTCCAGAGCTTCTACCTACAGGTAATTAGATTCATATACGTTTTTGTTTTCCTCGTCTGAGCTGGCATTTCACTCAAAACTGTACAGCTGGATAGCTCCAATATTGATCGTCATTTTTGTGTGAGGTGTGAGGGTCTGTAATCTAGCGGGGGACAGTGATGATGAGAAATGAGGGAAGACTTACACCACGCCAACCATACCACCCACACCTCAGAGGTGAATTTCCAATTAACCACTGCCACTCTGCAGAAACTATGTTCAAAGAAACAACACCTTAGTTTAAATCAATTTCTTTTGGTTAAAGATGGCATGATCATATTTAAAAGATCACTGGAAAGGCTTTTACAATAGATTGAAATATTAGTGGAGGGGAAATTTAAAGCTTTTTTTTAAATCAACAAACGAAAACAAAAAAGTCCGAAAAAAGATAACTTCTGCTAATAACTTTATTTATTATATATTTAATTATTATTTATTGTTTTTGAAGACAATCTCTTAAAATTCATGAGATTCAAGAGTTCATGGTGATTTAGCTGAAAGGGTTTTAAAAAAAACTTTATTAAAGGGAAATTAACTACTTATGTGTATCATTTGATTGTCAGATATGACAAACACTGTATTTCATCTTCAATTATGAGGATAAAACTCTTTGTGGGGGTTTGCTGCAGTTCATCTAGCTGAAATTACAGTGATAGCTAATGTCAATCTGCCGCTGAAAAGCCAAATCAACCTTTTCAGTCTTTTGCTCTTGCAGGACTGAATACTAAACTCTGCCAGCCAAGTACTGTAGACTGTGCAGTAACCTGACAGAGGCCAACCTCTTAATTATAACCCCATTTTCAGATTTGTAAAAACTTTTTTTTGCTATACTGCAGAGTGCAAATTGAATTTAGGATTAATAGGATTCAGCATCAAGTCTCACACCAATGATTCTTATGACATCCTTCTCTTATCTTTAGCTGTGTGATTAGCTCTGTCTTTACAAGTTACATATCACACCTCACCTCTGTGAATATTGCCATTCCCTCCTCCATTCTTGCCCTGAGGCCCATCCTCTTAGGGCCTTACCCATTGAAGCTCCTGCCTACAGTAGCCTGTCCACCCTGCGCCCTGGCTGTCAGCTTTCCAGGCAGGCTGCACTGACAAGGGGAGGCCACTCAGGCTGTCTGTCATGGGGTTATTCTCAGGGCGGAGACGGTTCAGCTGATTTGCTGACACTGGCTGGTGTGCTGAGGGGCTGGAAGGGCGGCACATGGGGATTTACAATGTGTATGTGTGTGCGCTACGTGGGAGCTACCAGGGGCTAGCCTTGCCAGATGACACAGGTATGGTGGAGGCGGGGGCCTAGAAGGCAAAGAGAGAGAAATACAGGGCTGAATTCGGTCACACATCTAAACACACACCAAGACTTGTTCACACAAAGTTGAAGGACGACGAACAGGGTCTCAGACCTCCAAATCACATCTGGGAATAAACCTCCTTAAGAGAGCGGCGCTCTAATCAAACAAGGAAAACACTTGATAAAGTTTTAGTTTTGAATCAGAAAAGAACAGGTTTAGATCATCGGTGTTTGTTTCATTTTGCACAGAAAAGTAGTGCTGTGGTTTGCAGAGTTTCTTGATATGGTTAATAGCTTACATATTCTAAGTGTTGTTTTTTTTGGTGAACGCTGCCATGTTTTCACCTGTTTCTGCGCTGCTCTTGTCAGGAGGCATTTCTTTTCTCAAGAGTCTACCTGCTGTTTAGTTTTAGCAAAACCTTCTGTTAAAAGCGGCACCTTTTTGTTAACATCTCTATTTTAGTATTAAATAGCCACTGCGTTTTATCCGGTTATTCACTACAACCAGTGTGTCTATCACAAAACATTTGAGGCCTAAAAGATATAATTGTGTTGGTGTTGTTCTTAAATTTGTTAGCACTGGTTCTCAACCTATCTGGGATCCTTGATTGACTAAGATAAAGAAAAATATCTATGAAGTACAAGTTATTTCAAGTAATACGACTATGAAGATCTGGAACATTTATTACCTCCTGGTTCATGTCAAGTTAAAAAAAAAGGAATTTTGATGTTTCTTTTTGGACCTAAAACAGACTATAAATAAAAAATAAAACAGGCTAGGACTATAAAATTAATAGAGAAGATGTGACACCCCTGACTTCCAGTCAGGGGTGGAGCTATATGAGAAAGCAAGACATCTGCATGCCCCTCAGCAAAAAGCCTCCCCCTATTTTTTGTCAATATTAGCATAGTTACTGACAAAGATGAGAAAATCATTGATAAAAGCCTCTATAACCCTTTTGCTGTCCTACGGGGTCAAGAGGACCATTGACATGTTATCCCTAACATGACAAAGGTGGATAAAGGTGGAGAGGATTTCATGTAATCCATGGACACCAGTGAAGACAAATCATTGAAGAACAAAGTTCTTGTGGGGTCTAGATGACCTCACTCCCAATGTCGAAGTGCCTAGGATAGCACAAGGGTTAAGCATTGCAAAAATGACAAATGCAATATTTTTTATAGCACCTCAGCTAAAAGAACAGCTGTTTTAATATTAATAATACATAAAACTGAAATGTCATTGGAAATGGTCTTTCAAACTGCTGTTCCCATTTGCCACCCTTCTAAAGTCTTCTATCCCCCGCCCACCAAAACAAAATGTTCTTACTCCACCACTGCCTCAGATCAAGTACAGAATCAATGTACATAAAATAAAAAATAGGATTTTGTGTTTTTTTTTTGTTTGTTTTTTTCTTGTGGTTTTTCCTTGTCTCAAAATGTTTTAGTGAAAGAAATCTGTTACCTTGATTCTTTGTTGAGTTGAAGTCGTACTAGTTCAATAGTGCAGTTCTTCAAATACAAAGGGGCACAATTTCTGAACTTTCATGCTGGGATTATTTCCAATATTGTCATAGGCAATATGTTTTACAAATTAGGAAAGGACGTCTAGAGAAATAAAAGTTTCAGAATGGTATTCAAAACCCTGCTGTTGCTGATGACTGTTGCTGTGTTGCATGTTTTGGTGATTGGTGGGTTTCTTTGAGGACGTGCTGGTGTCATTTTTTCCAATGGGACGTATGATAGGACCTGATAGGTTTGAAGAAAGTGGAGTGGTCTGCAGCTGACCTTGAACTTAAACTCTCCTGTTATGAACTGAGCAGTATGTAGCCTCTGACAGGTTGCTTTCATTTACTTAATTTTTGGTCCTTTTGGCAGGATTGCATTATATTTTAGTTTGGAAAACTCAGCTGCTATTGTAGTGAGCAATTTTTCAGACTATCTTTTGCCATATAATGTTGAAAAGAAAGTAGACACTTGATTCAACACTCTTTTGGTCTTCTACATTTCAGACAGAAGATTGGTTGTTTGGGGTTCTTTTTGATTTCTGTGGTCCTGTGATTGATCATAAACTTGTTCAAGGTCTGACCTCTCATCTGACAGACAATTGAGATAAAAATCCAGACCCTACTGACTCCCCGGAAGAAGACATAAAGTGGCTGCAGAAAATTGATAGGGCAGATGAATTTCACTCAACAACATCTTTTCGTTTTAACCTTGGACCTCAATTATCATATTGAAAGATACCAATCTTGCTTTTTACATGACAATTTTCTCCTTTCGATTTCCCATTATGAAAGCAGCATCCTGAAACTGCAAATGAGATAGAGTTCAGATGTTAGTGTTCTGTTAATTTGACCCAGGCGCTTCTGCAGTAAGCAGATTCGAAGCAAAGCACTTAGTTTATGCAAAGGCCTAATGACTTGGCCATCTAAAACAATTTGGGAACCAATCAGTTGACACGAGGAGGGTAAATCTAATATGATAATTTATCTGCATCAATGCGACTCGCTTAGCAGGGAGGAGTATGCTAATTGCGCGACCCTTAGCTAGTGACTGGATGCACACAGCTGGGTGTGTTGCCCTAGCTCTGCTATTAAAGAACTTTGAGGACTTTTGAGTTTAAGGGAAGCGAAGTTCTCTTGAGGTGGTGATGGGAAGTGAACTCACACACTGAGTTCAGCACTGCTCCTCAACCCTCCATTTCACTTCCACATGTGCCTGTCAATGACATGACAGCATAAAAAAATAAGGTCTATATTGTTAATAAATAGAGATGAAAGGATAGCAGCTTTTAATATGTAGGCTGAAGGCTCTCTCCGAGGGACCATTTTTGCCATTGCAGAACATAAGTTACGCAGTTGCAACAATAGTCTCTTAATTGATTCATTTAATTAGCCAGAGATGGAACTGGCGCTAAGGCTTGTCAACCTCTATAATAGGGGGTCTTCTTCTGTATGCTCAGCCTGCCTCTTACCCCATACCAGTCAACGCTCTAATAGAGTGTGATTATATGTTAATGAAAACTACTTCAAAACCTTTTTGTTGATGACCAAAGAAAACAGTCTGTGTTTCTGTGGCTTTCATTTTTTAAGAGGGTGGGCCTGAACCAATACGATTACAGTGTTCCTTTATTCACTGCAAAGGTTACACGTTAGGTCAAATCCAGGAAGTAGGATTAAAGTCCCACTCCAACTATATTTTTATTTATTGTCAAATCGTTCCTAGTGGCCCTTGGAAATTATTTGGCAAAAAAAAGCCTGTGTTGTTCTTTAAGACATATTAAGTAATTCATCGAACTGCTTCTGAGTTAGGTAAAGGGACTGTTGGCATGCAAGTAACCCCACACCACATCCCGTTATTCCTTTTGTTTACCCTCTATCCTGCTAGCTTCCAGCCCCTGGAAACCCCAAGCTGAGATGGCAAAAAAACAAATCGGCAATTAAGATTGAGCTGGCGTCATTGTAAAATTTTTTCACTTCAGACAAGGAAATGAATAGGATTAATGGACCTATTTGTCTGCTAGAGTTGGAGCGGAGAAGGGAGACTTGGCTGGTCATCGCAGTGGCTGCGCCACAAACCTGAGCTTTTTTCATATCACATTTTTTTATCTACTTCTGATCCTCATGATATGAATAAAGACTTCCACTCAGAAATTAGGCTTAATATCTTTTATATAGGTTTTTCATCAAGAGAAGAATGCTACAAAATGATGTTAAAAACACCAAAACATGATCTTCATTGGAGGATCCTAACCCTGTGCTATTCTTAGGGTGACCCTACCCCACATTGATGTGTTCTCCCTACCATGACAGTGGATAAAGGTGGAAAGATTTCATGTAATCCATGGACACCAGTGAAGATCGAAAATCATTGAAGAAAAGGTTCAAAGCACTGTTTAGTGGGTCTAGATGACCCAACTCCCAATGTTAAAGTGCCTAGGATAGCACAAGGGTTACATACTGTAAATCTCCTCACTACACGCTTTCAACACTTTTCTCAGACAGACATGACGTTTTCACACTTTTCTGTCTTGTAAAACTCAAAGTTCAAACCTTAATAGAAAAAATGTGTTTGTTTTGAAGAGAATGCAAACAAACTGACGCAGTCTGTCAGTTTATTTTTGTTTTTTTGTACTTGAGTCCTTTTTATTTTGTGCAGGTTGGCTGTGGCTCCTGGGGGGTATTCCAGAAGGCACGCGAATCACCGACTTCAAATCCAGAACTCTGGCTGAAGTCCACCTTTGAACTTGCTTACTTCTGCATGTTGGTTCCAAAAAGACCGGACATGAGCATGCATTGCGCTCGACTTGGTAACCCTGGCTATTGCGCGCGCACGGCAAGTACATAGAGGCATTCTAAATGGATCGCCGATATCCCGAGTCACCATGGAACGACGTGGAGAACAAAAGAGAGAACTGTATCAGTCTATCTTCATTTCTATCTCACTTATCTCATTTCTATTTTCATTGTGATGCACATATATAGCGCATATTTTTTTTCAACCTAAGTCATTACGCCTACCTAACTCCAAAATTTTTACATCTCAAATTTACATATTTATCTAACTAAATGTCATATTACTGCAATTCAATTAAATGTTTTTCCATCTTAATTTATTGTATTTCTTGAACTCTCAAATGTCTAAGTTTGAGGCTGCAGATATACTAATTTTTATAATAATGAAATGAACAATGGATACGATCATTAATCATGATGTCATTTACCATTTTCTGACTTTAACATTACATTACAAAGCACTAGTGGTGCTAAATAAACTCATCCTCCTCTCCCTCCCTCTCACTCATGGTACTGAAAAAATTAAACATAACTGGGCAAATAACTAGGGAAAACACAGAAACAGCTAACTAACACATTTGGTCAAAAACCTGCCACTTAAACCCAATCTGTTCAGACAGGCAAGGAAATGTATCCCACAATTCCTTGCGGTGCCTATCTAACAGCAGCACCAAAGTGACACCTACTTAATTGAATTAATTTGAATGAAATTAAAATAACTGTCTGATAAGTAGCAAATAATTAAGTTAGATCAATGTAAAAAGTTTATCTTTCCAACATCCATACTCTGGTCTTATCACCCTCTCACGGTGGAAAAGTATTATCTGAGCTTCTTCATCCACTAAATCATCTTCAAATGGGACACGCTATGCTGTTTCACCTGTTATGGCAACTTTGACATACCCTGAAACATACCTCCATTTTTGGAACCAAAAGCTGAGGTTATCCACTTCCTTAGCCCCTCAAACTTACCGTGGTAACTAGCATAACCTCATTTCTGAATAATTTCATGGAGGCTCTGTTCTCTCATCTGTCTGTATTCGGAGTGGCGCACAGCTGCCTACACTTTAGATAATTTGTTGTGTTCTATATAAGCTCCCCTGTTTCTGTGCACTGTCGCAGTGTGGTTTTCTGTTTGGTTCTTTGACCTTCTTGTGTGCTAAGGGCCTGTGTTGTCATGTTTTTTTTTATTTTTCTTACCACTTGGAGTGGTGCCTTTTGTTCATTCAATTATTCTCCTCACTCCACTTCGCCTCTTCATTCCTGCATTTGGGTCGTCCTGATTCCCCGCAACACAAACAACTGATTGCAATCAAAGATGAATGTAGAATTTGCAAACTTTGACAATGAACCTTTATAACAGTATTTGATGCAGTAGATCGACCTTCAACTCTGCTTAGGTGTTTTAAACTTTTACTCTTAAAGTCCCAAACTGTCAAAAGGAAGTGAGTGAGCGTTTGCTGTTTAATGAAGTATAAATGAAGTATTGTTGTGTTCTGTGTTAGATAAAAATTGATACAATTATTAAGACGTACTATCATATATAAAGGAGACCATTGTTTGTGATTATCTCAGTAATAAAACAAATTCAGTGAGTCCACTTTCTGATAGTTTTTAGATTTATATTCCAAAGACTTGGTGCACTTTGACAAGTTTTGGTTTGCAGGACCTCCATGTCAGCATGTATTAGTTTCTCTGTAAACTAATGACTGTTTATGTCCATCCTCCCAAGCCTTCTGCTACAAAGTTGGAGCCACACAACTAAAAGTGGGGAGTGATTACAACTTCCTTGAACGTGAATGGTGCAGATGTCGGCTTGGCCTCGGAGAAGCAGGACAATGCCCTCAAAGGCGTCCTGACACAATGGGCCTTTCTCCTCTGCCGGAGATGTCTCTCTATAGCAGCGTGCAGAATGGGGATGCTAAGCAGGTGGCACACAGGGACAGAGACAGGCCCAGCCCTTTCAAGTTTCCTTGACTGAAAAGCATTAGCGGGAACATGTGTGGAGGAGTTGTCGCGGATTGCTTCTGTGGTCAGTGGGCATTAGCGTGAGGTGTCATTTAGCTGTGGATTAGCCAGGCTCCATGTGCACAGGGGATTTTCCCTCTATTGATGGGACACTGAGAGAAGCTAAGCTTGATGCTCACTGGTATCTTTCGCTCTGATCTTTAATGGTTGAAGACAGAGGACACTGGAAGTCTCTTATCAAGATTTCAGAAAGTGCTGAAACTCCATTCCCATCTTGTCCATCCCATTTCTTACTCCTTTTCCACATTTTGTCCAAACTGCTATTCATGCAGCATGTTTTTCCTAACCCTTAAAGCTCCCATTACATTAACTGTAATGTACATTTTAGTGTGAAAATGTGTTTTTAGCTTCTGCCAGACTGTTTCTCGCGCCCCATGTTTGTGTGGAAAAATGGAAGCACCCGGCTCTTATGGTTTCACAGATTTAATTATGACAGCACAAGTGTCCCACCGTGTGTTTACCACAAAGAGTCCCTCTCTATGGCGCTGAATAATTTACTCAATGTAACCGCAACTGTGTGGTGTTACTGTGGTTTCCGTGGGCCCAGAGGAGAGCAGTGGGGACCAAATGAAGAAGTCACCTGGTGTCTTCTTCCAAGGTCTTGCAGAGTTAAGATGCAATGAATAAATTAATATCTAATGAAAGGAAGGGCCACTATTACACTCACCCTGCATCACTGCCATCAAGGAGAATGGCGAACCAAGCACTGAATGGACAAACAACATGACAAGACAAAGAGTGGCAGTAAATACCTCATGTGCTTTTCCTCAGTGCTCATTTGAGCAGATGTTAAGTCAACTGTGCATTCAGTTTCTTTTTTTTTATTTGTGTGGAGAAATTTGTGCTTTTTGTCCCAGTCTGCTTTGATTACATATTTCTCAGCAATGTAAGCTGTTTTGTTGATAGACTTATTAATACACTAATTAAGTCCACATATTAAGCAATAGCAGATACTCCTCAGTTTTGTTTGTTTATTAACTATAATGGGAGCAAATAACAATTATGAAATCCATACGGTTCCTGTCAGATTACGAATATGCACTAAACATTTTTATCGTTCTGCAATTAGCAGAAACTATTTCGTCAACCTCTGCTACGGCAGTATGTACAGTTTGGAATATGATATATGTTAATGGCAAAACAATATGCCTGCAAATATACCTTTTGTGTTCCTTTGTCATTGAAGGATTTAATGCGTCATTGGCACATGTGCAAGCCGAGCCCCGCTGGGCTGTTGCTAATGTCTTGGCCCCCTTGTGAGAGTACATTATCTCTGAGCCTCGCTATTATTCTGGAACAGTCTTTGACTTCTAATGTGTCTATCTACACTTCCTTGGATATCTAGCATCATTATAACGCAAACTAACACTCCATTATAGTCATTTCTTGTCATTACACCAAGAGATACTTGTTTAGTTAAAGCTCTCTCGTCTTGGCTCTTTTAATTTATGTGAATGCCAATTAGATGTCCGACAAACATTTGGACAAACACAAAAACGCTAATCCCTCATTCAGATGTACTGTCACAAAAAGGCCCGACAAAAGTGTGGTTTCCTTTAAAATCAAGCAAAGATGTCTTTTGATCCTCAAACTGTCAACCACAGAGGACACGTTAAAATACAAAGACCCCTTTCTCAAAGGCTGGTAATTAAATTGTAAACAACATTTTTTCCATGTAATTATCACTGCAATTAGTGGGTGTGAATAACCTAAACAGAAAATCAGACTGACATGTTTTTGACACTACTGTTTATTATAAAGTGACACTAATGTTTAAATTAAACTAAAGAGTGTATTTTAAAGAAAATTTGATGGCGGATTTTGAATACATTTCAAGTGGATTTTGTTTATTTGGGATCTATTTTTTAAAATTAAGTTAATCTATTTACTCATTATTATGATAATACATGGATTTATTTTACAGTTTCTACAGTGCACCATCAAACAAGGCAAATTACTACTATGCAATGGAAAACAAAGTTCGCTCTAATTGTCTAACATCTTTTAAACATATATCTCTTAAAGACCCACTCCAACTAAAATTGTATTTTTATCGTTTTCCTGTAATGATGTAGGACATATATTAAGAAAATTAATCTTAAAACTACATTATTGAGTATTTCTTTATTGAAATCATTGTGACTCTGGAGCAGACGAAAAAATGCTTTTTGTAAAAAAAAAAATCATAGTTGTGACATGGAAGCTACAATCGGTATAATCGGCGACAAGCTCCCTGCTGATGCATCCACTTGTAGACGATAAGATCCATGTACGGTAATGTTAGGTTGGGGTGTGAGGGGCTGTAAGCTAGCAGGAGAACATATAAACAAAGGGATGATGGACATTATGGGATGGTTTCCTCCATGGTAATAGTTCCGCCCACAACACAGAGGTGGATGTCTATTGAAACTCTTGCCGCTCTGCAGAAACTGTGTCCTGTAAAACAAAACACCAGTTTTTTGTTTTTTTAATTTAGCCTAAAAATGGCAGAATCATAATTAAAATATTTTACAATGAACCAAAAGATGATCGAAGCAGAACTTTAACAATAATAATAACTATCGCAACAGAAAAAAGCATTGTGTAAAATTTGTTTCATTGTTTTGTTTATTTTTTTGTTTGCCATTTTGTGAAAATATACAAAGAACTAGCATTGGATGTAATGCTAAGTGAACAACTGAGTACAGACTCACAAAGGGGGAAAGAGCTAATCAACTGGAGCAATGGGTGCTTTGGTTTAATGTAAACAAATTAGCTTCTTGGTGTGAGATACTCCGCTTCCTTGAATAAAATATTTTTGGCTCGATAGCATTCCGTTTGATCCCTGATCCTTTGCATGTGCGCTGAGAAAAAGACAAGTGCTGATCTGCACGTTTGCTGACTCCAGAGAGGAAATTCCAGAACCTTCTGTGGGCACAAAGCACAATTCACATAAAGAGAGAGAGGTTTACTGATGAAAGACAATGAAACACTGGTGTATTATTGTAAGGATCACTGATAAAACCATTGTGCTAATTTACAACAGTCAGGGTTTTAAAGTGTCTGCGTTATACACACTGGGTTTTCATGTTCAAGAACACGCTTTCAGTATGCGGTGTCCACGCTGCACTGTTGCTTCCTGATACCAAGACATGTACTTACAGTTGGAATAGGCTTGGTACGAAATGTTGAAGAGGTGCAAATCTCACAAAACCTTACTCAGGGCTTTTTCTTTCACAAACTTTATTCAATTTTCAAACAGTTGGCACTCATTGAATCAAAAGTTTAACTGGTTTAACTTTCAACGTGTGTTTAATTTTGCACGTAGAGTCCGAAAACTGACTCAAAACTTTGTGTGGCAATGCACGAATGCGAGCATTTGACTGTGTAGCATTAGTGGGCAAGAATGTGTAATTTTTATTAAGTCTTCCAAATAAATAGAAAAAAAATCCAATGTCATCACTTCTTACTATACTGATAAAGAGATGTTAGCCTATATTAAATGCATTTCAATGTAGTTTGGCAATTTGTATTCCGTATTTTTTTTCCTTTTCTCTGCGCAGAGTTGCAGGTGCGTGGTCCTCCTCCCTGGAAACTCCATAAATCTCTTGGATTTGCAGGGAAAACCCTTCGTTTCACACAAAAACAACTAAAAATGTCACTGTCATCTCCAGTTTTATTCCATGTTTGAACAGTGACATCACCGAACACTGAGTGATAAATTACTATTAGTTCATTCTTAGGCGACAGGGCATTGTAAGGTCACAACCTTGTGGTCAGGGGAAATGGCAGCCACACACAGGGGGTCATCCTTTGCTGTATTCCTTGGGATGACCACTCCTGTGCCACCTGTCAATAATTTACTGTCCCACTTGGCCAGTAGAACAGCAACAGGTCCTGTCCCTCATGCTCCACAATACAGTTTGGCCCAGGAAAACAATAAAGCAGAGTGAGTTTCAGTCAGGAAAGTAGAGACAAAGTGAAAGAGGAAACAATTCATCCACAACAGGACATGAGACCGTAGAGGAAAACCTGCCTTCAAAGATGCAGGGATAGCTTATCAGAATAGTTTAGAGGTGGCGCACTTCAAAAGGCTCAGCGTAGCTCCCGTACTGAGCCGTTTTTCCTGCAATTCATGTGGGATGGTTTTGGGTTGCTATAAGTAGCCTGCATCCTGTCCCTCTGTGGTCTCAGGTGGATAGGTTTTGTTTTTGTAGCTGGGGCCAGGCCTTTAATGGCTCTCTGTGCTTCCACTGCTTCTGTTGGCTGAACTGACTGATTGGCTTGTTAGTGAAACATACATCACACAGAAATAAGCTGCCAAACTCTATTGTAGTTCTCATGTGTCTGGGCCATCTTTGCTAAATCTGAATCTTAACTTGAATGAAACTCCATAGAAATAGTAGTGTTAAGAGCAAAGTGCAAGTGAAAGGCCAGTCCCTTTGACATCTTGTATTATACTGACGTGTTGAAGGCTTTAACCCCATGTGAGAAAGCATCTGCTCTGCATTTGTCCTAAGTGTCACTGTATCCGCCTTTTCCCGCTCGAACCTCCTGGATAAATATAGGGTAGAAGACATGCCATTCTGCAACTTTAGCGGAGCCTTTACGTCCGTCTGTCTGCTTCTGGCCTCTCCTGATGCCGACTGTTTTTCAGAGCTTTTTGTGCCTTTTTTGAAACATCTCCTCCATGTTGATCAGTGGTGGTCTTCTGGTTACCCCCTACTCCGCCCACAACACTCAGAGGCACACATGTTCTATTGTTTGGAGCACTGGTCCGATTGGCGTGCACTCCCCAAAAGGGTTGGTAGGCAAGCCACTTAGTGGAGTAAATGACCTCTTTGGTGTAATTATGTACAGTCTGTGGTAACCTGGTGGTCTAAACTCAGGGCAGAATACGCCTCTGCTCTCCTTGGCCCACCTGCACCTTTGTTAGCCACCCAGGGAACACTGACAAACAAAGTCTGTAGTCCTCTTGTCTGTGTCTGCCTTCCTCCCCCCCCTTACCCTTTTCCTCTTAATGGCTTTCAACTTTGTCCGTGTTTCCTCTCTCTGCTACCCTAAACTGTGGGTCAGCCTCCCCATTAATTATAGCTTCTGGTGATTACCGGGTGAGAGGGAAAGGGCCAAAGTTTACCTCGTATGTGGCGGGTCCAAGTATGGCTGTTGAGTTTGTTAATGTCATTGTTTCCTTATGACCCATGGCTTTTGCTGTCTGAAATTAATCAAGTTGCTCATCTTTTAAGGTGAAAGTTGTCGTTTTTTTTCAAGGCTTTTATTGGAAAGGTCACATGTGACACCTTCAAAATAAAGGCTTGTAGATATAAAAAAATTACTTAGGTTAATGGCTCAGAAACATTAGATGTCCGTAAAAACATGAGATGAAAGTATTGCATGTTAAAAAGTTTCCAAAAGTCATACATATTTAATGTAATACAGATGCATAGTTAAACTGTGGACACAGCACAAATATAATAAACAAATTATGGAGATTGTTACGTTTGAACCTGTTGATAAGTTCTGAAAACATGTTGTCTTATTCTATACCCTATCATTAAAGTAATTTCATTTCTTTATCATTTAACTTGTATATAGGATTAGGTCGAGGTGGATGATGATGAAGGCTCAGGAAAGAAGACGGAGATAATATTAGAACGAAATAAAACCCGTCTTTCAAATTGATACCTTGTATTTATCTAAAGGTTGCTCAGATAGGCTGACAACCCTTGTGACCCCACAAGGAAGGAAGCAGGTATAAATAATGGATGGATTTCAAAAGAAAGTTCAGTTTTTAAAAATAATTTGTCACAGCGATGGATCCAAGCAGCACCGATAAAAGTTGGGAGCAGGATGCCGGTAAACCTGCACGTGTTAACGGGTGCAATCACAGCCTCATATCCTGATTGTGCAGTTGGTAGTGTGGACAATGAGGGCGGAGAGAAGGAAATGTGCACGGCAGCTTTCCATTATGAGATAGTGTGTATTACTGTAATCCAGAGGGCCTCCTGCTCACTGTGGCGTGTGCCAGACTCCTGGGTGGGCAATCTCAGAGACAGTGGGGAGGCCCAGCTTATTTCTGGGCACATTTGGCATGGCCTACATGGCTGTTACAAGAACTAGAAGTGGAACAGAAGTCATAAAAAAGACACTTTGACAAATTGGAGGGAAAACTTTGCAAGTTTTAGATTTGGCTGTGTTTTGCTTCAGGGTTTCTGTAAAAAGGTGGAAAATGTTCAATTTGGAAATTGACGACGATCTGGTAAAAGTATAATCTGAACTCTTGAAACATAAAGAGTGGAAATTACACAGTGCTAAGGAAAGTCAGCGGGAGAGGAAGCAAATTGCTGCTTTGTCACTGCCACGGCATAAATATTGTAATGAATTTATTACTGCAACAGTAGCGTCTCATGGAAATTAAACAGAATCACAACAATTTGGTGGAGGCTCTGTGTCAATTCTCTCTCTGGTACTTTAGTTGTTGGAGACCTTCACAGTAGGAAAAGCTGTCTTGCCCTGAAGACCACTTGTTGAAAATTGATCCTCTCAGGATTGGAAACAGCCTCAGGAGACTCAGAAAGCCTGTCAATTTTCTGTCACAAAGCTTATCCTTGTGCCGATGCCACCAGGCTTAAACTGAGGTACAGAAACCCTATGGTTAGGGTCCCGCTGGAAATGTGTCTCGTACCACTTAATATGTTTGCAAGTTTGCCACATAAAAAGTTTCAAGGGTTTAGAATCTAGCACAAAGAAAATATAAAGTACAAAAAACTAATACAAAATATGCTAAAGTGCCACTCAAATCACCTTTTGACTTATTGTCAAAGCATTCCAAGTGTTCTTTTAAGTATGTTTATTCAGTTTTTAGCCAAAATAAAAAAAAACTGTCATTTTTCTGGGACATAGTTTCTGCAGAGCGGCAGGAGTTCATTAGAAATTCACCTCTGATTTGTGGTGCGGAGGTAAGCCTCCACTCATTTCCCATCATTGCTTTGTGTTCACTCTCTCCTGCAAGCTTACAACCCCTCACAACCCCAACACAACATTACCGGTACAACAAAAACGGAGAACAATACTGGAGCTATCCAGTCCTACAGTTTTGAGCCAGATACCAGCTCAGATGACGAAAACAAAGATGTTAAAGAATCTATTTGTCCACAAGTGGATGCATCAAAATGAAGAGTAGCAAGGTGACTTTGGCAATACTTAGAAGTGCAGTTTTAAGCTTAAATTATTTTATACATGTCCTTCATTGTGTGAAAAATAAAAGAACATGTTAAGAACACCAAAAACACAATTTT
Organism: Oryzias sinensis; assembly: GCA_037389245.1. Classification (NCBI taxonomy): domain Eukaryota; kingdom Metazoa; phylum Chordata; class Actinopteri; order Beloniformes; family Adrianichthyidae; genus Oryzias; species Oryzias sinensis. The sequence goes on from CM074501.1 coordinate 5,213,471, forward strand.
AAACGTAGCTGGTCTTGAAAGTTTGTTTCCACTGAGCGGCACGGTCCGGTCTGGGTTAGAATGGTCCAGGCAATTCAGATGAGTGTTTCCACTCAAAGTTGGACTGTCACACTGTCAACAACAACAACAATAAAGATCATCCAGCGGCACATTGTTTCCATTTGGCATTTGATACTTGTGTATAAAAAGCATTTAATGTTGCTTAAGAGAAGACTTCTGCAAAGAGAAATACAGCCACTTTCTTTTGTCGTAATTATCTTTGGCCGATCAATGGATGTAGCTCCGCCCTAACCGGTCTGTTCCATTTTTCTATGGACCTACATCCAACGGGGACCCAAAATATGGTTCAGTCCGGCTTAAGGTGTCCAATTTATAAAGGAAAAGCTCAAAATACTAAACCGGACCAAACCATCTCGGTCAGGGCCAAGGCATAGGCGGCCTCAATGAACAGAGCCCATATCCTACTCTAGGTTGGCATTTCTTCACTTTTTTAGATCGTTGCGTTGTCCTCCGTTGTGGATCAGTGACCTCTGTTTCATCACAAAATTATGACAAACATTGTTTATGGGGAAAAAAAATCTGCTGATCTAAAACTACTTCTTGACATAAAGAAACTGGATAATTTTGGCTAGCCGTAGGCTATAAGCCAGAAGGACTTCTGGGAAATCAACATAATTTTTCACTTGCTAAAAACTATTTGGGAAAATAGCCTTGAAAAAAATAAATGCATTTATTATACTTTTAATTCTTTATATTATATTTAATATATTTTATATAAAATACGTGTCTAGCCCAGACAGAAAAAGGCTATTCTAATTTACAATGCAAATTTAAACATAAAAACTTGGAAATTGACAGATAACTGCAAACTGTGAGACTAAATGAAACAGGGATTTATATTGCTCCATTGAAAAACTGACGTGATGCTGGGTGGGAGTCTCATCTTCAAGGCATTTGATTGCCATGGTTACTAAAATAACAATGACGATCGTTCCAAGGTCACAACCCTCCATGACCTGGGTTCAGGGGAGGCTGTCTGCGGTTTCCTGAGAATAATGGGTGGGAAATCGCCACTTCCCAGACCTCCCAGTAACCCTACAAAATAGAAAATTTATGAGCCCCAAAGAGGTGCTCCTTGATTGACTTTACGACTGGACTTCCACTTAGCTCTCCTGATGCCACCAGGATGCGTTGGGCTTGGAATGAAACCGTCAGCTGTGCAGACTTGTGGGACTACAGGAGGAGAGTGACTGAGAGACTGATTTAGAGTTGAATGAGTTATGATAACTGCAAAGCACAATGAAGCTACATTTCATAGCCTGGTCCATGCTCCTGTGAACTGTCAAACTGAAATACACCATGCTTGCTTGGATGAGCAGCTGACTTTCACACTAATAGACTCATATGTACTCATAGGCATGCACTGGCACAAGTGGAGACATGCATGGGTCACCTGGCAGGTCATGCCCCCCACTGCTCAGCCTTGCTGTAAGACTGCATTGATTATGTGGTTGTCTGCAGCAAAGCCTGTTCACTGTGCAGTACAATTTTGGAAACAAGCTTGAAAATATGCCTGTGTAAATGTTTACCACTGAGTTTTTGACTAAATAGGCATCATTTTGCTGGCTGTTCAAGAAGATTTACAGAAGGTGTTATGGGAGATCTGTTGCCCTTTGACCTGCTGTTATCTTTAGGATTAGTCTTCTACATACACTCGAGAGTATTAAGAGGGTCTTTATCCACTTATACACACTTCATAAACAAAGGCCGTGTGCTCTGTGTCAAGAATAAAAGCTACAGCAGATGGCAGACATCTGAAAAAATATCATTGACAGCTAGATCTACAGTAGGAACAAGCAAATTTTTAATAAAATAAGTCCAAGTCCTTTTCCTACATACTCTTGACAGTAAAAAAAAAAAAACTTGATAAAGGTTCCAAAAACCTCAAATTATACTGCATTATCTGGTTTGATTTTAAGGATGTTATTTTAAAGTTTAATAAATGTTGACAGGTTAAACTGGAACTCATTATTATTATTTTGGATCATAAAATTTTGATTTATATTCTAAGAAAACATACCAATTTTAGATTTTACGGGAACTAAGATGTGCCAACCAAGATTCTCATTTTCTAAAACTTGTCATTTCTACTTCTTTGTCACTTTAATAAAAAAAACTACAAGTAGGAACATAAAAACTCAAAAAATACAAACCATTTAGAAATACCTACATTTTGTAGAACATTCAATTTGAAGTAATTATGTCAGATAAGCTTGTATGGAACTTCGTGTTTCTAGATTTCGATATCTTATCATAAGATTTCTTGTTAACTTACGGAATTAAAAAGACATAGACAAACCCTTGTTTCAAGAAATTTCGACTTGCTTATGTTTTAAAAGAAAATTAAACCTATTACGAAAGTTTTTCAATAGTAAAATAATCTTAGTTTGAGAAAACATGATTTAGTGACTAGAAATATTTTTCCTGAAACATGAACTCTTGGTAAAGAGGGGTAAGAATTTTGGACTTATTTTGCATTGTGAATATGAATCTTGATCAAAACTAAAGTAATGACTGAATTTTGATGCAATTTTTTTAAGATTAGATTATAAAAAATAACTTTTTAACTTTTTTAACCAAAATTGGAGAAAAAATCTAGAAACTACCATCACATTGTTGCCTACAAGGTACACATCTGTGTGTAGATAGATCCACTTCTAAACTCAGTTCTCCACTTCAACAGCTGAGGAACAGCCATTACCCCTTCAGAGGGGGAATGAGAAAAATAAGCAGGGAGAGGATTGTTAGCGTGTGATCCAGCAACTCAGGTGTGTGTGTATGGTGTTGGCCCTCCACTTCTCATCTCTTGTGCTTCACATTTCATTTGTTTTTCTGCGCTGAAAGAGCATTATGCAGCCCACAAGTGACCCACAAGTGCTTTAAATGAATACAGTGTGCTAATAGCTGTGAGAAGACACCCTGGGAGCAACCATGAAATATGTGCAAGGACCCGTGACCACTGAGATAATAGACCCTGCCCAGACCATGGATTCTGTGTCCACTCTCTCCTCCACTCCACTCCCACACAGATTTTGGAGTGGCTCATGTCCAGGACAGATGGTAAGTTGAGGCCCTTGTATCTCAGGGCAGAGCAGGGGGTAGGAAAACGCCACATGGGTGATATAAGGATAAACAAAATGTGCCAACCTAGGAGTTTAAAGGAAGTTTTCTTTATGACGGGCTAATCATGTGGACCAGGTGCACGTGAGAGAGTCCATCTGTTTTTGCACTGAAGTTGCATCACTGATTCACAACAGCACGCATCTGCTCTTGTTTTTTTACTTGAATCTGTGCAAAAAGAAGCAACACACACACCGTCCGAGCTCTACATTCAAGACACTAAACGCTAGCCGCGGTGAGCTACATTGAGGGCTATTTGCTAGCACGTTGTTTTGCTTGCTGGAGCTTTTTGTGTTCATATGCCGAAACCACAGAAAGAAGAAAGGATGGGGCAGCTCTAATTAAAGCCAAAAGAAGAGTGTCATCTGCTGTGAACTCACAACCAGGGGCCACAGCAAATCAATGGACAGCCAGCACTGTCATCACCATCAACAGCTCCCGATCAGAGCAATCGGAGGGGAACAAAAAGGAATGAGAAAGCCACTACTGGGAAGCCTCTACCACCTGTGCAGAGCGAGAGAGAGCTGCAGAGAGCCCGAGGTGCAGAAAGAGGGAACAAGATTGTGATTCTGTGTCTGGAGCTTTTGTGGAACACCGGAGTTTGTCGTTACCTAGCGCAGAGCTAGCAATTTTGTCATTGTCACCATCTGTTTGGATAAACAACAGTGCAACTGCATGAGTATTGGCTGTGAACAGAGCTGATCTGATGACCTTTAGGAAATCTAGATAGATTTTTGAGGATTTTTGCAAGCTGATCAAACTACCTCATATAGTAAGTGCCAGTGGTAAATGCTTCTAGAAGTACGAAGTCTTCCCCAGAGCAAGCAAGACCATTGAGCCCTGTAAGTGGTATCAGTGTTCGCCTGTCTGTGTGAGCTGTGCCTCTTGGCCAACAAACCGACGGAGCGCTGGATCAGATTCTTACGCAAACACAGCCACATAAACGGCATGTTCTCATGGCATTAGCATTCCAAATGCTTTTCAAGATGCATGTGAAAGCAACTATTTTGGTCTCATAACTTGCGCTCTCAGATAACTCCCTTTGAATAAATGAATTCTGACAAGGGGGATCTGCATACAAAAACACAGCAGGTTTGAAGGCAGCCGCTGGGCCTCTGGTGAAGGCCTCTGAAGCCCTCTCTGAATCTCTTCATTCATCGCTTGCTTCTTCTGGACTCACGGCTCTTTAAATGGCCGCCTGTGTTTATTTCCTGTTCACGCAGGAGCTTAGTGAGGCATTGAGGCATAAAGCCACACTTGAAGTCTTCTGTGTTTGTGGTCGACACCTGCAAAGCATTTTTTTTATCCTTAATCTTCCTCTGAAACTTCTTAAAGATGTGAAAAGAAAAGAAAAAGTGCATTTGGCGTGAATGGCGAAGAAGGAAGGTTGGAGGAATGCTGATTTAGGCGTTAAAGAACCACTTTAAGGAAGTTTGTTTTTTGTTTTTCTAACATGGTATTTTTCTAATGATGGAGGACGTAAACAAAGAAAATGTAACTTAAAATACCATTTTTAAGTATTTCTTTGTTCAAATGGTTGAGAATCAGGAGCAGACAAAAAAAATGCTGGAAATTGATTGCATTTGTAACGTAGAAAATACAAAGCAAGTTCACTGCTCTGAGCTCTCAGCATTGGGGAGGGAAATGGGGTGGGGGGCTCAAGGCCAACGAGGCCACTACCTAGAGGCGAATGTCGAAGGAACTACTGCCGCTTTAAATTATGTTCAGGAAAATGACAAAGTGTTTGGATTTTGGCTAATAACGGAAAAATCACAATAAAATGACCAGTGGCAACACTTAAAAGATGATCAGAGTGGGTTTCCAAGCAGAAACAAGTTTATTCAGTCAAAAGAACCAATAAGTTAAATTACCTTTGAAAGTACAAACATTTGATTCCTCTCATCACAGCCACCACCTAAAGAGCTACTATATAAACATTTAATCAAAATTCATTAAGATTCTTTTAATGGTTTATAAATGTTTTAATGGTCTTGGGCCCTCTTATTTAAATTATATTCTTTTAAAGTATGAGCCCTTCCGGACCCTGAGGTCCTCCGGTGCTAGCCTCTTAGTTGTTCCTAAGGTGAGAACCAAAACCTCTGGTAAAGGCTTCGTTCTGCCATCACGGTCCTCGTCTGTGGAACGGCTTGCCGGAGAACCTCAGGGCTGCAGAGACTGTAGAGGTTTTTAAGAAGAGGCTCAAGAACCACCTTTTTAACTTAGCTTTTAGTTGATTTTAGCTGCTAATTGATTCTATTAGTTTTAGTGTAGGCTATTTATGTATTTAATTTTATTTATGGATCTTATTCTCAATTTTAGGTTTTTATATACATCTTATGTCTGTAATTTTAGTATCTTATCATGATTTTAGCCCCAGTGTTTCTTGTGGGGATCTTTTCCTCCAGGGCTTGCCGGCTTGGTCGGTGGTTGTTGCCACGGTTGTCGTCCTTGCTGGGGCAGCTGGAGTTTAACTTTGCAGCTTCACGGCTGTGAAGTGGACCCCGCTGTTGTCCCAGTCTGGGTGGGCGCTGTGGCGATGCTCCCATGGCCAAGCTGGCTCCTGGTATGAAGAGATTCCCAAATTCTGTTTCCTCACAGCAGAGTCAAGCCTTACTTGTTTATTTATTTATTTACAGTTACATAGTCATTATTCTTTGTACGTGGGGGCATGGGTCATATGTTTTAACGGAGGGGAGTGGGAAGGGTGAAGGGTGGGTTGGGTTTTTACTGTAATTTTGTGTGCTTTCTGTTTTTAATGTTAAAATGCTTCGAGCTGCGTAATTGCACGAGAAGCCCTATTTTATAAATAAAGTTTGATTGATTGAGTGATCGAAATAGTAAAAGGCCACTTTAGATAGAACAAAGCACATGTAACAGAAAAGAGCTGATTTTTGCATATTTTGGTCAAAAATATGTTTTTTGTCATCATACAAGAGAGGAACAAAGTTAGACATTTTTTGACAAGATTAGCTGTCACAGGTCAAAAACCTGAGACTTTTCGTCAGCCAATTGGGTGCCCCCTTATGGTGCAGAAAAACGTTGACCAATCTAATTGTTAAAAAGTAAAGTTGACGAGGGTTTAAAAGAGAAGTACTTCTATCCCTCTAAAAACGAGCTCTGCTCGGACAGACGGTTCTCCGAAGTCTCCCACACATAACAAAACAACAAAACGCACACGTAACAAAGCATCCTCCCCTCCCCTCAAACACAAAGTTATAAACCCGGCTGCTCTGCTCAGGGCGGCGCTTCGCACCGGGCGTCCGCAGAGCAGCCGGTCGGTCCTGTTTGATTTCCAAATCGTTCTCTGGAGCAAAACACCGTCTATGCATGACGTTAAACCAGAGCAGTAGTGACACATGATCGGAATGAACCGTTTACATGAACAACGACCGGATCAACAATCAGCACACTCGAAAAGAAATCGGAAAGAAATTTTGATCCGAACGAGACTGATCGGGGAATACTATTCCAAACGGCGTGTTAACATGACGCATTTATCTTCCGATCAAGCGTTCTTTCCGATTACTTACTTACTTTTGTCCATGTAAACGCAGCTAGTGTGTAAAGCTGCATTCAAACCGGCCGCGTGTGGAGTGTTCAAGAATACGCTGCTTAATGAACGCACATTCACCTGGTGGTGTTCACACCGAACACGCAGGCAGAGGGAAACTTCTTTTGTTTTTCTGTTGCTTACTATCACTAGAGTGGGATGAGACTTAATGTGAAATGTCAAAGTGGTGCAAATCCCCCAAATCTTGCTCCAGTGTTTTCCTTTCACAGCTCTATTCTGGTATAGTAAATGGCGTATACTTGTAAACTGTCAAAGTCACAAACCCATTCACACACACACACACACACACACACTCACACACACATTCACACACTGATGGCGGCTCCGCTGCCGAACACTGGGGCCAACCTCCACCAGAGGCAAGATGGGGTTCAGTGACTTGCCCAAGGACACTTCAACAGGTGGGCAGGGCGGAAATCGAACCTGCAATCTGCACCACGATATATGAAAGACTTAGTGTCATATAATGAAATGCCTGTTTGATTACTGAACGCCCGTTCTGAACATAGAGCCTGTGACCGGACTAAAATATTCAGGTTGACGTGCATTTACATAGACTTTTACTTGGAAGTGGCTGGACAAACGCAAGGTCGACGCATTCGGTGTGAGCGCAGCTTAAATGTGTGTGAATAGGACTTTGACTGTGTTTTCTCATTTATTATTTATACACGTTGTGATATCTCTTTTATCAAATATTGCTTTAGTGCTTTAAAACACAGTGTTCGCTGGTTCATTCAGTGTTGAAAATTCTCTACAACATCCTTTATCTTCTGTGCCTGGTTTGCTGTCTTTCTTGCCTGTGGCAACAATTTTATTTCTGCATCAATTAGCACAGTGATTAATACAACAAGCAAACAGTTTAGAGGTAATGGCACACAATTAACATCTTTCTCCATCATAAAGGATATGCTAAGCACTCACACTGCCTAGAATGAAGATGTGTTTAGTACCTAATTCATAAGCTCTGGGATGGAAGTGAAGAGGATCTGGCTTTGAGCGATGCCATCACCACTTTAATCTAATTATAAATAGCTGAAAATGAGTCTTGCAAATCGAGACTGTGTGTGACACCCCCTACACTCCACCCCCACCTTAACACGAGTAAACACACGCACACACAAGCTCACATTGTTCACTAAGTGCGAGAATGAATGAGAAGGGCTTTGCTTTTCAGCGCACTGCCACTAAGCAAGTGGCAACCCCCTCTTCAAATGCCAATAGCTGATGAAAAGACACCATTCACATGCTTTGTACCCAAACTTGTAACCGACTTACTTTTACTACCAGCCCCCGTTTCCTTCTTTTCTTTCTTTTTTTCTTCTGTTTTCTAATTACAAACCCATTGGCGATGGGAGGGAGTGCTTGGGTAAATAGAGCTGTAGGGGCCTGTCATGTGTGTAGTAGTGGAGGGAGGTCCTTGCAGCGCTCAGGGATGAGATGATTTGTTGTGATTGGCAGCTACCTTGAGACTGGTCTGATGGAGTTGTCAAAGCTGTATGCTAACAGCCTGTTTTCATACCAGTGCAGATGTACTCCACTCCGCTGTACTGAACACACACGCAAGCACGTGCACAGAATACCCCGGCGTCAGGCAAGCGATGGGAACGCGGGTGTTTAGCAGCACAAGGCAATACGAGGAGAGGATGTCAAGTTTCAAACCCAAAATTTTTATAAGGGCTTGCTTCAGTGTAAACAAGCAGTTTGTAGTTTAAACTCCTCTTTTTTCACCTCTTCCATATCACTGGCTTGTTTTTCCTGCAATGCCAAGACAGAGCTGTATTTGGAGGGTGCCGTCTTGGGCTAACACCGGGTGTGTGAATACAATGGCAATCCTACATCTGGGAACTCAGTGGGAAAACTATCCCATTTCTCACTTGTGCTGTTCGGAGAGGGTGCTCATTTTTACAAGGTGGATAGTGTTACTACAAAATGAAGTTGTGCAAAATTCCCTGTGAAAATTGGGTTATGAGCATTAGCAATCATTTGGACTGGTACTGTTCATCATGCTTGTCCGTTGAGAGTCAGCGGAGCATGTTTGTTTGCAGTGGGCTGAAACCCCTCCCAGCCTTGGTGATTGCATGGGAAGATGAGGAAAACCTGCTCACCGTTGAGAATAAATGTGCCAAATAATGAAAACCTTTTGGTTGTTTTTGTGTAATGCTACGTACACACCGTTCAAGAACATGCCTGTGGCATAATGTTCATACTGGACTGTTGCTAGGGGCTTCTTCTTTTTCATTTTCTACTGTTTACTAGCACATGTCCACCACCTACAGTTGGAAAAGGCTCGGTGCGAAATGTTGAAGATGTGCAAAACTGGTATATCTCGTTGAAGACTTTTTTTTAACAATCTTTATTCCGATATTTGAAAGACTTGGTGTCATATAAACCCATCCGGGCATAAACTGCAATTATTCATTTCTCCCCCATGATCAACAGTTGGCACTTCTGTGAACTCAAATGCCATCCACTTGCCACTTAACTTGTTTAACTTTTAACACACGTTCAATTGCTGCAAATTTTGTACGTAAAGCTCAAAAACTGACTTAAAACCTTGTGTAGCGACCGTGAATGTGAGTTTTGAATGCAGAAGCCCATAATGGGCATGTTAATGCAAAAACACAGACTTTTCATTAAAAGTAATCGCTTGACGAAAGCAGTGTAAACGTAGCTTCAGAGTACAAATTTTTAGGATTTCATTTGGCTTGCTGAACCTAAAATATGGGTTTTTCTATTTTACTTCAAAAACTGACTCTTAAAGAAAGTAAAAAGATCTGTTTCAAGAAAAATTGTCTTATTTTCTGTCTTTCAGAAAAATAATCTCATTTAGTAGTGTATTTAGTGTATTTTAGAATTCTTTCTTACCCAGTTGTCAAAAAAAGATTTTTCTTTTTGCTTATTTAAAGAAAATCTGCCAATGGGGTAGGAATTTCTAGCCCTGATTGAAGGAGTCTGTTTTTGCAGTCTACATTTTGAGGAAAGGTGTTTAAATGGCCTTTTGCCGGTAGTATAATATCCAGCACTTCTCTGCCCTTAGTGACCGGATTTCTCTTCTGGCTCCAAGTCCCTTTTCCCTTTCTTCTCTTTTCCCCTATGCCTCAATCTCATTGCAGTTTTTCAACTCGGGAACAAAAGCTAAGTGTTTAGCTGTGAGCCAGATCAAGGGCCTGCTTTTTCCTCACAGGAAAGGTGGAATAACAAACATGGCCGACACTGAAATCGACCATACCTTCTGTCGGCTCCAGACTCCCACATCTGTGCTGCACCTCTCTCTGTCTCCCACACAGCTGCTTCTGGGGCTGAGGAGGCTTCAGCCCAGCGCCTCCGAGCTCCCATTGCCTAAGGGTCCCCTGGGATGCAGCTGACTGGCACCCTGACTGCCAACCAGATGATGGATCCTACCAGGAGAATTAGACATGACAGGGGGAGGTGAGAGTCTAGGAGTGGCCACCGTTGAACCCGAGGACGAGGGGCAGATTGGGTCAGCTGCCTCGGCCCTGTTTGTGTGTGTGCTTGTATGCACGTTCATGCAAATGTTTGCACACAGATACTCAGCGTGAACGACTTGCATTCAAATGGCCATATCTGTGGGTGGTTATTTTGGCACATCAAGCCTCTCTTTCTTCTTTTTTTTTTTTTTTTCCTCTTAGTTTTTCACTTCAGTCACATTCTCCATCTGGACCCAAAGTCTTTCATTAGCTGTATCCATTTTACTTTGAAAGCTGACAAAATATCAGCTGCGTTGACTTGTAATGTTTGTCATGTCTGCTCGGGGGCCTCCCAAAATTCTGACAGATGCCAAATGACACATGTTGAAGCTGAAATTAATGAAAAGGGGAGATCTCAATGAAGGGAAATAAAATCTTTCGGTGAGATTTTGCCACTTTCGTTGCCTATTTTTTAATTTGTATTTATTTGGGTAAACAGGCCAGCTGTTCAGAACAGGTAAACCTTCAGCCTCTTGACATCTGTAAGTACACATTTATTGGGGGGAAAAGGGAAAGAAAAAGAAAAACTGTACCTTCTGATGGGCTAAGCATATTGTTTTGTCATTTCTGGCACGACCAGCTTGATCTTGTGATACCAGCTGGATAAAAGCTTCATTCTTGCCCCGCGGCGTCCCGCTGTGCCATTGCCTCAACCAGACACTGTGATGGTAAGTGACTGCTGTAATTGTTCTACTTGTACCTCCTACTCTTCAGCCATCCAACTGGCTCCTACCCCCTGGTTGTGCCACATTTCCCACATGGGCCATCTTGGCATGAACCCCAATACAGGGTTGACGGCATCAAACGGTTTGATGCCGTCAGGTAAAGTCTCTTCTGAAAAGCGCTCACTGGCCTTTACAGTAATTGTCCTCTTTTTATGAAACTATTTAGTGCGAATAAACAGAATTTGATTGTGATTGCCGGGACACAATGATTGCAATTTAATTTTGTGATGATAAAACATTTAAATGCTCCCTTTATTCACATTCCGTCCCGGATTTTTCCTTTGAGATAATTCAGTTTGACCTATTTCTATTAAATCAAGCTTTGGAAAAATATGAGATTTGATGAGAAAAATCCGAATGAATCAACCCCATCATCGTTTTTTTTTCTTTTTTTTCTTCCTTTTTTCTGAAACTGTATTTTCTCCATCGTCATCTCAGAGAGATTATGCATGCTCTTAGATACGCCAGTTGCCTCATTTAGCACCCCACAAACCAGCACCCCCCTTCAACCCCACTGTGCCCACAGACACATGCACGCATGCACATGAGAGCAAATGGAGGAGAGGAGGGAAACACGCAGAGAGGATTGCTTACTGTACTGTACATCAAATATTAATCTGTTTACTATAGAAAATAGACTTATCTTTGCCCAATCTTTTTGAAGTGACAGGATCGGCCCTTGTCGTGTAATGGGGACTCTTTACTGTAAATGAATGACTCCAGTTACTCACTTGAGTCTCTTTTTCATTCAGTCTCAGTGGAAAGGCGTCTGCTTTAATCAGGATCGACTCTGATTTTTTTTTTTTTTTTTTTTGCTTTTGGGTTTTTGTGCTGAAAGCCTGTATTGGACTCTGTCGGTTTGCTTTTGTGAGGCATGTCATAGAGCGAAGAGAGGAAGAGCAGGGGAGCAAAACCCAGAAGAATTGTGAAGAGGAGCAAGCTGTGTTTGAAAGAAAAAGGGGCTTAAAGAAGACGTAAAAAATATACAATCCACACATTATCATATACCTTTAGCTACAGGCAGCCAACAAACACAAAGGCGCTTGAACACGCTTTAAAACATGCGCGTGCAGAATACACTTCAAGCTCAACACTGTTGGGGCTTTTTCCTTCTAGCTTAAGCAAGTCAGTCATTCAAAGGAAAAACCTCTAGCATTTTCCTGCTCTTTTTTTTTTTTTAAAGATCCTTTGCAGGTAAATGAATAAATGAATAAACAAAGCACCAGGTGAACATTTATATGCACAAAAAAGTGAAGGAGCGGGGAGCCAGGCCAGCATCTCAGCCAGAGGTATGTTGCCATCTTCTGGTTCTGACGCCAAACTTCAAGGACAGAGATGCCTTTTTCGGCTGACCCTCTTTAGATCTCAATTTTTATACATTAGGTGTTCAGAATACACAAGCAAGAAGTTTTTTTTTCTCTCTTCCATTCAAACTTTTAGTTAGAAACTAAATATAAGTACATTACGTAAAGAAATCTTTTGGGGAAGTAACCTTTAACCCTTATAAACACAATTCAAGGGTTAATATAATATATTGAAGCTTTTACTTTGGCATATTCACCCTGATGAATGATGTCAAAAGTGACTGTTCCAGACTTTAGAGCGTACCTTGTTCATCTCATTTGCATTTACCATCATCCACATATGCCCTCCTTTTTCTCCACTGCCCCGAATGTGATCTGTGCAGTTGCAGGGTGTTAATTGGCTTGGCCCTGCAGTGTGTACGCGCACATGTGTGTGTCAGTGTCTCAGCACGAATGTTTGTGTATGTATATGTCAGCATGTTGACAGCGTGAGCAGTGTCAGAGTCTCTCATGGAGGCTCCAGCACATGTGGCTCTCTTCCAGTCTGCGCGGCTCTTTCCTCTGGTCCTAACATGTGCTCTGTGCCTCCCTGTCCCTGCCCAGCCCTGCTGGGCTCTGTGAGGCCCTGTTTGCAGTGGACCAGTCTGTTCCTGCTGCTAAAATGTGAAAATTGCTGAAGTCCCAGCATTTCAGTAGAAATACTTGTCATCTAATGCAAAGGTTTTTTCAAAAATTTGTGTCAGTTTCTACCAAAATTTCAAAAAAGGTCCCTTTGTTTTACACAAAAACAAAATCACAAAATGCTAAAAAAAAAGACATATTTTTGTGTTTGCAATTGGAGTTTAAATCTTCATAAATATTTTCTGAATATTCATCTGTTTTATGAGATTTTCCCACAAACTCTTGTGGCCTTTTCTTTCATCCTATTATTCCACTCCCGGGACTGGCTTTGCAGCATTTCCAAGCTCCGTTTTATTAATCTAAAATCGCATTTTTCTAAGTTCTTTCTTCCAAAAGTTCAAGTGGGTGTTAGATGGATCTGCCACATTGGTCAGCAACATTAAAAACGTTATTTCCTTCTCTGTTAAATAGCATATTTGTGTCTTTTCTCAAGCTGTCTTGTCAGGGATCTCTTTTTTTTTTGTATGTGGCCTGCGTGTGGTGCTGAATGAACGGGGAGCCATACAGACATGCCCCAGAAAATGCCAGAGAGTGACCGACACAGCAGCCAAAAGACACACAAACTCACACATTGCTGCCTCTGTTTCTTCTTCTTCTTCTTTTTTTAACTTGATTTGTCCTCACTATTCCTCCTTGCTCCTTTTTGCCTGCGGCAAGACAGCTGTGTCCATCAGGGCTTGATGCCTGTGACATAGGTCACACGCTAAGAGCCCACCTGATCATGACAGCAGAGAAGCTCATCTGGTTGTTTGTAAAGGGAAGATACTTTTCTTACCCTGCTATTATTTTTATTTATTTATTTCTGAAAAGCAAATTGTCTTCTGCTCCAAAAAGAGGCCTACACAATTAAATGAAGTAACCATCAAGTTATGAAACAACAATAGATTAAATTGTTTATGTAACATTTTTTTTAATTATAATGTTGTTACTATTAAAGCAATTAGTTTAACACATAGGAAAGGGAGAAATTTTCACTATTAAATTGTTAAGATTTGCACATTTTAAGGTTTCTGAGTATTTAAACAGCAAGGTAGTTAACTTTCTTGGTACAAGTTTTGATTTTTTGGAAAAGCAAAAAATGTTTATAAGTTCAAAATGTTAACAAAATAAATTCTGCTTCTGTCATTATTTTGAGGAAATGTTTTTTCTCTGAATAATCTAACTTTGATTTGTATCTTTAAAATCACCTGAAAACTGTTTAGTTAAAGCTAAAAACAGTTATGAATAATTGTATTCTGTTAAAAATAAGTTTCAAAGACTAAAATAACACAAGTTTGTACAAAATAAAATTTATACAAACACATTACTTTATTTTAGCAAATGCTGTTTACATTTGTACTGAAATGTGTTGATTTACAGTAACATATTACAGCACAAGATTTATGTTCTCTGAAATGACAGTAAGAAACAAATTCTTTTTAAAAGTAATGTATGTTTAGATTACTTAAAGTGTAGTAGCGGTGAGGCTTTATTTCCACTTTTGAGTCAAAAGTTTACTTAGTAATTGTGTTTCTTTTTCCTTCTTTCATTTTCATGTTTAATTCCAAATTAAAGGAATCCTCCTGTTGGTAATCCATCATGTGGAGCTGTATTTACAGTGAAAATATTGTCATATATTGCAACAGCTGCTCCAATTCACTTAATGTGGGGCTTTAGGGAGCACCTAAAAGCTTTGCTCCAACAGTTTTTGGTTCTTTAAAGTCAGGGAACTGGATACCCCCTCCCAGATCTTGAACGCTGTCCCAAAATAAACGCTGTGGTCTGGAGGTTAGTTCACGGAGCACTGTGTAGCCTGAATACTGAAATCTATACCGCTTCAATGATCAATCTGTCTTTCCTCCCCCCTCCAATCCCCTTGTTCATTCACCGCTTTCTTTTCTGCGTCTCCCACTCCTGAGCAGCCATTGAAACTTTGCGGCAGCCCTTTTCCCCTCTTTATCTCGCAGTCTCTTGTCCCTTTGCTCTGTCTCTTTTCACTGGCAGAGGTTCATCTGAACAGAGAGGCTGTGCTCTTCCTGACCTGAGCATGTCAGTGTTAATTGTATGCCTTTAATTACAAAAACACATTTAGCACTTTCAAAGGGGGTTTAAGTTAAATCCTTCCTCTTCAGTCCAATCTCTAAGATTTAGGAGTGGCATGGCCGTGTCAGCTATCCAATGCAGATTAGATCTTGTCTCTTGTCAAGCTCAACTGTCTGTCTGTCTGTCTGTCTGTCTGTCTGTCTCTGTCTGAGACGTTTGCAGGGTACTTGGATGCTCTCTGCTTGGCTACTATGTTTAGACAAAGTTTACAGTTGGAAACTGTTCCATTATCCCATTTTTAAAAAATCCTTTAATTGATTATTGTTTAATCCCCAAATAATCAAAAATTGGGAAATCAGGGATTTATTTATCATTTTTCAAGCAATTTTATTTGTTTATGTAAAAATAGATCATTAGCACACGTTTAGATGATTGATTTATGCACACAATTCAAACAATATTATGTGAAACATCACATTTTCTAAAAGAAAAAAAAAAAAAATCTTTTTCAAAATAGAATTGTATGCATACTGATGCTCAGACAAAGTTGTTAACTTTTCTACAGCCCGGACCTTATTCAGTTAAGTCGGGTCCATTGTGAAGCAGCCAGCGGAGCTCTTTTTAATCAGAAGGATTTGTCATATGATTGACGGACTGTTGACAGCAGTATTGGGGCAGTATTTAGCAAGGTCTCAGGACCCCTGTGGCTAAAGTGAATTTTATGGGGGGACTGGTGGGTTGGTGGCATAACAAGAAGTCAGGCATTTTTTAAAAGCTGATGCAAATGAAGGTATTTCATGTTGACATGTCACCGTCTGGGGTGTAATAGTTGATCACTTTGTGCATTCTGGGAAAACAATATGCATGGAAAACCAACACCATGTGTGTGTGTGTGTGTGGATGGGAGTGTGTAAGTGTGGAGTTACACCCACCACTGTCCCTTTTTGTGTCTGCGAGTAGGGTAGGGTATATTAACAGACCTCATTTACAATGTATGGGCACTGCCGACCAGAACGGTTGGAGTTATATGATAGTTAAGCGCTTGGTTAACAATGCCCGGTCTGCAAAAGGGTGAAGATGGTTTCCTTTCGTTTGTCATCATAAAGAATCATGGAAAAGATATTAAAATGAACCTAGAAACAAATAAACATTATGAAATAAGTGAAAGAGTAGAAAAAGAAGTAAAAAAACAACATAAAAACAAATTCTTCTCACTTATAATTATTTAGAATTAAAAACAAAACCCCAAACTTGATTTGAACACATTTAACATGTTTATTTTTTTATAATGCATTTGGTCACTTTAAAAATAGTCAAACATTAAATAACACATGATGAAGACGTGTTTGACTATTAATGTCAGAAAATAAATAATTCTTTATTTTTTAAATATTTGTATTTGTTTAATTTGGACTTCTTGGGATTGGAATTGCTTTTACCTGATAGTACAACATGAAATTGGACTTCTAAAATTAGTAGGTTAAACATTTATTTTATTTTATTTTTATTTTTTGCAAATCAACATTTTGGGGATAACTGTCAGTTCACAATATATTATATTAATACAATTGTCAAAAAGAAAATGTAAATTTTTCTTTTAAAATGCATATTTGCATACAAATACAGGTACAAAACCACAGGTCACAGACACATAAAATATTTTGCATTTGTAAAGGCAAAATATTTTATGTGTCTGTGACCTGTGGTTCCTATCTTTAATCTGAGGTTTTAGGATCATCTTGATTTGTTTATTTTTTTGTTTGTTTTTATTGTGAGAAGAGTCTAAAATCACGGCGTGTATTTCTTTGCCAGGACCTGCTCAGGGGGATTTAATTGGAATTAACTCACTCATGCAAGCACACACTAAAAATAAAAATTAAACTTACACCATAAAACCATAAGGAAATTCTGTTATTTTATCCGAAGAAAATCTATACTCTCATATTTAGTGTCATTAACTATTTACTCATTTGTTTGTTTCTTAGAAATAAATAAGCATATCACAACTTTTCTGTATATTCCCATGTTTTATCTAAATAGATATTAAAATCAGGGTTTTGTGGGCAGCACTGCCTCTAGATGTTGCATTGAAAATTGCAGCCCACACACACACACACACACACACACACATTTATATATATATATATATATATATATATATATATATATATATATTATATATATATATATATATATATATATATATATAAATGTGTGTGTGTGTGTGCAAAAACCAACATCTATCATATCCCATTTTACTTATAGTTTATCTAAAATTAAAGATCATTGAATCCCAAAACCTTTAATTCTCATAATGAAACGAAATCAAAAGCAATATAATAAAAATCACAGCAAACATACGTGTCAGCTCACATAAGTGATTTCAAATTTCTCTTTTTTTCCCCCCCAAAAGCATAAAAATGAGAATGAATGAAACGCAGCTCTGAGGTTTAATTGCTTTTTCATGATCCAGCAATCCTGCAGGAAAATGCAGCGTAAAAAAGCCCAATTAGAGTCTTTTCACTTTGTGCTGGAGACAGCAGGGTTCAGGCTGATTGTCTTTCTCTGCTAGTTGCTCTGCTCCAGAAGGTGATACTGGGTTGGACCCCTGTTACCCTCCGAGCCTTCTGTTAAATTTGGCAGAAAAAACACTGGGTTTCGAGGAGGAACAAAGGCGGGCTGGTTTCTCTATAGAACCAGTAGAAGAAAAAAAAATCCCTGAAGAATGGATTAATTTGGTCAAATATAGGAGACCCATTCCATGCTCACTCTAGCAATGAGAGCCATTGGAGCAAGCAGGACTTGTCCTTAATAAATAGCTTAAAATGACTCCAAAGTTCTGTGCTGTGCTGCCTCCATACAGCAGATGCTCTGCTTTAATTGGTCTATGAAGGCCTGACCCAAGGTTCTGTATGAGGGATTTAGGAACCATATTTATTATTTGCCATAACCTGGCATACTAGACGTGCGCTCACAAGGGTCAGATTTTCCAATATCATAGGCTTCTGAACGTTCAGTGTGGTTTGAGTGGGAAACGCTTTCGAAGGTAATGTCTAACAGCAGGTAAGTCCTAAACACCATTCATCAGAGGCCTGCACTCTCCTCTCACTCGGCCGTAGACATGACTGATGGGCCTGTCTTTTGTATGAATGTTTAGCTCAGTGGAAAGCCATATGCCACTGGCACCAGCTCCTGCCTACAACCTCCTGCAGAAGCAGCAGAGAAAAGAAGAAGAAATCCAGACCGATCGACAGGACTAGGATCAAGGAAGATTTTTTTATTTTCTTAAAAAGCGACTCCCGATAAGAGTACAGTCACATGCATTAATAGTAAAGGAGATTTTTTTTTTTTTAAGAAGAGAAGTGGGAGGTTAGAGGGAGGTGCTGCTGGTCCATCTGTCCCAAGCAGCCTCTCTCCCGGTGCTGCTGCCGCCCCCTCGTGAGAGAAGCACAGCTGTTACTGGAAAGACCTACTGTCCAGAAAAATGGCTTGCACTCCTCCCCTCCATCCTTCTGTCCCTCCACCTCTCCTCCTAAACACCCCATGCAAGAGGATGAAACGAACCAGCAAGCCCAGGCACTGTGCAGTCAGCCTGCACGTCTGCAATTTCAAACCTCTTTAGATCATTTTTCATGCTTACCAGAAATGAATAATGCACACATTAACTGGTGCCAGTTAATAAATTTCCATTTCACTCCACTATATATTTTTTTTCAATAATTCTCTGGCTGATTCATTTTATTTTGCAAAACAGACAACACCCCCTCATCCCCCTCTGCCCCTTGCCCAATGAAGGCCCACATCAATTTATCCACGCCCAGAGAGACTTTCCTCCTCTTCAGAAATGATCAAACTCTCCAAATCTGCCTCCATTTACGGTCTCGCATGCAAATGTGAGGCATCGCATTGAACTGTTCTGTTACAGCCGTGATCCCTTGCTCATCCCTCGGTTGAAGATGATGCCCGGCAACATTTCTCACAAGAGCGCATCCTCAAAATTCAGCCCGAGGGCAATGCGGCACGGAAACAGAATCAATCTTGAATAACTGCGAGGCTTTGCAAAGGAGCCAAATTGGCAGCATAAGCCCATTATATTAGTTCAACAAAGCCCTGACTAGCATCTGGTCACACCGGACACTTTATGGCCCATCTCTAACTATTAATCATTTGCTACGACATCAGAGTCTCAAGAGGGTGGCTGGATGCTCAGTAACAGAGAAGACGGCTGGAAGTGCCAGGGCGAGTAGGCAGTGCGGTCCTGATGCCCGCTGACAGTAGCCCTCCTTAAAACGACACTGTGCATTCGAGCCAAACAGAGGGAGCAGCGCGAGGAAGGCGTTTTGACAGGCGAGGGGAACCCCTCTGAAAATGCCACCGTGCCCTGGTGGCCCACAGTGTTGTAGTGCACTGGTAGTGTCTGTTCTGAGGTCGTGTCATGTAATATGATCTAGATAAGGCGGATGGGATGGGTCCCTCTCCAGGACGCGGTGAGGGTGTCAGACAAGCTGCTCCTCTAATAAGGGCTGCCACTCTAATGATCACTCAGTCAGGCTGTAACCTCTGACCCCCACTGTTAGAAGAAAGAGAGGGAGGGGCTGGTCAGGACGATGGAAGGAACGGTGGGTTCAAATGTGCGGTATTTACATCAATTAGACAGGCAAGATGGAGGTTCCCATCAAAGCCTATTAGCAGTGTTGTGTTTGGGAGGAGCGAGCGGGACAGACAGGCAGGGTCTCAGAGAGGCCCGGTGGAAACAACGCAGGCCTGGCCTTGATCACGTCCTGTCACATCGATGAGAACTCTGTCCAAGCCACTCCTACACACTTACAGTTTGTGACTGTGTGCGTTTAGAGCCTCCACGCAGGCGACCAGCAGTACAGCATTTCTGCAGGATGTTTCCATAAATCATAATCTTTGTTTTGTTTTGCATGCCTGCTTGCCTCTCTACCTTTATTTTTCACAATAATTCAGTCAAAATAAACAATAAAAGGTTGTATTTTGACTGCGTTCGGACATGATTCCCCCCCTCATCCACTAACTTGGATGATCGAAACATGCTGTCTAATAAAAGGAAGTCCACAAAGAACCCCTGCCTGACTGCTGATTTCATTAAGTTGTTGGTAAAAAATAAAAAAAGAAAGAAAAAAAAGCAAAAGGTGCTCTGCAAAAATCCCAGAAAACAAAGAGAAGACTTCATATCAGCATCCCATCTTTTATTAATGTCACTCTGTAGGACAGCAGGTTCTTGTCAGTCTAGATGGATAATAAAGATGTCAACTGGACCGGTGAATCCATCCCTTTAATACTAACACATTTTATGATAATGAAAGGTACTCAAAGAATGATTATGATAAAAAGGGGGGGCTCCCCTACTGCTGTGTCAGCACCTCTGTGGAGTTAGACCATCCGCTGCAGGCTCTGAGTGAAAGGATCACATCGAACGTAAAGATCTGTAAGTACATAAAGCAAATGGACGACAGTTTTGCAGCCAGTTGTGCATCTGCAGCGCTGCATGTTAACACTGCGTGACAAAAGCTAATGTGAGTGGAAAGCTTTCAGTCTTGAATGTCACCGTCCCCATTGTTTTTGATCTTTTTCTTTCGTCTTCATTCACTCCTTCGCTGACAGTCGTTTTAGCGCTCTGACCTTTTACACAAGCCTTTGTTAAAACAGGGTTTTGTGCTGAACTAAACAACACAGAGTGTGCTCTATTTTATTTGTTGTGCTTTTGGACTCATTCAAGACTCGCATCAAAGCCAACTCGAAAAAGAAAAAAGTCGGAAATTTCCCGTGATACATGTTCAAGAGGTCATCTACAGAGGATGGCTGTGGGCTGTGACACCCCCAAATGACCGTATCAGTAACATCTTCTGAGCATCAAAGCGTCAACTGGCGTATTGTACTGTATGAGTAAACAAACTGAGCGGCCCCTAAAAGCAAAGCCATACCAGCCCGCCGCCGCTTCAAAAGTTTCCTGCGAGCTGTAGGAAGCAGGTGAAAAAATAGAAGTGTGTTGACCTCTGACCTCGGGTGCACACTTGTTGACTGATGTTTCACACTAGGGTTGCCTTTTCCTTCTGCAGCTTTCTTCAAGAAGACCTGGCCTGTGTGTGAGGACACATGTGTGTGTGAGCGCAGGCGAATCCCCAGGGAGATCATCTCCATCTGCCTTTGAAGGCTCTGTGCTACAGAGCTGTTTTCATGCGGCCAACCGGTCATGAGTTTCCTGTCTCAGCTGACCTCTCGTCTTTTGGTGGACACTTGAGAAAAACTTCCAAGCACGGACACCTTTCTCCCATTAACTGCAGAGGCTACAGGAGGAGCGAGGGGGTGGGGGGATTCAAACAGAGTGCCATCCCACTTTGGAACAAAAAGACATTAAACCAACTTATTTCTCACATGACAGGCATGTTTCACTACACTTGTAGGCTACACCAAACAATCCTGCACCAAATCAAAGTGGCTTTTGAGCTCAGGAACATTTGGATCTTGTGAGGCACCTAAATAAACCTGCAGCAGATTCTCTGGGAGCACACATGCGTGTATCTGTGTCCAGCTAAGATAACAGAGATGAAAAGAGGATGGGGTTCATTACGGTTCAGGTCCACATGGCCTTGAAAGAGGCCAGCAAAACAGCACAGCTCAGCCTAAAACATAACCACAGGCATGCAACACTTCTGCCCATCAAACACTCCCACAAAATCAAATTAGGGACTTAGATCTCGGACATGAAAGAGTCTCCACAAATGAGGTTAAACTATAATGTGGATTTTGCTACCAGGGTTACAATGATAAACTGGCATAATTGATTTAGAGCCAGTTTATCCTTCATGGCAATCGCATCAATCGTCTAGTTTATACCAAGGTTGACTGGTTACATTTGCGAATGTCCACAATAACGGCAACAAATTCCGAGTGGGTTTATACTTTTCAAACCCGACACAAATGTCTCCTGTGTTTCAGTATTTTATCCATAGCGATATATAGGGATGAAGCTCATTTTTTTATATGCAATGTTTTTTAGAAGATTTTTCCATCTATATAAATCAGTTTGTGGTTAAATGACAGTGCAGACAAGACAAAGTAGGACAAAGTTTTTGGTTTTAAAAACCTCAACATACCAAAAAGTTCATCCCAAAAAAGCTTTATTTTGATTATGACAAGCAATTGTCACATAATTTACAATATTAAATGAACAGATATAGTATTATGCATGAAATTAGAAATCCTAACAATAAAACATAGCAGAAAAGTGTGTTCTTGTCAGAAAAAACACAAGTTGGTGGCCTCTATATTGGAATTTCAAAGTAAAGTCTAATTCAACTGAGCAGTTTTTTAACCCTTGTGCTATCTTCGATGACCCCCACCCTTACATTGACATG
Source organism: Oryzias sinensis (assembly GCA_037389245.1). Taxonomy (NCBI): domain Eukaryota; kingdom Metazoa; phylum Chordata; class Actinopteri; order Beloniformes; family Adrianichthyidae; genus Oryzias; species Oryzias sinensis. The sequence continues at coordinate 5,235,824 of CM074501.1, forward strand.
TTATTCCTACCATGACAAAGGTGGATAAAGGTGGGAAGATTTCATGTAATCCATCTACACCAGTGAAGATCACAAATCATTGAAGAAAAAAGGTTCAGCACACTGTATAGTCGGTCTAGATGACCCAACTCCCAATGTTAGGGTGCCTAGGATAGCACAAGGATTACACCCAACCACAAGATATATGCCCCACTATTTTAACAAGGAGAGAGAAAGTGTGATTGAAAGATTTGATAGTGAAACAGGAGTTTGTGCATAAAATAGTCGATAGTCTTTAGTGGTTGGGATCTGGGCAAAAGACATCTTGCTTGCTTTGGATGACCTCGGACCACGTGAAGAGACCCCTGAGCCCAGATGCTGATGGTGGTTAAGGCCAGACCACGGCTAAGTAAAGAGTCAGATAGAAAACTGGGTAGAAGTGGACTGACGAAATGTCTGGAATGTAGATGAACAAACTTCTCTGAATTTACAGGCAGGAATTTAATTATGATTGGCAGTAAAGAAACTGAGCACTTTACAGTGTGAGGACTAATTGATGACGCACTCGTGGAGTGAAGAACCATCAAACCAACGTACCTGAAGATGAGGTCTTCCTTATTGAAATTGCACCACAGCTTCACTGGAGTTTATTGTAATTTCAAATTAAGTTGTACCACTAGGACACTTCCTGCGAGAAGTTTATCACTCAACATTTTAACTGCACAAGACCTGGAAAAAATAAATTAAATCCACAGCAGTATTTTATGAGGACAGCTAAAATATTCTTTTGTTCTAAGGTCAAAGGTAAAACTCTGGTCTTTACAGATTTCTTTTTAACGGAAATATTAATGGTTTAGTATTAAATATATATATGTACCGGTATATTAAAAAAAAAGAAGACAAAAAAGCCTAAACCTGCAAAGGCTTTTTTGTAACGAAATTGATTGCCCTTCACTGCCCCAAAAACAATACTTACTATGCAGACCCACATTATACATTACAAAAAAAGCCCAAAACGAAACAAAAAATGCTGTGATGACGAACACAAAAGCCAAATCAATGACTTGGCTTTTTCGTGTGCATCAGCTGCTGTTTAGATGAACGCATAGATATCTTGTTTTCTTAAAGGCATGAACTAAATGTGCCAAAACAGATGTGAAAAAAAAAAAACTGTTGATAGAAATATGCACCACATAAAGGTGTTGTAGAAAGGGGTGGGACCATAAAGACTTCCTCCATCCACTCTATTTCATGCACCTTGTTTTGTTTAAGTTGTCTATTTTTAACTACTTTTTAATTTTTCATTTTGTGTCTAATAAGATAAAATATTCTTTAATGATCCTACATTGGGAAAATTCAATATTAATAATATAAAATAAAAAGAAATATTTAAAAATATTGAACAATGAAAAAAAAGTAGATCAACCATCGTTAAAGTCAGTTGCAGCCATAAATGCATCTGTGCAACAGCTCTTTACCCTTAATGAAATGAAAAATAACAACTCCGGCCTGACACACAGACTTTAGCTTTTATTTCAAGATTTTCAAAAGACAAAACTACTGAAAATCAAACAATTTCAAATACGAGGATGAAAGTCTGCCTTGTAGTAGGCAGGCAGGAGTCTCTTTGGGTGCCCCTTAGGCTGTCTTGCGTTTCAGCTGGTCCAGTTTGCGTAGCAGCATGTTGTAGTTGTCTTTGGTCCCAGCAGCCTCAGGGTCCAACTTTAGAGACAGTTCATAGTGGTTCTTTGCCAACTCCAGCTTCCCCCAGCGATGATACAGCACAGCTGAGGAGAAACACAAAGCACCTTTAAACTCAACAAGCTGCAACAAACGCACAGCACTGCCTTCGCTATGATGCATGGAAATCATTTTGAGGTTAGAATTGTCAGAAACCTTACATGAATAAAAAATAAAAAGCGCAGAAGCCTTACCTAAATTGCCATGGCAACTAGCAGCATTTGGGTTGATCTGAAGAGCGTGAAGAAAGAAGCTCTCAGATTCCTAAAAGAAAAAAGAAAAAATAAATTGTGCATCATCTACCTGACACACACACACACACACACACAGATTGATCTGACTGTTGTTTCAACTGCTAACTGACCTTATATTTCTCTAATTTTCCCAGGACGTTTGCCAACGAAAACATGATGGTGTGGTCATTAGGGACTATCCTCAGCGCCTCTCTGCCGATCAGCTCTGCCTGAGCCAGGTTACCTTGAAGACAGACCGGAAAATTAACAAAAATGTCAGACATTAATATTAAATGATGCCCATAGAATACCCACAGCTAGAGGCACATGCTCACATTTATTTTTAGCATAGCTTATACCAGCAGAAATCATTTAAATGGCTTTAGGGGTTCTCTGCAGACATGTTAAAATATGCTAATAATGTTTTAATTTTAGAAATACATAAAATGGAACTAAAAAAAAAGGAAAAAAATCTGCTTGCTTTGTTTGTCAGTAATATCAAAAGCAGAGTTTTTTTTCCCCCTCCACATATGTAAGGCTGGTTTAGTCTCCTAATTAAGGCTGAACACAAGGCCCACTGAGTTATTGATCTCTGTCACAGATCTGTCTGATGTCTGGCCAGAAATGGAGAGAAGAGACAGACAAGAGAGACAGAGGGCGAAACAATGGCAGCCATGTCCTGAGTCATGGCCTGTGCCTTTTAGACACAGCTTGCCGGCGTGTGACTTCCATATGTGAGCGTGCGCGTCTGCACAAATCTGAGCAGATCAGCTTTTTCGTTTGAAGGAAGAAAAAAAACATAATAAAAAAAAAAGTGGAAGAGAACACCAAAGACAAGCAAGCGCTGCCAAATCCTCGCAATACCAAAATGTCACCTATTGTTCATCTGTTTTCTCTCTTTTTGTGGTTTAGTAGGGAGCCAGGAAAGATGGGCAGAATTATTTCTGCCAGATTTGGGGAACAAATACGGCGGGGGAACTCTGAGGGGGCGCTGTTCTGGCTGTGCTTGCTTGCGTTTGATCAGGGTCACACTGGGCTCTGATTGGACGGTTCCAGTACCCTCCAGGGAGACTCCGCCCCCGCGGGAGCAGCTTCTAACAAAACGGCTTGAGCATTTGGAAATCAGAGCATTCTCCACACGGCAGGGAAGACTGCCTTCAAAACTCACAACACAAAGCTTTAATACATAAATTTCAAGCATTGCTGATTCCTGCTCTTCCGGTCTAATCTTGTTGGCCATTTAGATTTCCCGCCTTTCTAAAGCTAACAAGGGTTTGATTTTGGGATGTTAATGCGGAAGCAGGCTGCAACCACAGCAGAGGGCTTTTTGATAGCCCAGTGAATCCTAAATGTGGTTTGAACACAGATCACAAATAGAAGAAAAAAAAAAGCAGAATAGTTTAATTTGTGCATTAAAAAGTGAGTATGTGTTTTTTTAATTGCCTAAATTGTCCAGCAGGATGACCATGTTGTTCCAAGCCAGGCTGTGATCAGGTTTGAGCACAGTTGCATTCCTCCATGCGTTCAGAGCGTCCACATGTCTGTTTTGGTCTGCATACTATCACAAAAAAGAAAAAAAAAAGAAAGAAGTGGCATCAGGTGTTTTCTTTTAAATCATTTGGAATAAATGTAAGTCATTTGTGCTCTTGGACTGAAGTAGAAAATCTATTCTTGAGTATTTCAGAAGCTTAGTGAAGTAACTCACCAAGCGGCCCAGGTTGTAGTAGCAGTCTGGGTATTTTCTGCGGAAGCGGATGGCGTTCAGGTAGCTCTGCTCCGCTTCCTCGAACTTCTGGAGGCTGTTCTGAACGATACCAAGATTCATCCAAGCTGCTGCAAAGTCAGATCTGCAAAAATGAAACCACAAAAAGCTTTTAAAATACAACTCTGATGAAAAAGCCAACTCTAATTATCTTTGTAAAAGCGTTCCCAGTGGTCTTTTAATTAGGATTCTGACGTTTTAAGGCAAAATCCAAAAAACCTGTGTTGTTTTTCAGGACGTAGTTTCTGCAGAGCAGCAGTAGTAAATTTGCCTCCAAGTTGTGGGCAGGGCTGTTGGAGCAGAGTAACCCCGGCCCCCCCCCTACCTATTGGTGAGAAAGCTTGTGGCCCGCCGAGTGTAGATTCTACATCACAATTAAGTTCTTTTTCAAACTGCATTTTTTCATCAGTTCCTGATTCACAACAATTTGAATAAAGAAATACTCAGAAATCCCATTTGAATCCTAATTTTATTTAAACATTTCCTCCACCATGAGTAAAATGCTACAAGAACATGTTAAAAACCCAATGTTCATCAAAGGAAAACCTACTGGATGGACACAGCTTTGGACAACAGTTGCTCTGCCTCAATGAGCTCATTCTTCTCCTTTAGGATGTTTCCCAGGTTGTTCATTGCGTGGACGTAGGTCGGATGGAGCCTGAGGGGTTTAGACAACACAAGTCAGCTTATGGATCATTGATTATAGGCTGAATAAAAATGAGTTGGTCACCTCACAGCCTCTCTATAGTAGCGGACAGCAGCAGTGGTGTTCCCTCTGTCGGCCAGGTTCTTGCCCACATTATAATGCACCTTCAAGAAAAAAAGTCACGTCTGAGATGTTTCTCACAGTACGACGGAGTGTTAGTTAAATAAAAATCACCGGAATAAAAGTGTAAAATTAGGAGAAAAAAGAACACAGTCAGAACATTATGAGGAAAAAAAAAGGAAAGAAATACAAGAATGAAGCCACAAAATGATGAGAAAAATTTGGAAATTTTACGAGACTAAAGTCATAAAATTATGAGAAATAAATAGTACATTTTAAGTGAATAGACTTGTAGAATTGTGAGTACCGGTAAATAAAGTCTATATTTCACTATGATAGTTATTATTTCACAAGTTATAAATTGAGAATTCTTTAGACTAAAGTAAATTTATGAGGCAAAAAAACAACAACAAAGAAGGAACAAATGTTGTGTACGTATGTACGTATGTTGTGTAAATACGTCAACATTATGATATAAGTCTAAGGGCATTTAAAAGGGCCTCTTCAGCAGAAGATTCTTGACCAACAAGGAGTGGATTAACGGCGGACACGCCCGACTGCATTATCTGCAGTTTATTTGTAGAGGTCCAAATGCATTATGGGACATAGATTCCTATGATACGGCATCACCATTTTCGGTATATAAAGTGGATGGCTGCTTACACCACCAACGTTATTTAAAAAAAAAAAAGCACAGCTTTTTCCTTGTCAAAATGTAACTTTTATCCTGATAATTTTACAACTTTGGTCACAAAAATTCCTCATTGTACTTATTTTCATACTCTGTCGTAACACAGGACTTGAAACTTTTTTTGTAAATCATTTATTTATTTAGATTTTTTTACCTTGGCATTGAGCGGACAGACGGACAGAGCGCTGGTGAACAGGCTTTGCTCCGACCGCCACTGCTGGCTCCGGAGGGCGCAGCGAGCGACATACACACATAAGAGTGCCAGCGTCAAGGCAAGCAGCAACTTCTGGAAATGAAAAGATTTTTTTTTTTAAATGACGATACAAAGGTATTTCAACACTGACAGCTTTCTTTTACACTGCTACCTGGTTTTCTGGAAAGAGAATGAACAAAAATATGAGTTCTTTCCATCATACTGACTCCACCTTGTATCTGGTCCAGCGAGAGCAGCAGTGTCCCAGCGAGTAAGCCAGCAGTAAGCAGTAGCCGGCGGAAGACAGATAAAGCACTCTCTCTGCGATGACAAAGCCCACTCTGAAGAAAACGTTACACGCAGGGAGAAAAGGAACCACCAGCAGCACCAGACCCAGGGTCAGAGTCCTATCAGGGAGACGAGAGGGGAAAGATAAGGAAAATATGAGGCCATTCAGACCTAAAGCTGCAGAAAAATGACCTCTAGGAACTAGGGATTCTTTGAAAAACTCATTTTGTTGAGTAAAACCTGAATCTCGAACAAAATACATTTGTTCTTTCTTACAGATTACCGTCTGTTAATTGTTGGGTTTTGGACCTACACAGCGCATTATTGATAGATGTGTTTTAGATTTCAAAATAAGAGCTGAAGAAAGCAACCAAAAAAGATTCTTGAACACAACCAACAAACAAGACTCCTGGTCACACTATGATGGAAACTCGCATCGTAATCATGCTCAGGTTTTCCAACATGTCATCTTTCCTGTCATGTTCTGCCAGTCTGAGATGACTTTGCCTGCTTACCTCCTCCTCTGACTGTCCTGTGAGCATAAGGCTTGGCCTATCAAGCCTAGCAGGAAGCACCAGAGCAGCAGCAGCCACACCATCCTCCAATCAGTGGCCGACTTAATGAGAGGCACACAGCCCATGGACCAATCAAAGCACAGCCACCAGGGACACAGCAGCAGCCAGGCATTTAGAGAGTAGTAGTAATTATAGTTCAGTATCTGCCGATCAAACAGGGAGAAGAATGACAGAGGAGGAGAGAGATTTATTTAACATATTAGAGACCGTGTTCAAAATTAGAATGAAGAAACATGTTGGTTTAGACGTTCCTCCATCCTGGCTCTGCACATTTCAAACCAGCGTCTTGTTCAAAAGCTTTGGCTGACAATGATAGCCATTGGAGTCAGATCTGATGGAACTGAGGACCAGGAACTTTCAAATATAATAGCTGTCCAAATTGCTTTCTTATTTGGTCTGCAGTGTTGATAGTTTGGGGTTCCAGACTTTGGCCAAAGGTTGAGTCGACGCTTCATCTCTGATCTCTTGTGAAAGAGGGCAGATGTGATGGTTACAGGAAGAGCAGGAACATTTACGATTAGAAGGACATTTAATTATTCGTATTTGCTGTTTTGCACAACAACAAGCAAAAATCTGTTTCCCTCTGAATGCAGCAGCTCATTCTTAGATGCAGCCCAGTGGAAGACGAACCAGCAAACAGTTAAACACTGAATGCCTTTAACTGACGCAAGAAGGAAGCTGTTACCTTAAAAAAGAAATGGCAGGAAAAATGTTACCAACACTCCGAGTTCCACGCTCTTTAACGGAAATCCAGTTTCTGAGGAACAAAAATTGGCCACAAAAAAATAAAACTGCCTTCAAACAGCTGCATTTTTGTGCCGTTAAGTGTCCGTCACATATTGGGCTTTTAATGAATCATTACTAAGAAATGCTGTATAAATTTACCAAATTCGTGAATCAAATTTTCTTTAAAATCATTTTGTTAAAAATGTTCAGGAAAGATAAAACAATTGTTAGTTTTTACTGTAAGAATTTGTATATTATTTAAAGTTGAACCATAGCTTTGTTTAAATCTATATTTATATGAAAACTGTTCTTCCTGTCCATACAAAATATATATTTAGGGTGGAAGTTGGAAAAATAAATCAAATCTAGTCGAATGGGAACCAATATTTTGAGCATCCAGCCCTAAAACTTACATTGGCACTGGGTAGAATATGCTGCTAAAAGGCAATAAAAACAACATTTTTACCATGAAGGGTTACATAAACCTAAAAACCCACTTTGATGGTGTTTTTAACATATTCTTGTGACATTTTTCTGATGATGGGTGATATATATTAGGACAATAGAGCTTTCAATTGTATTTCTGAGTATTTCTTTATTCGAATCACTGTGAATCAGGAGCAGACAAAAAGTATTGTTTGAAAAAAACTTGAAGCTGTGATGTAGAAAAAGGGGCGGGGCCATTAGTTCTTTGCTCCAAACTCTCAGCCATGGGGAGGGGATGTCCCTCTTGCAACTTAGAGGCAAATTTCTAATGAATTCCTGCCGCTCTGTGTTTCGTATGTTTCCCTAATAATGATCTCTAAGTATGAACATGTTGTATTGATGTTTTTTCTTTTTGTAGATTTGGACGTTTGATATTACGAAATTAACAAAACTTGCCACTTACTCTAATCAAGATGCTTTCTTCAAAGGAGGCGGGGTTGTCTACTTCCGTAAACGCCGGCGGACCTGTGCCCATGATCCTCCAGCGGCTGTAAAGCATCGAGATCCCCCCAAGACCAAGAAGACCCAAGCGTGTCAGCAATCCCATGCTCAAAATCTCACTGAACTGGAAGGAAAAAAAATACTGTCACTTACTATTAAAAAGCAGCTTAGTAATGTAAAGAAATATGAACAGCTTTACATAAAGAATGTATGCGATGTGGCATTAATCATATATGTGAGGGAACCCTCTATGACAGAAAAGAGGAGGCGGAAACTCACAGCCAGTGAATTTTTCCTGAACAGCAGCCTCTGGCTGAGTTCGTACACATTAACATTACAGATCAGGAGGACATCAAAGGCTGCGTTAACACCCTGAGGGAAGAGAAATGGAGAAGGCTTTAATGGCATTTATAATTTAGATATATGACAGCCAAAACGGAGATCTTTAACACATTGCACATATGCCTTTTCCAACTACGACAAAAAAAAAAAAAAATGAAAGACCACTTCGATGAAAATGGTGTTTTTAACGTGTTCTTGTGGCCTTTTTTCATGATGGAGGACGTATGTAAAGAAAATTAAGCTTTAAATTGCATTTCTGAGTCTTTATGTATTCAAATTGTTGTGAATCAGGAGCAGATGCAAAAATGCTGCTTGAAGGTGTGACGTAGAATCTACTACGGCAAGCCACTAGCTCCATGCTCCGCCCTATTCGGATTTATCCACTTGTAGACGACCAGATCCGTGTACATCTTTGTTTTCCTCGTCTTAATGGCATCTGGCTTAAAACCGTACGGCTGGACAGCTCCAATATTGCTCGCCATTTTTGTTGCAGGCAGCTCCCAGTTATGGGTTGATGTGAAGAGGGGGCGGGGTTGCTCCTGCCCACAACTCAAAGGCAAATTTCTGATGAAATCCTGCCATTCAGCAAAAAAACTGTATTCTAGAAAACCCATGCAGGTTTGTAGATTCTGGGCTAAAAACGGCATAACCATAATTAAAAGAAAATCAAAAGATAATCGGAGTCGGACTTTCAATCATTTTCAAGTTCAAATTGAGAGACGTTCTGTTGTTTTTACATTCCTATGGCTAGATCAGCTCTAAAATCAGCACTGATACAGGCGCTTATACCAAAACAGTGATGCCTTGTTCCTTGCAGAGCATTGCTGCAGCACACAGCAAGAGACTGACCGCAACCCAGTGGACAGAAAAGCTGTCGTCCCGTTCGCTCCCTGAGAAGACAAAGCAAAGCCTCTGCATGTGTCGGTGAGGGCCGGTAACGTCCGACACTTTGATCCCGTCCAACACTGACGAAGAGTGCAAATTGAATGGAGGAATATTGGTGGGCAAACACTCACCTTTGTTGAAGGCTTTGCAGTAAGTGAGGAAGGAGAGCTGGAAGAAGAGAGCGCACAGCAGGTCAGCTCGGCCCACGATGCCCGCCACCTGAATGAGACCGAGAGGCGAGGCAGGAAGAGATTTCAAAATAGATCAAAATATTTGTGTGTTTTTTTTAGAAAACAGATTTTCAACCAAATATAACCCATGATATTTATCAAATGTCCCTGATTTCTGCTCAGCTCTGCAACACATGAAAGGGTATTTAACAAAAGAGGCAAGAAAAGCTCGTTATAGCCATGGTTTGTTGCTGTTGTGCGTACGTGTGTGTTGTATACAGTGTGTGGGTACAGTATGGTGGGCGTCCTGGGGTTGCTTGCTTTGATACATACAGCAGGCCTAAACCAGCAGCCTGCCTTTCTTGCAGCCCCCCAGGTCTCGCCCTGTCTTTGCCCTGCATGATTAAAGAGAACATAGAGGGGGAATTGCTGCTTTCCAACCAGGCTTTACAGCAAAAACACATACACTGGCGGGTCAATAAGCATCCCGACACAGATAATAGTCTGGCCGTGCTACTACACCACCTTGGGCCGACACTCCCAACCGAGAGGGGGCTTTTGTTTCTTGGCATGGAAGCACTGGATGTTTAGGATTAAAACCTTTGGACTTGCATTCTGAGATACAAGGCTGTTTTTGGGGAAAACCATTTTTCAAAAGAAAAGTTGCTTTTTCCTTTTTACCAAAAAGAAATATTAATAAAAAGCAGGCAGTGGTAGAGAAGCCTTAAAGGAATATGAACAGAAAAAAAAAACATTGCATCAGTTTCCTGCCCACTTGGCATTTCTCCAACTGAATGAAAAGAAAGAAAACTTTAAAAATAAAAAACAAAAGTGGGAAAATCTGACGTTGCTATGTGATATATTTGTTGTTAAGAGTTCTTAGAAATCCTGGAAAGAGGTAGAATTCCTTCAATAATGATTTCCTTTTTGAACTAGAGATTGCAGGACTTTACATGTTGTTCAGAACAAGTTCAAACAATTGGTTGAACTTTGTTAGAAAACTTTTCAACGTTAAAGATTGCTCCAAAGGAATACATTTCCATTGTATCGAATGTTAAAAAGGCATTGTAAAATACACATGTCAAGAATCAAAAATACCAATATAAATAAATCAAACCAAAAAGGACATTTAAAGGACACTAGAAATGACGTTCTGACCCATCATCCCACCTTTAGGCTGTGTCACATCTGTGGGGTCTCACGATGAACAGCCTTTAAATCCAAACTATCTCATTCATTTACAATAAGGATCAAGGCAAAAATACAAAACAAAACTCTCAATGGTAAGTATTTTGCTGAGTCAAAGACCCACTCCAACTAAATTTGTGTTTTTTTTTTTTTTTAACAGACCGTCCAAACAGATAGGTGATGGGAGGGCTTACTCTGCACCAACAGTCCCGTCCACTGGATGAACCCTTGATCTCCATTTATATTCCTTTGCTCCTTCCAACCCTGTGTATTTAAGATTTTTCCTTAAATATGAGGTTTTTCAGTTTCATCAATTCATTATTACCACTCAAAACCTTGTGGGTCGTTTCATGCAGTCTTTCAAGAGCAAGAAGCAGAATTTGGATGCACCTATGGACGGTCATGGACGTGTTGATGATGACGGTCAGATTACATGAAATCATGTGCATCTGGAAAAAGGCGGGGCTTGTGCTTTTATTAGTGCTGGGTTGATAAAATAGATTAATTGATCTGAATCGATCCAAGCTTAATACATCAATAATCGATCCAGTAGACATCGATCTTTTATGCGTTTCCTTTTCCGGTGACCTAACGCATAACCGTAGCAAAAGCCAAAGTCTGCTAGCTTAATGCTAACGTATAATGGAATTTCCCATTAGACGGCTAATGCTAACACTCGGTCGACCTAAACATACATTGCTGACTAAATAAATAGTTTTATAGACTCACAACTATTCATTTTTTCTAAGTCTCCAAGGAAACATCTTGTGGTCTAAAGCAGTTTTTTTGCTCAAATCTTCTAAAATAAAGTGTAATACTAAAGCGCAAGCTCCACCTAGTGGCCAAACTGAAACACAGGTTTCTTAACGATTTGCACATTTTTGTTGAAGATTCTCCTTTTGAGAAATCATGTAACACTGTATGGTGTTAAAAATCTCATTGGTTTATTATTTTACTAACACATTTTACAGTATCTAAACTGCTTCAGAGTTATATGAAGATTTCCAAAACATATACTGTATAGATTATTTTTGTTTTTCTATACACTTATGTCTAAATATGTAAACCATATAAATTCAAAACTGAATAGAATCGAATTAAGTGGATTGAAAGAATTGAAAAAAACGTGAATCAGATCGATTCTGGAAATTAGTGGTGACACCCAGCCGGAAATTTTATGTTGTCTAACTTATCAGTCTTTACTCATAAAAGTTGTTGGATGGGTAGAAATCAAAGCTCAGAGGCCTAGTAATAGAGTGTTTGCTCCAAGACAGAAAGATCATAGGTTCAAGTCCACTCTTGGGTCATATCAAATTTTCGCCGACGTTTAACGCCTCGTGACTAAACAAAGGGCACCAATGAGAGTGTGCACACGGACGCGAAAAAATGCCACGCGTCAAAGCGTCAAAAAAAAAACCCGCCTCGGGTTCGTTTTTTTTCCCGACGCGACGAAATCTATTCGACCAATGAGAATGGCGCTTTTGCAGACGTGTCTGGAGCTTCTGAAGTTACAGTAAAATACAACTTGGGGGCGCTCAAACACAAAACTGTCTTGCTGAGCACACATACCAGCGAAGAAAATAGACGCCGAGTAGCGTCTACACTGTCGCGAAGAAATGATGACGGACATTCTAAAATATCCCCGAACCAAGCACCAGTTGGAGCTACTGGTGCTTGAAATATTCATGTTTTGTTTGTTTGATTCTGACAATCGCGTAAATACTTGTTCTCTTCTTCTGAGTGAAAAGCGACTTTAAGAAGCGTAAAGTTGCGCAGCGCCACCTTGTGTACAGGAGTATTTCTGTTTACATTAAGCGCCATCTAACGTAAGAGAATGAAATCCCATGTTTTCTCGGCTCATCGTCAGCGAAAATCGCCTGGGTGTGAACACAAAAAACGTGGCAAAAACCGCTAGCGAATAACGCCTGGCGAATATTCGTCCCGGTGTGTTCGGGCCTTAAAGCTACGCTGACACCGCCCTCGGCAACAGGCGTTTAAGCAGCCACTTCCAATGTAAAGTCTATGTAAACATGGGTAAAAATGTGTATTCACTTGTAAGTCTTTACAGCCATTTTTAAGCTCAACATACAAGACACACGGCCACTAAATGTACGTTGTAAGTTAAACCAGGTCAAGCTTTGAACAATTAGGGACGTGGATTTGATAGTGAAGTATGGGTCACTTCCACTTTAATTCACAGAACCGTTAAAAAATGGATAATGAAAGAGAGATTAATAATTGTGGTTTGTGTCCGGCTGGAATTTTATTTATTGGAATAGAGCTGTGAAAGAAAAAGCCTGGAGCAAAATTTGTGAGATTTGCACTGCTTTGACATTTCACACCAAGCCTGTTCCAACTGTAGGTGGACATGCGCTAGAACAGTGTTTTTCAACCAGTGTGCCGCGGCAGGGAGATGGTCAAGTGTGCCGTGGGAAATTGCCCTCATAACTGATCCTAAAAACATTTCCCATCTCCAGGATTTCAGCTCTCTGTTCATCCAAACAGGCCCTGATAAAACACTGAGGAGTTAGGAATATAAAAGATCGTAAAATACTTTTTCTTTGCGTTTATTTTATTAAAGACATTTTGATAAGAATGACGTACCGCGATTCAGCTGTAGCTCCGGCTGTATTTTGGAAAAGTCCCGCCCCTTTAACTGTCTCCACCAATCATTCTTGGGGAGCTTAATCACATGTCATCAGTCTTACCAATCAGAAGTGGTTAAAGTCTTCACTTCCTTGTCCCTATTTAGCTCGTAAAGTCGCTCAGTTCTAACATAAATACCAGCTAAAGCTTGTCTTTAGCGGTGTAGCTTTCCACAGAATCCGGTATCACACCGTGGAACAAGTGAACAAAACAATGAAGCTCCGAAAGGCGATCTCCGCCGGCCGTTTAATGCACTACCTCTCCCATGATGCATTGGGTTGTGAGAGTGCAGCGCACAAGGAGATCTGTTGTTAAACGTCTTGAAATCAACGAACACACATCAAACTGTTTTTACATCTTCTAACTTAACTTTTATTGCATCTTTTAGAAAAAAAAGCTGCAGTTTCCAGCTTTTTCTGCCACAATTATCTCAAAAATGCATGTGAGATTGTGGAGGGGCTGTAGATCAATACAGACTATGAGTTTCTCCGTTTTTTTTTTTTTTTTTGGATCCTGGTGTGCCGCGGGATTTTTTTTAAGGTTAAAGTGTGCCGTGGCTCAGAAAAGGTTGAAAAACACTGTGCTAGAAAACAGTAGAAAATGAAAAAGAAGAAGAAGCCCCTCCCTGCTTGTACAGTGTGAACACCATGGGCTCTATGTGCCCTTAAGATCCCTTCTTTAGTGCGTTATTGAACGTGCATCACATGCCCGATGGGTCCGTAGCTTTAAAATCGGACCCAGTGCCTCCTGATTGACACTAAGCACTAAGGAGGGTTATGGGGGGGTTAAAAACCCAAACATTTCCTGTGTGCAGTTGGGACTGCAGATCACTGCTCTGACAGGTAGTTGGTCACATAAGGAGAACTAATTTCATACACGTGTGGGACAATTGTTGGTAGTTAGTCACCCTTTCTATGACTAGGACTTAAAAGTTTTTTTTTAATGTATAATCCTACATGAAATGTTAAGATTTTTTTTAATTTTTCATAACAAAATTACATATTTTTATCAGTTTCTAGCATCATCTTTTTAGTTTTCCACATGTTTTTGTACCATTCTTTAGTCATCCTGAACACGGTGAATCTCAAAGTGGGTGTCATACTATGTTCTCCTCTGTACAAAGAATGATTGAAAGGAACGCAAGAAAAAAAAAACCCAGACCCTCTCTGTGACTACATGTCAACTGAAACCTAAGGCAGTTGTATTTACTTACACTTTCCGTGTGAACTGGATGTGCTGCAAAGAAGAGGCCAGCAAGAAAAGACGTCTTGGGAGCAAGGTTCAACCTCTGGCCGTCCTCATCGCGGCCCAGTCCACCAATCAGTATAGCAAACACATCAATCATAAGGGCGGATATGACCGCGTGGAGGATGATGTTCAGGACATGGAACCCAACAGGATGGAGGCCTCCAGCTATGAGGTGGTTCAGTCTGCAATGGCAAGATAAGGAAAAGCTTCATGCTACATGTGCGTTAGTAGCAGGAAAAGTACAAATGGATGTTTAAGGAGTGATGGGGTTAGGGAGGAAGCGGGGTTAGCAGGGATTACCCACTATTGCCATTGGAGCAAGAGGAATTAAGATTTAGAGAATAAAATAAACAACAGCCAGAATTTATATCAGCTAAAGCTAGAAGGGCATGAAAATATATGTCCTGGTTTTAGCTTTTCTGCAGCTGCTTTGTGAAGCTAACAGTAGATATGTTTGCTTCAGTTCATTTCAAAGTCTGCAAAAAAAAGAAAAAAACTTTGTTAAACCCCATATTTTCACAGTTTCCAGAATCCATCAGTTTCCCATGTAAAGGTATTAAATGTATGTTATATATTTTTATGCTCTCTTTTATTCTTGATGTGCAGCTGGTTTTTATTCATTACATTTTAGAAATAACAGTTTCTGTTGCTCTGGTCTTCCTTCTTTTGTTTTGACACAAGAATGCTGTTATTGAAAAAGAATGTTAAATTGCTATATACATACCCTAAAGCTGTTTGGAGGGGTTGGAAAGTTAACGATAAGTTTACAAAAAAATAAACATATGAAAAATTGTAAAGCATGAAACTGAAACAAAACCTTGTTTTTTTTTAAATTAAAAACCAACTCCGATCATCTTTTGATGTACATTTAAAGTGTTCCCGGTGATCTTTTGATTATGGTTATGCCGTTTTCAACCAAAAAAAAAAAAAAAAAAATCAATTTCATTATAAAGGACATAGTTTCTGCAGAGTCAGGCGTTCCTTCACCTCTGACTTGTGGGTGGGACTGTAGGAGTAGAGTAAGCCTGTCCCCACTTCCCATCACCCATCTGTTAACACTCCTGCTGGCTTACAGCCTCTCATAACCCCAACCTAACATTATTGGAGTAACAAAAAGGGCAAACAATATCCAGACGTACAGTTCTGAGCCGGATCAGACAAGGAAAACAAAGACGTACATGGATCTAGTCGTCTTTAACACTTGCGCTATCCTATGGGGTCCAGATGACCCGATCATCACATTGATGTGTTATCCCTACCATGACACAGCTGGATAAAGGCAAAGAGGACTTCATGAAATCCATGGACACCAGTGAAGATCACAATTCATAGAAGAAAAAACTTTTAGCGCACTGTCTTGTGGGGTCCAGATGACCCCACTCCCAATGTTAAAGTGCCTAGGATGCATCAGAATGGAGGAGAGCGTGGCGCTTTCAGCCCACCAACTGTAGTTTGTTCGTATCAACTACAGGCTTTTTCAAACTCTGCTCCTAATTTGAAGTAAGAAATACTCAGAAATGCAAATTTAAGCTTTTTTTTTTTATATATGTCAACCATTATTGAAAAAATGTAATACGAACATGTTAAAAACACCAAAAACACAATTTACATTGGATTGAGTCTTTAAAATAAAAATAAAAAAAGGACGATTTTTTTCTAAACTATAATTTGGAAGAGTGTGAAAGTACAATCGTAACTTTACCTAAATGTAAGGACAGTGAGCGGTCGGTAAGATTTGTGACTAGAATTGCTTCTCAGATTGCTTCCCCAAAAGTCATTACACCAAATGCTGCTCAGGGGCGTTGTTGGTCTCAGGTCCTGCAATTCAAATAAAAAAAAATCCACCTTAATAACAAACAGAACTGAGGTTGAAAGGACCCACCAATGCAGTTATTTCTCTTTAAATCCCATTTACATAGAAAAAAGGACTAACCTTGTTGTTGACGATCGCTTCAGAATCATCGAACACAAACTCCCCATCATAACTATTACAGAAGCACAGCAATGCCACAAGGGCAACAGTGACTTTGGCCTGCAAAGAGGTCAGCTTTGGCAGAGGAATGTGGTGATCCCAGTAAACTTGAGTCAAAGCCATCCTGCTCTGTCAGTGGCTGGGTCTTCATTCATTTATGCCATTATTGTCCCTGGAGACAAAAAGTGCAGGGAATCTTGAAAGGTTAAACAAAATGTGAACAAAGAAAGCTCCGTATATCTATGCACGTACAGAATAAACACACCCCACACACCTTATAAGCCTTATCTGCCCAAATTGGAATTTACGGAGGTCATGATGATGTTCGACTTCCACGTTAGCTTCTCTGCATGTTAGCTGACATGCTACGCTCCACGTTAATCGACAAAAAGAGTCATTCAAGCGGTCAAAAAATCCAGTGCACGTTTGCACTATGTGTCAAAAATAAAATACGAGCAGCGAAATCATGATTCATTCAAACTATTTCAATATGTCGGCTTCGAAAAAGAGAGAAAAAACAACGTTCGTAAACAAGTCAGTATGAAACAAAAACGATATTATTGCACTCTGAAACGAATTACAATATTTTTTCCTTGAAAGAAGAGGATAATTAGTTATAGTAAGTAAGTTTTTAGATTAAAACGGAGAGTCTGCAGCTGTAAACAAATGACCACGTTCATAATCGGCACTTCCTGATTACATCACTACCATGTGATCAACTTCAGCCAATAGGGGATTCTGCATGAACTGGTGGCCATTCTGGGTGGACAGATAGCTCTTGAGGGCAAAAAAAGGTTTGTTATAAATTAGGAAAAAAATAAAAAATACAAAATGCAGTTTCCATTAACTTTGTTGATCCTGATTATGTGTGTTTATTTTTTTTTAAATCACTTAAGACACAATTAATCGATGTTGTTGTGATTCCTGCCTGTACATAATTGTGAAAATCTATCTATCTATCATCCATCCATCCATCCATCCATCCATCCATCCATCCATCCATCCATCCATCCATCCATCCATCCATCCAGCCATCCATCCATCCAGCCAGCCAGCCAGCCAGCCAGCCAGCCAGCCAGCCAGCCAAGAGCAAGTTGGCAGATCAAAATGGGTAGTTCATGCTTCAAAAGCACATCCTTTAATCAAAACAGATGATTTGATCTTTAACATCAAGTGTTTATGTCAGTGAAAGTGTCAGTGTCGTCAAAATGACAAGTTCTGACTCCAGCATCTTTGAACATTCAAGGCTTGAACATGTTTTTTTATTATGACAGATTTCTCTGGAAGTTTTCCCCAATGTCATGTAAAGTGAAGGTAGCCTTGTATATCATGTGTGGCATTTTGAAAACTAGTATTAAAAAATAAATGAAGATAATAAATGTGCACTTTACCTAATACTGGATCTTTCCAAGTGCTTACTACGACGAGTTTTAGGGCCACCAAAAAAAAAACAAGTAATATTACGTGATTTATAGTAGTAATTTTACGATTTATGTGAAATAAAGTCTTAAAATCACAACTTTTTTCTCGTAAATTTACAAGATTTAAAGTAGTAAATTTGCGACTTTATTCTCGTAGTTTAACAGCTATAAAAAAAATTATCGTAAATTTACGACTTTAAAGTCGTAATTTAAAAAACTTTTTTGTCTGTAAACTGGCCCCTAAAACTCTGTACTAGGTTACAGCATTGTGCACCTAGAAAAAAAATATTTACAACAAAATGTAAACCCCCTTTAGCTCAGTAAACCATCACAGCTAATATCATCTCTCTCAATGCACTGAGTAAAGTATTTTCTTGAGTGCCCAATCCACCCTCTGCAGACTCTACTGCATCCATGGCTGCTAGCAGGGTCATGTGGATTCTGGTCATATTCCTTCCACCTCCAGGAAGAGAAAAACACCTCAATTGGATTTAGGAATGGAGAGTAGGGAGGAAGACACTCCACAAGCATCCTGTCATGTGCTGCAAAGCCCTGCCTTACCACAGCAGAGTGGCGAAAGCTTGTGTTAGCTTAACTTATTACATACTTTTTCAGATTAGGGTCATCCTTTTCATTCTGTCAGATTGTGTCCCAGCAAAGAGAATTTAAAAAAGTCAAAAGGTATTGTGTGGACCAAGACGGGCAATATGGGTGTGTACACTGTTTTCTGATTGCTGCAAACATTCTAATACTCCCTCCTTGTTGGCCTGGGACATCAGTGGTGGCTATCTATCTAATTCAATTTCTTCCATGCCATCTGCCTCTTCTCATCTTGAAATATCTTTATAATTTATGTGGAAATTTTTTGACAACAATTCAACAATTTTGTGTGCATTGACACAATGAAATGAAGACAATTAGTTGTATAAACAACGACTATTCAGCCTGAACTAGTTAATTTTGACAAACATGATAAAACTATGTTATCAGTGATCAAAAGCAAGTAAAAAAAGTACTTACTCAATTGCTTTGTGTCCAAAAGTAGATGTAAGTCATTAGATGAAAAGAACACAAAGCTGCCACTAGATTGCGGCCAAATGACTAAATGTTTTGGAAGTTGCACTAACTGTTGTGCAAAGTTTAATTCTGTTGTGAGAAAATGCACCAAAGCGACAAAAGAAAATTGTACAGATACAGATCCAGCCAATACTGCTTGAACTCAAACACAATCATTTCCATGAGTAAAAGCTGAATGTGACAGATTTTAAAAAATAAAAAATGTTACAGTGAGTTAAGACTCTAAATCTCTTACGTAGTTCCTGTCTGATTGACAAACATTACGCAATCACATTCAAGGAAGACTTGAAGTTACACTACAATTTATTTAAAGACCCACTCCAATGAAAATTGCGTTTTGTTTTTTTTACATATTTTCTTGATGATGGAGGACTTACTTTTAGAAACTTAAGTTCAAGATTGCATTCCCTAGAATTTCTTTATTCATATCGTTGCAAATGAGGACCACACAAAAAAATGCCATTTGAAAAAGCGGTTGTTGAGCTTATTTCCAGTGTCTGACAACAACTTAAAGTCCCACTCCGATCATATTCTGATCTAATTTAAAAGCATTCCCAGGGGTCTTTGAATTATGGTTATGCCATTTTAGCCCCCCCCCCCCCCCCCCAAAAAAAAAAGAAAAAGTGTATTTTTTTTAGCACATAGATTTTGCAGAGCTGCAGTAGTTCTGTAGATATTCGCCACTAAGTTGTGGGCGAGTCTGTTGGAACGTAGCAAGCTTGCTTCCTCTTCCCGCTCTCCCACTGGCTTACAGCCCCTGACAGTCCGAACCTATCATTACCCGTGCAACAAAAATAGCAGCTGTTTTTGGAGCTGTGCAGCCGTACAATTTGGAGCTAGGTGTTCAGCTCAGACAAGGAAAACAGATGTACATGGATCCATTCGTGGTCTGCCACGTGTATTTTCTACATCACAAACAAGCTCATTCACTCATTCATTCATTCATTCATTCATTCATTCATTCATTCATTCATTCATTCATTCATTCATTCATTCATTCATTCACTCATTCATTCATTCATTCATTCATTCATTCATTCATTCATTCATTCATTCATTCATTCATTCATTCATCTTCTTCCGTTTGTCCCTTTCAGGGTAACGGGGCTGCCGGAGTCTATCCCAGCCACTAATGGGCGAAGGCAGGGGAGACCCTGGACAGGTCCCCAGTATGTCGCAGGGTCACACATATCACACACACATGCACACTCACATTCACACCTATGGACAATTTAGAATAACCAATTGACCTATGAAGCATGTGTTTGGACAGTGGGAGGAAGCCGGAGACCCCGGAGAGAACCCACGCATGCGAACAAACAAGCTCTTTTTTAAAACGTTTTTTCTTTGACTGCTCATGATTCCCAATGGTATCAATAAATACTCAGAAATGCAACTTTAAGCTTAATTTTCTTTATATATGAGCTTCATCTTTAGAAAGATGGCACAAGCACATGTTGTAAACACTAAGAACATGGTATATCTTTAAAAATATAGTCAGAAAGGTGAAAAAGCAGACTTTAAATGATGTACTAAGGCATAAGTGCAAATTAGGAGCTCGTTCTTATTGCTTAACACCCACAACAGCCATGTCAATTTTCCTTCTTGAGTTAACACTGGGTCCGGAATTTAATTAGCAACAAGGGAAACTCTCTAAATTCACATTCTGGGCCACAGGACCACTGTAATAAAATGAAGCTCTTTGGAAAAAAATATGAAGGGAGCAGTCTATCTAACTGAAAGAGGTGCTGAGATTGTAGAGGGCGAGGGCAGGCTCAGGGATTTTGTGCTCCATTTCACCTGTCATTGCTCAGAGTCGACAAGGAATTTCCCTAATGGCCAGAGTCAGGGTTCCCGGGGCGACAAGAGGGGGGACCAGGCATCAAGGGTGCATTCTCAGACTCCTAAAATGGGTCTCAAGGATGGTTTGAGAATCAGACGCTCATTCAGCGCGAAAGTGCACACAATTAAAGCTAGGTTTATATTGGTTCCAAACCAGTGATTATTACTATCATTTCAAGAAAGTAGATGATCAAGAAGACGATAACGTCCCTGACAAACTAGTAATCCAGTTTGTATTAAAAAACTATATATTTTCACAATAAAATAATTTTCAATTTCAAATAAAAGTTTCTTTTTTAATTTACCATCATGTTAAAGTTTTTTTCTCTTTTCAGAAACATAGTCCTGATCTGCGGTGAGCGCCATTGCTAACCCCAAAAATCACCTAATTACCACCACATGTAATATTCATGAAGTATGGATTTCATCTTCAAGGTTCTCCACCCATGTCAGTCAGTTGGAATTTATGTTATTAGCATCATTTTCAGAGAAACGGCCAGAGTGGGTCAGAAGACATAATGAGGGGGGCTGGGAATCCCACTATACCTCCAGTAGGACATGTAGCTCCCCAAATGCAGGGAGACAGGGCTGTCAGTGGACACCAGTGTCAGGGAGGGTCCCCCTGTTTTTGTGATGGCACAGAAGGTCACAGTCATCGATTGTGTGCAGTCTGACAAAGAGTCACAGGAGAAAGGAGAAAGGCAGGGACAAAAAAAACTTCAATTTGGGAAAAAAATATCTTTGAGCAACTTCCCAAGAAGGCTTTTCTGTAATGTTTTGCCGTTGTTGTTTTTTTTTTAGTTTTGCAAAAACTGATCATGTATAATATCAGTCCCTATAGAGTCTAGTTTATTACTGATGGATAAATCCTTGTGATCCTGAATAAAACAGGTAGAAAACTATTTATTAGCATTTAGTTTTACACATAGGAGGAACAAATCAGGGGCCTGGATGGCTCAGTTGGCTGGTTGTAAGTCTGGCACGTGGGAAACCAGGGGGTGCGATGAGCTTCATCCAGTGTGGGTCCTTGGGCACGACCCTACACACTACTGCCTAACTATGTAGTATCAAAGGGCCCAAGTCTAGGGCCCCCTGTGCCGGTCCCTAGCCCAGATAAAATACAGGGTTGTGTTCAGAAGGGCAAAAACAAAAAAAAAAAACTTGAATCAGTGGAAGCTGGTTTGCTCCGGCGACCCCTCATTGGATGTGCCAAAAGATGAACAACAACATATAGGGGGAATACATATGCTGGTAGGTAGCATATAGATGTTTAAAGACATGATAAAGGTGACTCATTTGGTGCACACAAATTCATAAATAGGTTATACTAATTCAAGAGATAAATAATTATTTTTTAAAACACAATGGTAGCAACCAGTTACTTGATGAGAGCTGGTAAAAAAAACTGTAGATTTAATTCATCAACTTTATATGATTTTATGGCTGACTGCCTTTAACCCTTGTGCTATCCTAGGCACTTTAACGTTGAGAGTTGGGTCATCTAGACCCACTAGACAGTGCGCTGAAGCTTTTTTCTTCAATGATTTGTGATCTTCACTGGTGTCCATGGATTACATGAAACTTCCCACCTTTATCCACCTTTGTCATGGTAGGGAGAACACGTCAATGAAAGGGTGGGGTCATCTAAGATAGCACAAGGGTTAAAAATGAAAAAAAGAATTGAAATGTGTGGGAATGCATTAATTATTTAATGGGAACAATTCATATATTTATTTTACCCATGTCAGGTTGCGGGCTCCGTACAAAACAAAATGCTGAGAAAGTTAATATTTTTAGGTCAACAGATGCAGAAAAAGCATCATCTAAAATTTTTTTTTAAATTGCTGACTCATCAGTTGTCCCATTTACACAAGTGACCTATTTTTAAAGGTTTCTTTTCACTCATTTATCTAAGAAAGTTACGACCTTTGCCATTTTTCATGTCAAAATTTTTTCAATATTACAGCCTCCAAAGTTTTCCTTAAATCCACCACTTTTATGTTGTTTCATCTCTTTTATGTGTCTCGCCAGGGATTGTTGATTTGATGAGGCGGATCTCTCTTTCTGAAATGCTTACCCTAAAGGTGCTGACTTTTATAGATGAGCTGTGCCTGGGGGACTTTACGTGAAAAATCAAAAGCTGTTTTGTGCACTTTGAAGCTTTTGGAAGTGGATGCAAAAGTTTAAGGATCTCCTTCAGCCTTCCCATCAGTCTGCCTTCAAGATAAAACAGATTTTTTTTCAACGTTTTGGTACACACTTAGACATGCAAGACACAAAACCTGGACGTTGAAGATATTTGCACGTTCTTTTGCTTTTTTTGAGTGAATTTATAGTATTTAGTATCAATTTTCTGTGAGCCATGGCAACAAGGTCATTTTCCATTTGTGGGATCAATAAAGTTCTATTCTATTCTATTCTATTCTATTCTATTCTATTCTATTCTATTCTATTCTATTCTATTCTATTCAAGGGCAAATGCATTTTTTATGTCAGGGGACATCAAAATGATGTAAGTCAAATGTCCTGACCACAATCATGTGCTTTATGTTCTAAACCTACCTGAGGATTTTTGGCATAAATGTAGAACTCTTAAAAAATTGGTAAAGAGCACTTCAATGAACAGTGGTGTAGTGGTTAGCACTCTGGGCATACAGTGAGAAGGCCCTGGTTCAATTGCAGTTATCGCCTGTCTGTGTGGAGTTTGCATTACTTTTCTTGGGCAAACAGATGTGGGATTTCTATGGGTACTCTGGCTTCCTCCCATACTGCAAAAACATACTACTAAAGGTTGATTGACAATTCTAAATTTTCCCTAGGTGCATGGTTGTATGGCCCTGGGGCAGACGATGGTGCAGGATCCAGCAGCCCTGTGACCCCAAAAAGGATTCAGCTGGTTCAGAAAAAAATGGATGTTTGCTTTTACTTTTGCGGTGTCTTTATTCTGACATCACTATCTACAAAGAAATAAAACAAAAGTCACATTTTCTCACAGATAAAACACCCAAGTAATGTTTTTTGCTCTTTGTGCATGGTGTGACTTTTGTACCTTTTGTTTCTGTTATATATATATATATATATTTTTTACTGAATCTCACATATGTTCTTTATCTATTTCACACAATTCTTTGTGAATAATTTTCATATTCTGACATAATCCTGCCTTAAAAAGCATTTGTCCTAAAACATAAGGTCAACTTCACTGCAAAATTAATAAAAGTCAAAATCCTCAAGTCTATTGGTAATTTCTTATTATAACATTAATTGTTAATTGGCAATTCTTTTAAATGATAAATTGTATAGTTTTAGGCTCAATTGGGTCTGTTTTTTTATAATTACTGAGAATGATCAATCCAAAATTGCTTGCATTGCCAACGCCATTTTTTAGAATCTTAATATCTTCAGCAGCTCCTGTGGAAGCACTTTACAGCTGCGTGGGAAACAGCTGGACTCTTTTAGATAGACGGAGCAAAAGGACTACCATCCTCCTAATATCAACTTCTGCGGCATTCATCCAGCGACCATGAAAGCAGCTAAAAACAGACAAAGTCTTGTCCATAGTCATAATGATATCAGTGCAGTCAGATCTACTCAAAGTGTCCCATCTAATTAGACGGGAAAGCTTAACAAAAGTTAAAAAGTAATGTCTTCCTTTTCAGGGAAGTGTGGCATTCATAAGATAAATCCCTTCATAAGTAGAAGTGATAGAGAAAAACCTGCATTAATGAGAGGGAGCACAGCAGGCGGGGGGCAAAGAAACAATCACTTAAAACAGCACAGTGGTGGCTAATAACCATTGCCTACAGAATAAAAGTGATGACAAGACGCATTATAATAGTGATAAAAAAGTGCTAAGTAAGCTGAGTTTGTTTTGGCGGAATTGCTTCAATATGAACATGAGGCAAAATCATTTTTAGACAGCCTTTGCAAAGAAGTCTGCTATAACTGAGTTGCTGGTGTGTCAAAGACAACTATATCATATTATGAAAAAAGCAGAATAAAACTTTGTGTTAAAATCTACAAGGTGTTCTTTACTTTTGGCTGCTCTTTATGTGAGATGACTCTGATATACCTTTCCATTTTCTTATCAGACATCACGCATTATCATGTCATTTTTTAACTTAAATCTATATTTAAATTCATCTTTATTTATAGATTTATAGAGCACTTTTTTTTCCTGTACAGAACACCTTAAAGTGCCTTCATAAAATAAATAAAAATTATAAATATAAGATTAATTATAAAAGAAAGCAACACACATTGTAAAAAATCAGGGGAAACAGTCAAGAAAGTAATATTAAAACACGAGGAAATGTAAGAACGACTTAAAAGCCGTGCTAAAAAGATGAGTTTTCTTAAAAAGTAAATGGTCTTCCTGTTCTACATCTTCAACCAGACATCTCTGACCTCAGCCTCCTGCTGTCTTTCCTTCTTACACCATCTCAGCCTGGCTTTGATGGCCACAAATCCAGAACTTCTTATAACTGACCAGCCCCCTCTGATGTTCTTATTCCTTCTGTCTGTTCTTGTGATTCCAAAAAGATCTTTTAAAGCTGTTTTTTTACTGTTTTTTTTACTCTCCTGCTATTCTCCTCGTGGTAAAAGAACACTCAATGGAAAAGTTCACATAACTTGGCCCAAATTGTTATAATTAAACTCACTTATATCATATTTATGTACTAAAAATGTGTTTAAATCTCACCGTTAAAATCTAAAAGTTAAATAAAATTTAAATGTTACTTTTTAGATTAAATATAAATATCAAAATATTAAATCTAAGTGTATAATATAATAATCAATCTAAATTCTAAACATAAAGGTAAACATCTCAGTGTTGTTTGTTAAATCTAACTTTTTAAGATAAATTATGCATCTTAATTTTATCTACATTCTAAGCTTAAAAGTGTTTTACAGTGTATGAACATTTAAATGTTAATTACCAGTTTTAAATATGGACATAAATTAGGAAATAGGTTTAAACGATCATTCTAAATGTCAAAATTGAAAATTAGATGTACATTTTGAAACTACATATAAATGTTTATTCTAAATAAACATTGTCGGAAAATGTGTTTGTTATGCCACAGCCGTGGATTGACCCTCAATGCAGGGAGCCTTGAGCCAGGGCCACAGCTCAGGAGTGTGAATAGAAGGAGAACGCTGCTGGGTCTCTTTGAAAAAAAGATTATGGGTGGTAAAAGTTTAGCTAATTCAGGGTGTGGGGATGGAAGTGGTGAACACAAACTTGAATAAATATTAATACACTAGAAAACTACAAAACTAAAATAGTGACGACAAATTTGGTGGTGAAAGATGAGCAGCACAACCTTCCATCCATCTTCTGAACCCACTGAATCCCTTTTTGGGATCACGGGGCTGCTTGAGCCTATCCTAGCAGCAGGGTGGGGTACACCCTGAACAGGTTGCTAGTCTGTCGCAAAGCAACACAATCACACCCACTCGCATTCACAATTTATAGTCACCAATTAACCTATGAAGCATCTTTTTGGACTGCAGGAAAGACCCACACATGTACGAGGAGGGAGAACATCAAAAACTCCACACAGAAAGGTCCCATCCGGGATTCAAACCAGGGCCTTCTCGCTGTGAGGTGCTAACCACTGCATGCCTATGCAACCCCAAGCAAAACCAGACTCTTGAATTTACTGACGATGATTGACTGACAACTGTGGATGATTAGCCAGTGTTACCTGGTGAGACTGTGATTAGAGAAATGACAAAACCTGAAAAGAGAGCACACTTTCATTAAGGAGACATGACTACAGCAATTAAAACAAAATTAATGGCCACCAATCCATTACGATAAAGATCCAGAGCATCAATTTGATGCTCAAAAGGATTATAGGCATCATAAAAATATGTCATTTGAACAATGTTCTCCATGGTGCTTCCACACCTGGAGTGGATCATACATCTCCACAGACAAAGACAAGAATTAAGTTCTGTCAGATTCCATCAGTTCCAAGCAGTGCCTCCACGGGTGTCTATAGCCCTGGCTCACTAAGTGACGGAGCCATCACAACCCATCCCAGCTCGGAGTAAAAGAGTGGCAGCACCCAGCTAGTCTACTGTAGAAACGCAGGCCCCTGGGCATGAATGCAAGTCGCATCTGATCATCCACTTGATGCCAGAAATTGCTTTCTCAGGGCAGAGGGAGCATTTTGTTTTATATCACTGGGTCCGGACTTAGATCAGGGGAATAGCTGGACTGGTCAAGTGGCTGCAGGGGGTCATAGAGAAAAAGGCAGGATGTTTTGAAGCAGGCAGTGGTTACAGTTTTCATTCTGTGTCCGGGTCCCCGCTGTTGCCCCTTCCCTGGTGTTGCTCACAAAAGTGTCTGCCAAAAACCCTCTTGTCGCCTCTCCACCTCGGGCTTCTCATGACTGACACCGTGTCATATTATCTTATGACAGCGCCGATGGAGAGAGCGTTCAGAGGAGTAATGCGGGGAAGTGGCTGGGGACCTGCAGACAAACTCACACCCACACGGTTGCGCATTCATGCACGAGCCTCCAGAGATTCACATAAATACAGTAGACTAAAACAAACCCCGAGGAGCGCCAGCACACACCAGCTGGGTAATGGAAATACATTTCTGCGTTAATGTTCGAGTCTATGGGCATGAGTGTGGACAAACTGCTCCAAGGCAGTTTTCACCTAACATAAGAAATTGCTGGTACAGGGTCGCAGATGTTTTGCACATTGGGCACATCAAGCTCTCCAGAAGTGCTATTTTTTAATAGCAATGTACACAAAACAATGCACCCTTATTGTGTGAGGAGCTTCTTCTGTAGAAGGTGCAGTGTTCAGATAATGTAGGAGGTAATAGAGGCGCAAACAGACTTAAAAATTATACTAAAGTCCTGCAAGGAGAAATGCATTTTTACCAAAGCATAATGATTTCTGTGCAACAGGCTGAGGAAACTGAAGGAGCTTGCTTTGAAACTTCCTTCACATACATGATAGATGGAAATGATGTATAAATCAGTTAACAACTCACATGGAGCCTTGCGTACACTACAAGCATGCATACTTAATCACGGTTTATTGAAAAAAGTGTAAAAATCATAGTTTTAACCATCTTTTATTTGTTGCACATTTTTCTATTCGACTTGTATCTAGGAAATCAACGGCAAAAAATAAAAAGAATCTGTGCACACTGTCACGTCTCTGGCTTATGGAGAAATACGTGAGACTAAACGTAGGAATTCAAAAATGTACGTTTTCTTTAACCTAACAAACCTAAACAAAAAGTGAGCTTCCTTTAGTAAAAAAAAAAAAAAAACAGTGGATGGCGGTTGCAGCAGGCATCCTTATGTCCTCACAAGGCGCCTCTAATCAAGCTACCGGTAATTTACTGGTGGACCAGCTAAAGGCTTCATTACGTTTACCTATAACAGCAAATGATTTCGTTACAAAAGAAGCAATTACTGTACAGATGTGCAGACCAAACCAAGGGTCGTAAAGGAAAACAATTACGGCAAAAAGGTGGGAGGAAGAAAAGAGGAGAAGGTGGTTACACGGCATACAGAGACCAGAGGGCAATATGCAGTATATAGTAGGGAAGATTATGTACTGTCCAGACTTAGACTGTGAATTCCTTCACTACTCACTCCATAGTGCACTAGTGCTATAACTGTTTTGTGGTGCTGTCTGAATCTACAGTTCCAAACTCCACTGCCCTAGAAGTTTCCCAGAAGTCTCTGCAAAAGAATAGTGTGGAATGATGCTCACTCGATTTTGAACAATTTTTGTGGATTTCTTATTTACTTAAATGTATTTTTTTCTTAAATCATTCAAGTTGTCATCATCAAAGCATAATGGATTCATAAATGGTCTTTGTAAAATGCTCATTTTTACCAGGGTCTTCAAGAAATCGGTGACGTTGTATTTGTCGTTTAAAAAAAATATGGTGATGTGTCCGAATTGCTTTCAAATCCAGGGCACGAGATAATTTTTTAGTAGTTAGGCAGTAGGGAAGGAATTTGGACATAGCCGTTAGCTTTCCAGCGGTGGTGTTAGCATTTCGCTAATAGGTATTTATGTGTTAGGTTGTGTCCGGAGTTCTTCACTACTCACTATGCAGTGCTTTCTGAATTTACAATTCCAAAATTTAGTGCTCTAGAAATTTCCCAGAAGTCTCTGCGAGAAACTAGTGTGAATCGATGCTCACTAGATTGGCGGATATAGACCACAATGCATTATGTTGGAACAATTTTTGCCAAAAAAATGTATTTAAATGTATTTTTTTAGCAAAAAAAAACCTTTTTTTATCTTCAGAACACAGTGGATTTATAAATAACTGTTAAAAAGGCTCATATTAATTAGGTTTTAACTTCATAAAATTGATGACGTCATATTCGCAGTTTAAAAAAAAATATGGAAGTAAGCACGGTGTCCGGATTGCTTTTAAAATTCAGAGCACTACATAGTGCCGTTCTATACTGTATACTTTTAGTGGTTAGGGGATAGGGTGGGAATTTGGACACAGCCTTAGTGTCTGCCACTGCACTAGTTGTGGTCAGTTGGTAATTCCTTAGAGGCTTGTTTTAAATTGTAAAGGAAAACAAAACACAAGTAAAACCCAGAAAAAAAGACACAATGGGTACAAACATAACAAAAACTAGCTGAGGTCCGTAATTGCAGATGCCAACGCCACATGCACAAGTGCCAGAGGAAATTTCAGAGAGTTAACAAAGTTGATAACATAATTAGTAGCAAGCAGTCACTGCTACTAGTATTTTAAAGGTTTTCTTACATTTTCACTTGTTGAAATGCCATCCATCCTTTCTACAAATGTCTTTTTTTTTTTAAATGCGACAACCAATGAAAAATGTTGGTATTTATTTATTTGTTATTTTACATTTAGTCTAACCTATTTGTAGCCCATAGCACCTCAGTAGTGTCTAAGACCTAAACCTTTCACACCATTGACAGAAGAGCTTGATTTTTGTTTCCTCCAGCCACTGCTTGAAAAAATATGCCAACTTTGGACTAATGATGAACAATTCTGATATATATTTACCTGTTTTACTACTTTTATCATTAAAAGTTTTGTCAGTTTATTGTCCAGACTATCTGTTCTACAGCACCAGAAGTTCACATCTGCCACCAAAAGTTTTTTAAAAGTATATTTTGTAACATTTATCTGCCATGAAATGTCACAGTGTGAGCCTGAACGGCAATGCATCATAAATAAGTCTTTTTTACAGGCTTCAGTCTGCGTCCAGAGCTGTTTTGATTTGTTGATGTAGCACTTTGTCTAAGCCAAACAGACAGCGCTAACCGCCTCTGTAAATTGGAACTCGCAGGAAGCCGTTGCCAACAGTGGGCCACCGGTGTTTGTCCACACGGGTGTGACCCTCTCGGGGGGCCAGGTCAGGGCTGGCTCTCCGGTAACAGCTGGGCAAGGATGAGGAGTGTCAGAGCACAGCACACGTCAAAAGGCAGACACACATCTGACAGCTGGACATGACACACAATAGAAGTTCAAAAAAGAATCTATCATGAAGTTTTTGCAGTGAAATTCCTAAACTTGTGATCTATCTTCATTTATCTAAATAAATTGATCTGATTATTACTTCTGTTTGTTCAAACGCCTTTAAACGAGTCGACATTTTCAAGGCGTCAGTTGTTTGCCAGGTGTATTGAGTAGTTTCGGACCAATATGAAGCCCTGATTAGCATCTGAGGCCCACTTTAAAGTTTAATATTCATCCCCCTCCTTCTCTCACACTGGGAAGTAGAGGCTAATCTCTCAGGGGTACCCCAGCAGCCCCCACCCAACCACCTCCTTTTCCCTCTTCCTCTCCAATGTTGCATTAAACATAAAGACTCTGCATGGATGAGTGAGTCAACAAATTACAGGGACCAATAAGTGAGAAAAAAAAATCATCTCCCCGACTATACACCACTAGTCTGTTATTTTCTCCCCCCCTTTTTTCCTACCTCCCCCCACCAAAAGTCTTTACCGCACTGTCCCCCATTAGGTTATTTTCCTAGGCTTTTAAATAAACATGGTCTTAGCCTCTCCTTATTGCATTTAGTTAGACCATCCACCCTCATGCTTCACTGGTTGCGTCCATCGTGTCGGGGGAGTCGCATTTGCAGCAAAACCTCGGCGAACACACATGAAGCTGCTACAGCTGTTGGCCTAACCTTTGAGTGTCTCTGAAGGAGCACAGTGATATTTGCACTTAATAAAATTATGCCTACCAGGAGAATATGCCGCTGACATTTGCCATTTGTCAAGTTGGGGCGGCAGCGAGGCTTTATGAGTCATTAGTGCTCAAAGTACAGCTGAGAATGGCTTTGCCCGTAGAAATCTATTACTGTACAGTCTTTTGTTCAGATCATTAAGCTGCTGTCACATTTTATGAAACGCTTGCTCCCACACTTCCATAACCCGAATTCAGCTTTATCTTAATTCATCACAGATGATGAATAAAATTGGCCAGATATTTTTGTATAAAAATGGGGTTTAAGATTAAACGGTTAATATGTCTTTCTGCAGCTGTTAATAAAACCTTACTTTTAGGGGGTTAATAATGGACATGTGATGAATAGCTAGCAAACTCAATCACATAAAAGGGGGTTTCATAAAAAGACTCAATATAGGCAAAATTTTGTTTTTGCTGTAGATAAATCTATACTTTTTACAAGCTTTTAAAATATAGTTTTATCTAATAAAGAGTAGTTGAGAAGGTTAGCATAGAAAGTCTATTGTGGTTTGTGGTATGCCCAGACATTTTACATTTTTTGGAATTAAATTGATTTTTAAATCATTTGATGAAACCCACAAAAACTTGCAATATCATTTTTTCAGTATAGATAGCATCAATTATGATCTATTGGGTTATTTGGTAAGTTTTTGCTCAAAAAAATTTTAGTCTAAGATGTAAAAATATCAAATATTCTGGGAAAAAGCACCTTGTTTGTTCACTGTCTCAAATTTGATCCACACATTTTTAACATGGTGTAATTGTATTGTAAAGAATTAATTATCAAAAAATGTTATATCTTTCAATGCAGCAAATAGTCTATTAAAAATGGAGTAACAATAGGCTAGTTATTCTCACCATAAAGTTGAAAAAATTAGGCAAACTTTGTGTTTTTAAGATTTCCTGGAAGCAGGCATTTTGAACTGAGCCCTTCTACTGCCCCTAGTGGCATCAATGATGAACTACAGGAGAGAAAACCATGGTCCAAGTTGTAAACAATGGGTTTAATGAAAGTTTGGATCATGCTACCGTGATAGGAGTCTTAGAAACATATGTATCAATTATGAAAGAAAAACATTTTTATTGATTTTCATGGAGCTTTTGTTTCTTTACATTCACTCTACTTCAATCTACAAGCGACTTCGCCGAGTCAAAGTGTGAAAAAAGTAAAAATGTACAAAGTACTGAAAATGTCTAAAAGCTCGTTTTAAACTTTTGCAAGCATCTGAAAATGTGTGGTGTCCTCCCCTCCCTTTTAAGAAAAAAACATCTTTGTGGTATTCTGATGGGTCTGTGTCCCTTGTTGGGGTCAGAGGCTCCTCATCCTCGCTGTAAACACTGATGGCGAAGCGCAGCTTCCTCCTGTGAGTTTATCTCCGACATGTAATTCTGCAGTTTGAGAGGTTTGAACATCCAAGTGGGATTGGAGACTTTTGACACTTGTCAGAGTTTTGTCTGTTCGTTAGTCATGCTGGTCGTTCTGCTGCTGGATCCCTTCTGCTAGAAACACACTTTTGGGGAAACAGACTTCTTTTTCCTCCATAGTGGGGTTTTCTCTGTGTTCTTTATTCCCTACATCATTCCTCAAATTATTTTGGATTGACAAGAATTGAAACTGAAAAACATAAATTATTATTAATTATTTGGAAAATGTTGAAGATAACATAAGAAATCTGTTAATTGATGGATCTTTGTGGTGAATCAAAAGTTTAGAGTAAGTTAAGAGTATATGTAATAAGAAAATAGACTTAAAAAAAGTTACTGCTTTCATTCTACTTTATTAAAATGTTTTCATTATTTCTTTTTTCTTTTACAGTAATTAAAAAATTATTTTAAATCTCAGCATGTTAAATAAAGAAATAATTGATGAACTCATTTAATAAACTGGATACCCACCAAATCTAGAAGGTTTTAAACAAATGCCACCTCATTTTCACATTTTCTTTTCTTTTCTTTTTATTCTAGTGGATAAATGTTTCAATTTTCTTTTGGAAGCAAATGTCATCAAGTTGTAAAACTGAAATTTTTTGGGATGTGGGGCCAGCCTGATCTCTTATTCTCCCCCCACCTTTACTCACCCAGGGACTCATATCTGAATCCCGTTGGTCTCTAATACTCATAAAGTATTTTATGGTAAGTATAGTTACTCAATTATACTCATACTCAGCAAACGTTGTATCTGTGCTTGGGTAGAAGTAGGAAAGTACGCACGTTTAATGTTTTGTACTGCATCTTTGATACTTCTTCAAATAACCTGACACTTGATCAATGAATTAATCTTGAGTTATGATGTCAGGAATAAACAAAACATGAATGAATGCTGAAATTTCACATTGATGTCAGTTGATTTTTGGTTTTCAAGCCTGGATCAGTCAGTGCACAGTATGAATCTTTTGGGTCAGATATTTTATGTGTGTGTGAGTGTGTGTGTGTTTGTGTGTGTGTGACCGCATTGAAAACAAACAAGACAAGAGCGGGCTTTTTCTGTGACTGGTAATCTGTGACTGCCACCGGATAAAAGCAGAAAGAGAAGGATGGAAAAAAGGAAAGCTAAAATTGATGGTGTCAGTTTTCCCCAGAGTTGTCCCAAACTATCCCATTCTGTAGCCTGGCAGGGGTTGCTGTCATTTGCCAGCAGGCTCTGCTGTATATTTCTGTCTCTTTCATTGCCTTTAAATCTCTCCTTCCTTCCTTCCTTCCTTCCTTCCTTCCAGGCTGTTGGCCATGAGGCTTGAAAAACAGGCCGGTCATCGTGAGAATGAATGTTACAAAGATGCACACAACTAAAAGCAATCGCAACGTACTGAAGCAGTGAAAAAATGCTGATGAGTAGTGATTTGCTTGAAGATATGGAAATTTTAGAAAGAAAAAAAACAACTATTAATGAGGTGTGTTTGTGTGTCTGCAATGTGCCAGTGTAAGATCAGAGAGACAGGCCTCTTCAGCTAATATTTAATGTTTCCTTTCAACTGTTTTAAAAAAAACGTTTTTTTAAATTATCTTTCAATTGTTTGTTATTTTTGGCTTGACTTTTTTGCAACCAGCAGTAGGGAAAAAAACTCTCCAAAAGAACAGACTTTTATTTTTTTACAAAAACATATACTTCCATTTTAACCAGCAGTCTTTAACCTTTAACTCTCAAATAGCCATTTGCTCTACTGACCACAAAGTCCCACTTTATTGTTAGGAAAATACATTTTACTTAAACTTTTGTGACCATTAGGCATTTATCTATAACGTGGAGTGTTTAAATATTTGCAATAATTGAATTATAACAGTTTTATATTTAATTTATAAAACAATTTTAACTTGATACAAGTTCCTTTCAAAATAAAATACACCTTAAGATCCTCCTGCTACAGTAGATGTACTTGAATTAAAACAGCAGGAAAGTCAAACTAAACATTTTGTATCATTATGCTTTTTCATCCTTTCTCTACACATTAGGGTAGAATCAAATTGTTAAAATAAAGCTATATGTACTTTAAACTTCTTCAGATTAAACCTTTTAGTATCATTTTGCGCAGTTATCTGACGTGTTAAAAATCAAAACATAAATGAAAAACGTTTTTTAGCTAAAAAAAATTGATAAAAAAAACCCAGTATTTATTCAAATCACTAGCATTTTTCTTCAAAGCCAAAGAGCCACAATGGGGGGATAAAAGAGCCGCATGAGGCTCTGGAGCCCCAGGCTGCGGACCCTCAATTTGAACAATAATATTTATACACGACTTTTAAAAAAAAAAAATGTTGCTACAATAAAAATAGATAGGAACTTTATTTTTATGAGTACTTTTTATTTAAGAGTGTAAAAGCTTTGTCTCCTCCATCCATCCATCCATCCATCCATCCATCCATCCATCCATCCATCCATCCATCCATCCATTTTCTGCCTCCTCTTTTAAAAATGCCATATGCACAAATTGACATAATAGCAGTGTAAGAACATGAAATTATAAAGCAAAGCGTCTCCAAGAGCCATTGTCACATCAAAATATGCTTTTTAAGCATCTGTAAGATTGCTTGCCACAGTGATATTTAATAGTTGGAGCATAGCACCCCCTGCAGGTAAGCATTATGCTTTGCTTATAATACACTGAGCCCTCAGCCTAATGCAGAGGCTCTTATTGTTACCCTGCAATTACAGGCTTTTCTCCTTTGATTGGTGGGTAATTGACTTGGTTCGAGCCTGCATGATTTTTCTTCAGAATTTTGCCGCTTGCATTCTAATCTTGGCTCCGGATCAGACAAAGGCCTGCCTTTCCAGTAATTAAAGACGGCAAAGCCAGGTGTAGAACTGGGAAACCAGGGACTCATAGCCAGATGAATGGAACTGATTAGTTGTTGAGGGAAAATGAGATTTGCTGGCTTAAAGGCGAAATAAAGCTTCTCACTTTGTGCTCAGTGTTCACCAGGGTGGCAATTGACTGCGGCTGATGAGGCACTGAACATGAAGTGAAAGCCTCAGAAATGACCCCCTGCATTCATCCTGCTTGCAAGGGAACCGCAGAGTCCAGGTCTGACTGTAAACTGGAAATACACTCTCCGAGCACACAGTGGGCCTCTCCATTTAATCAAATCAAAATTTATTTATAGAACACTTTTCTGACAAAAGTAGATCAAAAAACATTTTCCATATTTAAAAAACAAAAATAAAGAGAAAGAAGAAAAATTGTAATCTTCCATAATCCCCAATTTTTTGTGTTTGTTTCAAAATAAAAGACCAAAATATATATTTTTCAGCAACAATAACAAACCAAAATGTTAGATTTGTGAGTAAAAGGGGATTTAAAAATGTTCTTTTTGTGCATTTCTTAAACTA
This sequence comes from Oryzias sinensis, assembly GCA_037389245.1. Taxonomy (NCBI): domain Eukaryota; kingdom Metazoa; phylum Chordata; class Actinopteri; order Beloniformes; family Adrianichthyidae; genus Oryzias; species Oryzias sinensis. The sequence continues at coordinate 5,271,557 of CM074501.1, forward strand.
ACATAAAAAATAAAATAAAAAAATCTCTTCTGAAAAACAGCTGTGTTGTGTTCACGGTCAGTGTACCTTGACCTGACATTTGTTGTTGTTTTGTTTCTTTTCCTTTGCAATCATTGAGACTGAAATAGATTTTAATCAACACATTATACCAGTTGTTAATTGCTTTTGCTGCCTGCTGCTAAAATAATTTGCTACTTTTTATTGCAGAAGTAGCCATCTGTTTCAAAACACGAGGAACCGGATCGGGCCTGGACCTGGGGTGAAGGCTGACACCAGATCCAGGCGGCTAATTTGCACTGGCACCACCTTATTTATGAGGCCACGCACGTGTGGAATGCTTCACACCAATGAAGAGTCATTCATATGAATTCATGATATCGAATATTTAGGGGACATGTGTCCAAAACACAAGAAGGATCTTTTACAGTGTTTGAAACTGTTACCTAAACATGCAGAAAGATTCTTGTATAATATCTGATAAAAACAGTTTGACCTCTTTTCACCTTGATTTTTGTTTTAAAGCATTTGAAAGTAATCAACAGTTTGGATGGGCATAGCTTCTATTCCCATTTGTTTCTGCAAATACTACAAATCCGCTGTTGTTTCAGCGAATCAGCAGCGGATGCCCTTACTGACACAACCCTGTATTTTATTCAGGCTGGGGACTGGTTTAGGGGGATCCAGCGTTGGGCCCTTAGGTGTTTACAGTTTGGCAGAAGTACAAATACTACAAATCTAAAAAAAAGAAACTTGCTAGCAGTCTTTCTAAGACAATCTCGTCTTTAAGTGACAGTCATATTCTGCCATTCCACTTTTTAGTAATTTTTCAAAGCAATCATTTGTTGTTTAGGACTACTAAGAACTATTCTTAATAATAGGTTTTCGTGCGCTTCAGTATGTGCAATTTTGTGCTCTCATCAGTCCAGTACAGCAATAAATGAGTCTCTTTAGACATTTTACATTGGCTGTCATCTCAGACAGAGAGTTAAACCCAGCAGGTCCACATCATTTAACTTTTCTGTACCTCATGGTTCATGAAGTGTTAAATACCTAATAGATATGAACATTTATGAAGACTGTTGATGAATCCACTGTGTTCTGATGATGAAAACGTATACATTTTTTCAAATGACAAGTTTTTCGGATGCAATGGAATGAGGTTATGTCCGAATTTCTTCACTACTCACTACATAATGCACTATAGGGAGCGTTCGTCATTTTTGGCAAAATGGGGAGTTCTACGTTCACACTGGGCACACGTTCCAAAGTGGGCTAAACTAAATGTGCGTTTAACATACGGCGTCACACTAGACTGTTGCTACCCTTTACGTGCGGATGTACCTACAGTTGGAAGGCTTGGTGTGAAATGTCATAGGGTGCAAATCTGGTGAATCGTCTTCCAGGCTTTTTCTTTCACTGCTCTATTCCAATGTATAAAAGACTCGGTGTCATAGAATTCCAGCAGGACTTGAACCTCAGTCATTATTTTCTCTTCCATTAACAATTTTCGAATAGTTGGCACTTGCGTGAATTAAAAGGGACGCCATCAACACAATAGAGCCAAATCCGAGTCCCTGATTGGTCAAATTTCAACTGGTTTGCTGCATCAAACGCGTGCTTTGTACGTATAGAGCCAGAAAACGGTCTTGAAAATGTTATCAATGCGTGAAAGGAAGAGTTTTGAACATGGAACCCCATTTACATGGGTTTACATGGAAGAAGTTGCTTGAAAGTGCACTTTCGAGCCCGGTGTGAATGTGGAATTGAGTGGTTGAGTTTTCCTCTCTAAAGTTTGCCCAATTTCTTTGTGTTTTTATTTCAGTCACATTAAAAATAGACTGCTGGGCTGAGACTTCGGGTCAAACTAGTTTCTTCCAAATGAGAGAAACTGGTAAGCTCCTAGAAACAGTTCTGAGATCAGTTGGCCAGTGAATAAAGCTTTAGGAAAAATCCCATCCTCTACACGCTTCATCCATTTCAAACGGGAAGCGTTCCCTCATTCTCAAGCAATCACACTTCATTTCTTGTTAATAATCAGATTGGTCACATTGTCTCTGCATGAAGCCTGAAGATATAAAATCAGACTTACTGGAAGAGGGTGACAAGGGAGCCCTGAACCATTTTCCAACAAGTTCTCTTCCAGAACATTCCTTTAATTAGCTCTGGAGTGCCAAAAATCTGCTCTGTGGTTTAGCATCTGTGTTTTCTGCAGGATGACTCCTCTCAGCCGCTGCGCCTGTCATGCCTGCAGTCTCTGCACCCGTGTTGTAATATAAACAGAGAAGGCATTTTGTTGCCTGTGTGATGCCGTGGCTGAAGGCTTCGGGCTTTGAATTCACCAACTCAACAGGAGGGAACAGAGCTATCAAAGCCATCATGTACTTTAATTACAGGTAATCTGGACTCGCAGACTTTCTCCCACTCCCTCTGCTCTTAAGAACTTCCTCCTCAATTACCAAAGTGCCTCAATTAGGCCCTAAATAAGCAGTGAACATGCAAGTGGGAGAGGTGGACAAATTACAATAGAAAGGGTTAAAACAACAGGCTCTGAAAGCGTCAGAGGCAATTAAAGGACAAAATTAAAAAAAAAAGCTGTACCATGCAGAGTGAAAATTAAAAAAAAAAAAGAAAAAGAGGGAGAGGGGATAAAACCTTTGATGAGGTGGCTCTCAGATCAGTAGAGCTGAAGAGGCAATGGTTGGCGAGAAGGAGTGAGAAAAGATAAATTAAAGACAGTTGATTGGCAGCAAAGCTGATGTCACACTGATTCCCTACAGGAACATATGTCTGAGAGAGGACTCAGTCACAGAGAGGAATGTGTGATTAAACCAGGATTTCTATAGCGCAGGCATCCCACAGGCAGCCGATGCCGTACACCTTCCCCACTCCGTCTTGCATTCATTATCCATCCATCCTTACCCCATCAGCTGTGAAACTTAAAAGGGTTTTAAATAGAAAAACGAAGAGCGGGGCTTCTTTTAATAGGCTCATTGTGTGCCTAACAAGGGCCCTCGTTACAGGTGAACACAGATGAATGCGAGGGCTTTTAGGCAATTAGCTTCAATCTGACCCACAGCCCTTTCTGATGAAATTTGTGAAAGGAAAGGGATGCATCACTGAGAACCAGGAGGCATTAACTGTCTGTTATTTACACACACACCTCAGTTTATGAGTTCTGGGCCAGATGAGACTGATTTATTAGGCAGGCAGGACTTCCTGCGGGAAGTCATCACCGGTCTCAGATACAAGCGAGAAAAGGCTTTTCATCATCATTTTGACTTTGTTTATTATCGTCCAAAAAAGAAAACATATCAAATGAACTGAAGGGGAAAAGTGGTTCACTTCTGATCAGAGGGGTGCAGCGTGTACACCGGAGGGGGCAATGGTGTCCAGGGGGCAGAGTGTCTTCTTCAGATTTGTTTTTGCGCAAACAAAAATGTCCATTTGGCTTTTTTGGAGGGTGTTGTGTTCTTGTAAAAGGGCTGCGTGGTGGTGGTATGGTAAGCGCTCTTGCCTCACAGCGAGTCAGACCCAGTTCAAATCCCGACTGGAAGCTTTCTCTGTGGAGTTTGCATGTTCTTCCCATGCAGGTGTGGATCTTCTCTGGCTTCCTCCCACAGTCCAAAAACATGCTGCATATGTTAATCGGTGTCTCTAAACTGTCTTTACATGTGCATGTGTGTTCCTGGAACAGACTGGTGACCTGTTCAAGGTGTGCCCCACCTTCACCTGACAGTAGATCGCCTGGGCCAGCTACATGACCTCAAAAGGAATTCAGCAAGTACTAAAGGTGGTTATAATTCATTTTCTATAATATAAACCGAATTGTCACAAAGCAACACACTTATTTTCCTTCATTCATCTTCAAAACCCGTTTTGTCCCTTACGGGGTCACCGGGCTGCTGGAGCCTATCCCGGCCACTCATGGGCGAAGGCAGGCAACATCGCCAGCCTGTCCGGGATTTTTCACACACCCATGCACACTCACATTCACACCTATAGGGACAATCCAGACTAACCTGTTAACCTATGAAATTAAAAATCTAAATATTATATACGCAGTATATTTCATGTGGAAATTGAAATTGTTTGGCTCAAATAAAGCGCAAATCTTCAATATTTCTGCAAAGACTGAGGTCTTATTTTAATTTTGTAAAAAGTTCAAAAAAAGCATAAAGGTAATTTTTTATCTTAATTTGTATCTTCCTGGAAATTTTTCCAGGAAAGGAGGCATGCCGAGAATGAATATTGAAAAAGTTTAGCACAAACAAAGTATATGAATAAAAAGTACATTTTGACTGACTTCCAGTGAAGTTGCAGATTGAATTTCAGAGACAGAAATATAACTACTGCATGTGTGGTGATGCATTTAAAACTAGTTCCATGGCAAATCGGAAAAGATAACTTCTGATCAAAACACTAAAAACAGAAGATTTTTATGTTTTCTGTTTGCTTCAACTTTAAGTGTACTTACAAAACAATCATTTTATTTAAATAAAATAAAAGCATGAAAATGTCCAGTTTTGAAGGAAACTGACTTTCACTCTACTACTATAAACAAAGTCACTTTTTATTGGTAAATTCTAGATTTTTAGTAAAATGTACTACAAGTCCATTCATGAGTTTTTGTTTTTTTTTTGCATTTGTTTCAAAATCATTTGGGTTTTACGTTTTAACACAGAATGATCTTTTAAAAATAAAACACATTTTAAAAGGTGGCAAAAAAGATTTAGAATTGTATTGAAAATGTGTGTTCCAATGCTTGGAAGAAGAATATGACCTATAAGTTCTTATTGTGGTGTAAAAGATAGAAACTGAACACCTCTTTCCTCATATAATAGGCCTTTATTATAACAGGTACATATAATTGGACATCATTATAAAATAGATCTAGTTTTAGTGCTTCACAAATACATGTAGATTTGACTTCAATGCACATTCAGGGTCATAATAGTAAAAGTTTCTTTTAACTCGCCCTGTTCTTCCAACAGGAAGGAGAGGCCTGGCTGAAGGATGAAGAGACAAAGCCCATGGTTACATGGGTCCCACTGAGGAGGACAGGAGACTTAACCAGAAACACTGAGTACAACAAAAAGACATGGATGAAAGGACAAACATCTACTGACAGTTTCTAACACTGGCGTAATCACTAAAGGAGACACGCAGCAACATTCTCTTGATTTGTGTTTAGATAATTCTTGAGTCTGCTCAGTCACATGATCTGCATAGAAAAATGAGAAGTGGAAATAACAACCTGTCCTAAGAGTTGTGAACCTCTTACTGCTAACTCAAGGAATTATCAGTGACCTCTACCCAAAGTCTGCCAAACCTGAGCTATTGAGAACTAGGTAGCAAATGACAAAAAGTAGGGGACTCTCTCCTTGTTGATCAGGCTGCAGCAAAACTTTGTTAAAAAATGAAGAAGTGTCCTTCGAGCTGCTGCAGCTCTGAGTCTAAATGTCGATGAGGTTGTCGTCACTCTCGTCGCTCTCCACAGTCAGCTGACGGGTCCACCACTTCTTGACCTCTGACCCTGAAGATGCCTCGTCGTTGACAGGGTTCATCTTACACACTATAGATTTGACGCTTGTGCGACCTGACAACACAAACTCCCCATATTTAGTTTCTTTTGTTTTGCCTTTTATAACAAAAGACTCTTTTTATGTGTTTTTAAAGGCTGAGCAAAACTCCACAGAGTAGACACACACCTGCAGGCAGCCGCCACTGTCCCAGCTTCCTTTGCGGTCTCCCCAGTTCTGTAGAGTCCTGCCTGTACCCTCCTCTGTCTGACAGTGTGGGGCTCAGAAGCTGCTGGAGGCCACTCATCTAAACAAAGACAAGACATCCTTTGTTGCTCCAGCGCAAGAGCATACCTGCAGATTATATGATGTTCTCGCAAAATATCACGCTGTGTGCATGTGTGCGTGCAGTGCGGGGCTTTACCTCAGGCTGCGAGGGGTTGTCTGGGTTGTTAGTGTTGTGGTCTTCACTTGGCACTGTGGTCTCGATGCTGGGAGGGTTGAGGAAACGGTTCAGCTCCTGCTGCTGGCTCTCTCTCAGGCTGTGGATGATGCTGCACGACTGCTGCTGCTTCTGCCAGCGCACGCAGACATAGATGCTTGTGAGGTGTGTGCGTGTGCACAGCTTATTTTAATTTTTTTTATTGCAAAGGGACGTACCGCTCGGATGCGTTTGAGGCATTTCTTGAGCCACATGCGTATGGTCTGCTTGGCGACCTCCTCCTCGATGGTGTACTCCAGCTGTTCCCTGGCCAACAGCTCCTCCAGCTGGAGAGACTTTCTAATGTCCACTGAGCGGTACGACAACATGCTAGAAACGATGACAAAACTATTTCAATATACAACAAAAAATGAATAGCATATAATACCAGTCAAAAAACACCCCAGATTATTTTTGAATGTAATACATTTTATAGTTCGGCTTTTACAAATCGCTTTAAATGGCAGAAAATGAAAAAATTGATAAAACACTAAGGTTTCCCTAAACAGGGTTCATAATTAAAGCATTCAAATTATGCAAAAGTTTATTTTCAGGGAATAATAAATGTTTTTTAACATCAACTGTCAAATAGAGAGTAAAGTAACTGCTATAGAATTCTGAAGGATCCTCCTGCAGGAAGACCTCTAATGACCTTTCATAAAAGGAAAAACTACCACTTTTGACAAAAAGTTGGGAAGAACATTCTGGAGGATCAGATGGAGAAAGGGTCTGCTCTTATGAGTCAAAAGTTTAGAAAATCTTTCAGTTTATAAAAAGATTGTATGAGTTCTATTCTATTCTACTATTTTCTATATTGGGGTATTAAAATGGGTGCTTTTCAATAAATATATGCAAAAGTTTGGGTGTTCTAAAAAGTTTAAAGGGTTACATATAAACTAGGGATGTCCCTATCAGGTTTGTTCTGCCTCGATCCGATTCCGAGACATTTGATTTTGAGTATCCAGTCAAGATACGATACCTTTGTAAAATCTTTTTAAAAGATGAAAAAAATCATACAGATACAGGTTGATCCCTGTTTTGATTTGATTTGCCTTCTTTTATCATTTATGACTTATATGGGGCACTTCTGTGATGTAACGTGACCAATCAAGTAAAAATTGGGGAACTATCAAATAAAAAATAAGGTTACCTCTTATCTACAAAACATAGGTGATAATTAGTCATGTGAGAAAGTTTGGAAATCCAAGGTTGGAAAAGTTTGCAGTTGTCACAGGAGAGCGCTGGTCTCTTTGGCTACATTCACACTACAGGGCTTAATGCTCAATTCCGATTTTTTGGAAAAATCTGATTTTTTTGCAAGGCTGTTCACATTTCCAATTAAATGCAAACTTTTGTGATCTCCTGTGTGACCGTGAAATGACCCAGAAGTGACCCGCATGTGCAGAAGAGTACTCAATGGTAAACGACGTCACTGTTGTTTGTGGAAGTAGCTAACATTAACAATGGATGTCAACAACAGTGTTGTCAAAGCGGAGCTCTTTTTGGATTATTACATTATTTATTATTTTTTTATTTATTTATTATTTATTATTATATTTTCACAAAGGAGCCAGCACAATTACAATCTTCCCATTTTAAGAAGGCATTGGAGCCGGGATTGTCTGTACCCACTGTTGTGGAATGCGGTTGTTTATGTGTTGGGGCTACGCGCGTGTGTGTGAGAGAGTGCGTGCAGCAAGGTAGGGAATGAGGGGGGCAGTCATGTTGTGTGTTACGGAGGAAGGAGAACGATAATAAAAGGTTTCCCCCAGCAGAACTGCTATTGACTCTTTATTAACCCGCTCTGGAGAATCTGAGGGTCCAAACGGGGAAGTGAACCCCCGAAGACGGATCTGCCTTCGGCCCTGGAGAAGGTCTCCCCCGCGCTTCTGACCACGGTCAGAAAGGAAAAAAAGTAATCGCGAGAAAGGTTAAACACCACGTTCAGCCATTTCGCTGGAAATGTTTTCAAAAACCGCCCGGTTGCGACAAGAGCCCTTGAGTTTGGCCTGAATAGAGCTGTCACCCCAAATATGAATCCAATCGGTGACCTCGCTTCCCCTCCACTGACTGGTCTCAGCAGCATCGTCCGCCATGGTTGTTGTTTATGTTCTCGCTCCAGCCTACTTAAACACAGAATGATGACGTTTGTAGTGTATCAATGACGTACGGGTCGGATACATGTGGCCAGATTCAGGATCACATACCCAAGTGGCCTGGGTCGCATTTAAAAAGATCGGATCTGTGTCGTTCAGACTGTCATGAAAAGATCAGATACAGGTCGCATAGGGGCAAAACAATCGTTTCAGCCTGCAGTGTGAACGAAGCCTTTAAAAAGAAACAAAAATCTGCTTTTTATCAGTTGAAATGCCTTTGTAGGTCGTTAAGACAAAATGTGGGACAATAGCCTACGTGCACGATAGAACTTCCGGTTAACTTCCGTGTTTCGAGTGTGAGGCCGACAACTTCCTGTTGGTCGTGTTATTGTTCTGGGGAGTTCTGTTGAGTTGCTAGTTTTGAGTAAATAGGAGCGGATTTCGGGTAAAAGAAAGGCGTTTGTTGTTTCAACGCGTGACAAAGACATCACAACATTGTTGTGTACCCGTGTGCGAATTTGTCAAAGTACAACAGTACTAATATAAGCTTTCATAGCTTTCCAGTATATGTGTCGTCGGTGAGAGCCTAATGGATGGTGAACACGGCGGGAGGACTTCACCCCAAGCAAGACGAGTCGTGTTTCGTATTTGCAGCAATCGGGAAAAAAAGCGTCATGTAAACACGCCGTTCGGAATACTTTGCCCCGGTCAGACTCTTTCGGATCAAAATTTCTTTCCGATCGAGATAGCTGGGTTATACCGATCGTTGTCCATGTAAACGGTCATTCCGATCGTGTGTCACTATTGCTCTGGGTTACGTCATGCATAGACGGTGTTTCGCTGAGAGAAAGCTAGTGAGCTCATACGGGACCGACCAGCGGCTCTGCGGACGCCCCGCGTAAAGCGCCGCTCCGCTCTCGCCCCGCTGGGTCTCCCCTCTCTTTCACCCCTCACGAGGGAGATGCGGGGGATATGCATGTCCACTGAGGTCTGGACCCGGCATCCGAGCTCTGCGTTCGGGCTCCGGTGCCAGTGGACCGAGTGAACCTCTCTGAGCAGAGCAGCCGGATTTATTAATGTGTTTGAGGGGAGGGTGCTTTGTTACGTGTGCGTTTTGTTGTTTTGTTATGTGTGAGAATTTGGACTGCGAGCCGAACCGCCGCTCTGGGTTAGCGGCTGCCGGACTCGCGAGGACAGAGCAGAGCACACAGTGTGTGTGAGCTTTTCAGAGCAGAAATGCCGCTCAGTCCTTAGAAACTGTTCAAAAAAAATCACGACACATGGAATTGTGTTTCTAATTGTGCCCCGAGAAATAAAGGCTGATCATTTACGTGCAGCCAGGATGCAGACTGCAGCGTTTCCCACATGGTTTGTCCTGGATTTTGTCTCCATCAAAAGGCTAATGTTGTTAGCCCGTGTTGTAAGCCTATCCTAACACTGGGTTGTTCTTCAGTTCTGTTCTTCTTCCACAAAAAAAGCACTGACCACAAGGATTAAATATAAAATGATGAGCGAACAGGCACTTCATAATATTCATAAAATTAATAAAAGCACGTTTGGAAGGTCGCCTCGTATATTTACCGAGCTGCTGCACAAATATGTGACAGCACAGGTTTGTTTACAACGGGACACATTTCCTTTCGGTATTTTCGACACTATATATATTAGAGACGATATTTTGCCCATGTAACCACGCACTGGTCGATAATCCTGTAGATGTCGTTCACGTCGATTTTCGGGAGACCTTGTAGAAAACGGGTGAAATATACCATCTTTCGCAATCAAAATCTGCCGTGTCGCTGCTATAGAAGTCGCAAGCCGGAAATGGTCGGCCTCACACTCAAGGCGGCGGAAGTAGAACTCCTTACTCTCATGCACGGAGCCTATTGTTGTCAGTTTAAAACATTTATTAGAGACGTTTTAAAGTCTGAACCTGTGAACTAACTTGACAGAACTGTTTTTTTGTGCTTCCTGCTCAAACTGCTGCTGTATTCCATTGCTTCCTTTACGGTTTTGCTGTTTGCACATCAAAAAACCACTCCAACATGCAATGAGCCCCCAGAGTCCCAACAAGAGACTTGTATGATTGACAGTGGGGAGAGCCAGACCTTGGAAGCCACCGACAGGAAGATGGAAGTCTTAAACACTAAAAACAGGAATAGATTAGGATTCTGGAATGTACACGATCATAAAGACAGTGCTACAGTGGACACCAGATGGAATAAGAAAAAGAGGTTGGCCGAAGATCACGTGGCGCTGAATAGAAGGATTTGGACACTTTTGTCTTTGAAAAGTTCATAAAAAAAAAAAAGGATGTGGACACACCTGGGGAACCATCTACACCTTGGCCCGTGAACGTCAGAAATGGAAAGGTTTCGCTGCTGTCCTAAGCACCTCAAGGCGTAAAGGGTAGTAAAAAGAAGAACTGCGATAAATGAGAGAATACTGTATATTCATTTTAAAGCTGCAAGCGGCATTGAATGGCCGTCACCATTCAATGAAACCCTCCTTAGCTCTGCTCCAGCAAACCTCTCCTCGGCCCTGTACGATCATTCGGCGCCATTGTTGACATTTCAATTCTATTTAGTCAAGTCATATGTAAAGTATGTGTATCAATTTTGGTAACTAGATAAATGTTTACGAAGTCTTTTAAACGTAAAATTATGTGATGTCAGAGTTTTGCTGCCAAATTGTCCAAGATGAAATTTGGATTGAAATGGTTACACGGGTTTGACTTGCTAAAATAAGGCTAGGATGCCTCCCATGATGCTTTCTTTTACCATTAAAAGGGACCCACTGTCAGGCGTCGGGGTCGTCCCCGCACACCTGCTTGAGGATCCGGTCTCGTACACCTGTTCAGCATCCAATCAGTGAACCTATTTTAGTCCATCTTTGTCGGTTCGTCTGCTCTAATGAAGGACTCGCCGATCCAAGCCAAAGCCTTCGCCAAGGCCAAAGCCAAAGCCCTCGCCAAGGCCAAAGCCAAAGTCTATGCTAAAGCCTCCGCCGAAACCCAAGCCAAAGCCAAGCCAAAGCCAACGCCCTTAGCCCACACCAAGCCAAAGCCGACGCCCCAAGCCAACGCCAAAGCCAACGTCCACACCAAAGCCACCAGAACCGAAGCCACAAGAACCAGAGCCATCAGAACCAAAGCCTCAAGAACCCAAGCCTCCTGATCAAAAGCCACAAGAAACTCTGAATCCACCTCCAAAGAACAAAAACCCAAAGAACCAAGACCAACGCCAAAGATCCAACGCCCAACCCCATTTGTTTCATCCTACAATAAAACTCACTAAATCAAACCAAGTCCCTGTCTGCCTTTTTGGGTCCAGCAACTCCAAACCTAACACCCACATTAAGTGCCATGGTGATCTCATCAGGTTGGGGGTGGAGTTATAAATATTGAGAGTCAAGGTGTACATTGCTCCTTTTAAGTTCTCCGATTAGAACACATGGTGCTGAATAATCACCTCAGAACATCATGGAAGGTGACGTCCCCTCCACTGTGCAGTCTCTCCATCTCATAGCACATGTGCTTAAACAGCAGCTTGTCCTTGTCCAGGTCCACCTCCAGCCTGCCTCTGAGGAGGCGGAGCAGAAACTTCACTCTGGATGTCGGGATTACGCCCTGCGAAGAAAGAGGCTAAGATTTAACCAGCTGGTGATGTCTCATGGTGGCTACGAGAGCATTGATACATTTTCAAATCCATAGACAGCAAACTCTCCTCTGCTGTAATTCCATTTCTTGCAACTCACTTGTCAAGCTTTTTTTTTACCTTCAGAGCTCATCCTTTCCTGCCAATAACAATCTGTGTCCTCCCAGCTAATGGCGGCGGCTCACCTCTCTTTTGTCGTCTACCATGTTCCAGATGATCTGGAAGTGCCTCAAATCATTGTAACTGAGCAGCTGATCCTCCTCAGTGGAGTAGAAAAGAGAGAAGTTCTCCACAATAATGGCTGTGGATAAATGGAGAAATAAAGATAGCTTTTTTTTTATTAGTTTACAGCCCACTCTCAGTCTTATATCAACCAACAGAAAAGGGAAAACAGTCACGAAATATTAATATTTGCCATGAAGGCATGGTGTAAAAAATAAAATTTTAAATATTTTATCCTAAGATTTTAGGGACTAAGATGAAAAAGGTTTTTCATTTTTATTATAATTTTAATCAAGAATATTAAATTAGCCTACGCTCATTTTCTGAAAAACTTGAACATGTCATTTTTAAGATAAAATGAGAAAGAAACAACTAAATATGTTGATTATGAAATAAAAGCAGGGTATAAAACAGTGATCTTCAGCCCCGGTCCTCAAGATCAACCCCCTCACTTGAATTCCACCCATCTCTTTCCCGCTCACTCATGATTAGCTGCATCCTGTGATCCAATGGTTTGATTGACAGAACAGTCCTGATGCCAGTGTTTAGCGAGAAGTACGACATAGAAGTTAATAAAACAAGAGTAGATCTAGAGGACCAGGGTTAAAGATCACTCACTGTAAAAAAAAAAATAATAATAAGCATGAGGTCAAGATCTAGACTAGGGCAGGGGTGGGCAAACTACGACTATATAAGGCCAGTTAAACTATTTCATCTGGAATAATGTATATTAATCATGTTTTATGTTCCATGTAATCTAATGTCTACCTATAGATGGTGCACTACAAATGAATTGACCTCTGTTTAGGTGCAGAAAGTTCCCTTTGATGATTGATGTGGTGTTGGAAAATGTGTTGTTTTTCTGTGTCAGACAGGCATTTTTCCGATCATTCCAACACCACAGCATTTCTCTAAGTTTGCCTTTTTATCTGAGGAACATCAACACATTAGTACAATTGGCACTCAAATGAGAGCAAAAGCCACCGTTCTGAAAGAAAAACTCTAAAATCCGGATTACATGTTGTTTCTTGGTTTCCCAAAATGCTCCACATATTCGCTTCTGGTTTGGCCCATTTTGAAACCTTTAGTGGCCCACGAGTCCAAAAGTTTGCCCACTCCTGGACTAGGGAAATAGTAAAAAGGGTACAAATTTGTCTCTGTATAAGGTCAATAGTTTACGGATTGTAAGTAATGCACAAAGGGCGTGTATCAACGCCGAAAAATCTTTTTTTCCAGACTAAAAAATATGTAGTGCGACATGGCCAATAATGTCTCAGTTCTTTTTAAACCCCAGCTACAGACAGAAATGCAAAAGGAAAAAAAAACATTTTTAAAGTATTTTCTTGGAGTATACTCTGCTCTGATGTGAATTAAATGCTTTTCATGGACTGAATAAATGGTTGCATTTACTTTTTCTGTTCCATTAGGTTTAATTATTTTTCATTCTGTCATATGTCGTCCAAAAATTGTGTTTTAACTGTTTCTGTCACGAATTACATTTAACTTGGTGAAAGTAAAGCTGTCATCAGGGTCTAAAAAATGCAGCATTTTGTTGTCTGCTTTTGTTTTTGCCCTCATTTGATCCTAGTGACAGCTTCAAACGCACACATATAACCACTGACCTACAAGTAGGTTGAGCATAATGTAAGCTATGATGACATAGAAGGAGCAGAAGTAAATGAGCGCTCCAGCATAGTTGCCACAGTCTGTCTCCCAGTATCGATGTTTGTCGGGGGTGCAGAAGGGGGCTTGGACCTGTTGACAAAAAAAGAGGATTTCAGAAATCAACAACGATGCATCTTTGCTTAAACATCTACTGTATCAGTGACAATTGCGACAATTCGAGCTCTTCTCACCATACAGTCATGCATGATTTTATTCCAATCTTCCCCTGTGACAATGCGGAAGAGAACAGTGATGGCTTTTCCTGCTGTGGAGAAGTTGGCATGTCTGTGATTGGAGGACACAAACAAATGTGTCAATTCCTTCCCAAACACCCATTACACGACTGGACTTTCTGTATTTCTCGACAGGAAATGCCATACGCAACCTGTTTATGTTCTCTCCATATTTGACCGTTCCAAAGAGAACAACTCCAGCGAAAGCATAGCAGAGGAGGAGGAGGAACATGCCCACGATGATGAAGAAGCTCTTGTACATGCTCACAACAACAGTCAGCAGCAGCATCTTCAGTGTCACCTTCAAAAATGTTAGGAAAAGCAAAGGGTTTGTGTTAAAAACATCCAATCATCTCATCGGAGAGATACTGTTCAAACCTACATGTTTGCCACATATTGTAAAGAACCTGAAGACGATCACACATGTGCCCATCATGTAGGTGTATGCATTCTGCAAGAAGTAAATATGGAGTTAAACATGTTTACATTTTGTGGGAAAACCTCCCCCCCACACCTTTCATGAACAAAAAAAAAACATTTTTCTAACCAGTAAGGAAAAATGCAGAACTATCCAGATGACGCCAAGCGATGTGACCAGCAGGTCATAACGATTTCTTCGACTCTGCCAGTAACCCGCCGGAGACATGGCTATCAGCTTCATTGTTACCTAGGAAACAATATGTCAATATGAGAAGAAGGGACCAGAGTAAAAAAGCTCGGCAAAGATACAGTCAACACAAACTCACCTCCAGAACAAATATGAACGTGAAAACTACGGACATGGTGGCCAGAGGAAAGGTCACTTGATCGTCCACGTCCCACTGCAGGGGAGCGGAGGTCAGGTTTAGTCAACTGTCAGCAAAAACAACCAAAAAAAAACGAATAAAATGTGAAAAAACACGAGTGGCATGTGGCATCACCTTGACTGACAGGAGAACAGACTGTGCCAGCACCAGCACAGCAATGCCCCGCTTGAAAAAAGGGTGTTGAGTTATATCATACATCTTGGCCCTGAAGCCACCATTCTCTGTGAGAAGAAAACAATCCTAAGATTAAAATAAAAATCAGATCTTATCCATCTTGCAGCAGTTTCACCATGAGTGTGTGTCAGCTCTTGAGCAGTTTCTAGCACTGTCCAGAAGATGGCTCCCCTGATCCATCTCACCACACGCCTTTTTTATTCACACGCTTCTAGATGCAATCATGCACAGTTCTTGCAGTTTCAAGGATTCCTTTGGACCTTTAACCCTTGTGCTATCTTTGATGACCCCACCCTTGCATTGACGTGTTATCCCTACCATGACAGAGTGGAAAGATTTCATGTTATCCATGGACATCAGTGAAGTTCAGTAATCATTGAAGAAAAAAGGTTCAGCGCACTGTCTAGTGGGTCTAGATGACCCAACTCCCAATATAAAAGTGCCTAGGATAGCACAAGGGTTAATCAGCGCTATCATTAAATTTGTAAATATCTTCATTAAGATGGTGCAACTCTTAAAAACCCACTCTAATAAAAATAGCGTTTTTGGTGTTTTCTCATGATGGAGGATCTATATAACGAAAAAAAACCTTAAAATGAAATTTCTGAGTTTTTCACATCGTTGTGAATCAGAAGCAGACCGAAAAATGCAGTTTGAAAAAAGCCTAAAAAAAGGCAAATTTTAGGTGAAATCTAAAATTAGCAGCAAGCTCCCTGCTTCTTACAGACCACTAGATCAATGTACGTCTCTGATTTCCACGTCTGACCCGGCATATTGCTCTTAACTGTACGGTAATGTACCAGTAATGTTAAATTGGGGGTGTGAGGGCCTGTAAGCTAGCAGGAGATATTGTAAACAGAGGGATGATGGGAAGTTGAAGCAGGAGGGTATTCCAGGAAGCATGTTTAAACTAGCCAGACTTTAACCCTGAACTCTGGCTGAAATTCGCCTGAACTTGCTTACTCGGGGTATGTCGGTTCCAAAAGACCGGATATGAGTTGGCGTAATTACGCTCGACTTGGTAACCCTGGGTTAACGCACGGTACATAAAGACATTCTCAATAGATCGCCGATTTCTGGAGTCACCATGGAAACGCGTGGAGAGAAAAAAAAAGAAAACGCTGTACTTCTGTGAGACGGAGTCTGAGGTTTTAATGACGCCGTATGAAGATTACACGTCCATCAAAAAAGTAACACGGCTGCATCATCAAAAAAAAAAAAGACTTTCTGCGTGTAGAAAAAGAGCAGACAAAGTAACCGCACGAGTTTCTGATCAATTTCCATTTTCCTCGTGACGCACATACATATATAACTTATCCAATTTTGCCAACTTAAATGAATTACTTCTATTGGTAACAAGAAATTGAGTTAAAAGTATTCAACCTAATTTCTTACGTCTATAAAACTCAATAATTGTTTATACAACTCAAATTTACGTATTTATCTTACTAAATGCCATATTACTCCAATTCAATTAACATTTTTTTCCATCTTAATTAATTACATTTCTCGAACTCTCAAATGCCTAAGTTTGAGCCGGCAGATATACTCATTTTTATAACAATAAAAAAGACGGGGGGAATAATGCACGGAGTACAAAAATCTTTAAAGAATTAACCGTGACTGTCATTACAATGCCAAGCCGTAGGGGTGCAATATAAACTAACCATCCTCTCCTTCACTCTGACTCATGGTGCAGAGACGTAAGCTCAGTACGGCAAAATAACTCGGCGAAGCATGGCAAAACACAGTAAAACAGCTAAACAAAAAAACACATTTGGTCAAAAACCCACACCTAAACCCAAATCCATCCAGACAGGCAAAGGGAATGATATCCCACAATCCTTTGCGGTGCCGCTCTAACAGCAGCACCAAAGTTACACCTTCTTAATTGAATTACTTTGAATGAAAGTAAAATAACTGTCTGAAAACTACGTGTAATTTTTAAACCGACTTACAAAAAAAATGATTTATTTTAACTGAAACAAATAATAAAGTTAGATCAAAGTAAAAAATAATATTTTCCAGCATCCATATCACCCTCTCATGGTAGAAAAAGTATTATCTGAGCTTCTTCATCCACTAAATCATCTTCAAATGGACACGCCATGCTGCTTCAACTCTCTGTAAACAAACGAAGCTTCAACTAAACCTGCTCCCGTCCAGGTTATGTTCAGAGCATGAGTTGCCATGGCAACTTGACCTACCCTGAAACATACCTCCATTTCTGGAACCGAAAACTGAGGTTATCAACTTCCTTAGCCTCAAACTTACCGTGAGAGCTAGCATAACCTGCTTTCTGGAATACCCCCCAGGTTTACTCCACTCCAAAAGTCAGAGTTGAATCTCTAATGAACTACTGCTGCTATGTCCTAAAAAATGACACCGATTTTTATTTTATTTTGGCCAGAAACTGCATTAACCTTTTGCAACAGATCAAAATGTGATTGGAGTGGGACTTTATCGTCTTATAAAGCAGATGTAGACTTACAAAAAGTCACTGCTGACAAGAGCTGGAGTATAGTAACAGTATCACATTTCTACGGTGAGTATTGACTACAAACTGGAAAGCAAAGGTCAGAGCTGTGATTTGTTGCCAGAGGGGAGCGAATACCTCTGGATGTAAATCAAAGTCGAGTTGTTGCTGTTGTGGTACACTGCAGTGCTGACTAAAACTGAAGTCATTGATTTTCTGTTAGTTTGCAGCCTCTACTGTACTAACATGTAATTTCCCACACCACCTTGCAGGTCCCTCTCCTGCTCCAATGGCCTCCGGTAAAGGAATTCAGCAGGTTAACATGCAGTATACCCAGGTTGAAATTGGATTTGTAAGGACAAAAGCAGAAAACTGGTTACCGCCTGTCCATTAAATGTAAATGAAATGCAGACAGCACTTGTAGTTGACTCCAACTCAAGTTAAAAGACCTTTTGTGGTTAGCTGTGATCTAGTGTTTAAAGTCTTTGGTGCCTTGGTGACTGATTATTTAAAGGATCAGTTATAATTGAAAAATCCAGGTTTCTAAGTAAGAACAAATCATAAAGGTGACACAATTGAACACACTGCAAAAAAATGGCCCCATAGAAATATGTCAAAAAATGTTGATATTTGAAAACCAAGAACTCTTACTTTATGAAAAAAATTCTAGTAATTTTCTTAAACTAGGGTTATTTAGTTATTGAAACACTTTCTTAACAAAATTATTTTTTCTTGCAAGACAGAAAACAAGAGCATTTTTCTTAAAAACAAAGGTTTTGTTCTTTCTTAAGATTTAGTTTTTGCAGTGTAAAAACTTTGAAAGTGGAATTTTCTTTGTGGTTTAGTTGTTAGTAATGGTGGCATGTTTTTATATCTAAAGTAAAGCGGACCTGGGCGGGGGGGAAGGTGGAGGGGTTGGGCTATTTTCAGTCGACTCTTCAGATCCTCCCATCTCCTCTGGTCCACCGTCAGCAGAGCCGTACCCTGACAGATAAAAAAGAGGCACTTTAAATAACACAGGTGCTGTTTTGGGTGGTCTACAATAAACACAAATAGATGTTCATCTGTGATTTGAATAGTTCGATTTCTCTACACTGTCTTCTGCTGAATTTATAGAATAGCAAACAAAGCACCTGGACTAAAGTTTTCCACGATTCTAACATCAAATTAGCATACATGAAGGCATAGCATCGCAAAGCATACATGTTGGTAAGAATCAACGACTGTAAATGAGAACTGAAATGAATGACTCCTGCCCCATCGCATTCCAATCAGGAAGTATCTGCCCTCTTTGCTCAATGTTTTAAGACGTTTTACAGATTTCGGACCTGATGATGTCGGCTCCAGTGTCCATATTGCAGCAAATATGGCTAAACTGACTTCATTTAGTTCGAGCTGGAAATAAGCCATCTTCTATGTGTGACGCCCTACTGACTCAGTCCAGTACTCATCTACAGTCAGCCCTGTGATTTAGCTGCATAATACATGTGATGTCGTTACCTTGTTCTCATTGAAGTTTGCAATGACCACACCTACAAAGAGCGTGAGTCCAATCATGCAGCCCAGAAAGACAAAAACATGGATGTAGATGCCATGGATCTGTAAACAAGTTCAGAGGATGGACGGTCATCTCTGTGAGATGCAGAAAAGTCACTTCAATAGTTCAGATGAGTGGGATCTGTACCGGTCCGACGCGATGAATGATGACATCTCGGACTTCGACCCAGCCTTTGAGGGACAGGACTTCAAACAGAGCCAACATAGCATTCCCCACATTGTCAAAGTTAAAGTTCCGAGGATTGGCCCTTGAAAAGGAAAAACCAAATGCTTCTAGCCTCGACAACCACAAAACAGAGATTGATTTAAAGATCAGGAAAAGAAAAAAAGTCGCTTTTTGAAAGAGTCAGTCTTGTCCTTAACAAAGCAACAGGTAGGCTAGTTTTCCTTCATGTCAAACAGCATTACCAGCATCAAACTGTTGTGAGAAACTGGATGGATGTGAAAGAAAAAGTCCTACCAGACTCTGGGTACCCAGAAACCTGGTTTCTTTTCTCCAGGCTTTAGCTTCAAATTGAGATTTTTGGAAACGCTAACATTTATTCGAAATATACCGTGGCAGTCCTCCTGTAACAGATCGACAACAATACAGAAAAGAAAAAAACAAAAACATGCAAAGATTAGTTTAATTGTTAGAATGAACATAAAAAATGTTCTATAGTTTCTCTATTTTTTGTCCTTACAAATAAAATTGTATTATCAACAAATATTTAACTTAAAATTAACACTGTAAGAATGCTAAAAGGCCTTTACAATTCCTAATAAAGATTTCTTTAATGCAATATGACAAAAAACAATTTAAACCTTTTCGGTGTTGCAAGAAATGACATAAAAGGAAGCTGCTCTGATAAAAGGCGAAGGACAGGATAGTTAATGCAGAGTTTGTACTTCAGTACCCGCTGTATGATACTTGGGTCGTTACACTTGGCCAGCTTTCCAGCAAACAGTTGAACTCCAAAGCTTGCAAACACCAGCATGAGAGTGAGGAGCAGAATGGAAACCTGCAGGGAAACGAGGGGGAAGGTTTAAGGCACATCTAGGCAAAGCAAGGCTGGCCAAGTTTATTTGTATGGCGCAATTCGTACAGAAAGTAATTTAAAGTGCTTCACAAAACAGGAAAATGCATTAAAATCACAATACATAACAGTACAAAGATTAAAAACATACCTAATCATTATAAAACTTACTTTAAAAGAAAGGAAAGAGAAAAGAAAATGAAAAGAGGTGTGGATAAGGACCCTTCAGTTATACACACGGCTAAACAGGAATGTTCTGAGTCTAGGCTTGAACCTTAACACAGTAAAGGCCTGAAGAAACGTGATGCCAAAGCCCATCAGGGACATCAGTTTACCCAGTGATGGACTCTTCTGATGTATGGATAATAAAACAGTCAAATTCTTTGCTTATAAATGACTGCAAAGAATTGAGGAAAATAAAAAACTAAATATATTCCTAGTCTCAACAGAAATTTACTCTCAAACCTCTGATCCGTGTATTTGGTCAACTCTGGTGTTTGCCTTCTATTAAAGAAAGCCTTAAAAACAAATAAAATCACAAGAATTTCATGTGAGCACTAACCAAGAAAATCTCCTTGAAACCTTTGAGAACTTCCCGCACGACCTTCCTCATTTGAGGCACAAGCTTGAAGATGCGAAGCGGTCTCAGGCAGCGCAGCATCATCAGCAGCTGAGCTCCAGACTCCGGGGGGATGTCGGGAGGAAGCCAGCACAGAAAAATCAAACTCACCTACAGATGGGGGATCACATAAAACACTAAACGGAGGCAATAAAAAAACAAAACAGTATACATCTTTATCCTAGACACCATAATGTAGATTAAAAAACAGCATGGCCTAATGTTTAAAGTCCCACTCCAATCATCTTTGATCAATTGTTAAAGCGTTCTCAGTGGTCTATTAGTTATGGATATGCCATTGTAAGCTTAATGTATGTCCTCCATCATGAGAAAACAGCTACAATAACATGTTAAACATGCCAAATTTCATTGGAGTTGTTCTTCAACCACCTGTGTCTCCTGGTCTAACTGTGAACTAGCCCACTCGCACCTTTTTTTGAATTTTTAACTTTCATTGATTGCTTTTATGAAGGAATTATATTTAGAAGCAAAAGCCGCAAGATCAGTGACATACCATTTAGAAAGATATAGAAATAAAATTCGACATGTTAATAAAGTTCAGAGTATTATAGGAAATTCTAGAAGTTTTATTCCCTTAGCAAACAAAAACAACATTGGAATGTATAATTATGGGAATTGTTGATGGAGTTGAATATGAATAACTGACTGTGTTTATTGTGTGACTGCATTTCATCTGGGCTTCCATGGCTCACCAAAAAACGTTAACAGTTTTTACAAGAAAGCAAAACTTGTGCTACATACATCTGTTTTACAAACAAAAACAACGCATTTGTATAATCTGGTAAATTTGTGCCCTAATCTTGCTGGCAAGAAATGTGTTCAAATGGGATTCCAAGTGAAAACAGAGTGAAGTTTGAGCACTTTCTTCAGCTTTTGTCTGGTCGAGATTTGTTGCCTCCCAGTGAAATATTTGCCATAGGCTAAAACTTGACTAGGCTCTGACATCTGGTGACAAATTGTTAACAGGAATCTCAAGGAGGTGTTAAAGTATTTTTAGAGAAGGTTCAGTCTCCTTGGATCATGGCACCTCACTCCGTTCACTATAGTCATTAACAGAATGTCGCTCAGTTATAATAAGAGATTAGCAGCCAACGGGTCTCAAACTATTCTTCATTTAGCTTTTCAGAGAAAAAAGGTTAAAGATTTTGCTTTTTACAAACAGAAAAGTAGATGTTTACATTTTATTCTCCATATTTTTCAAAGATGAACTATTTTCCATTCATTCTACCTGGTATTTTCCAGGCTTACTGTGTTATATGGTAAAGAAAGAGACTTCACAAGAGTTATAAATCAATTTTACAGCATGTCATATTAAACTAGTTTAGTTTAAATGATGTTGTCAGATCTTACAAGATAAATAAAGATGTCCATTACTCCTCCAAAGTCTCTAATGACGGCTGTGGGGGTGAAGAACAGACCGTCGGCCATGATCTTCAGGTTGAGCTCAATGCTCATGAATATCACAAACACATACTCCCCGATCTGAAACAGACATAATGGCTTTAATAAAATGTGTCCGCTCACGATCCTCACGCTGAGTCGTGAGCCCATCAATCTGTCTGCTGTTTTTATACCTGCAGCGTGGGGACCTGCATCACCCTGGTGAAGGGAGATTCGAACATCATGGAGATGCATGAGCAGATGGTCACCACAATCATGACCCAGTCCAAATAGGTGACTAAGCCCAGGAGGTCACTAAGGAAGACACACAACGGGAAAAATAATTTTCAAAAGCTCAATTGTGTAGAAGACTATTCTATTCAATAAAATAAGATAAAAGAAGATCTCCTGTTTAAAAAAAATCCAGTTTATGTGCTATGAACTATTTAGTTTTGTTTGTGATGATGCAGAAAATGAGTTATAGCCGTAGTTTTTCAATAAATAGGATCCAGATTTTTAACTTTCACTGGCTCTAATTGACTATAATTTTATGAGCAGATGAAGTGTGCGCCCTGTTTGTAGTTCTTTACTTTATTCTAGAATAAAAATAATGGCTGTGGTTTTTTTTAACACAGAGAAATTAGATTTTTTTATTGCAATACACAAAACAAAATTTGAATTGACATGAAACTAAAGATGTGATGAAATGTGCTAAAGAAACATTTGTGTTGTGCTTTGATGAATAGTATACTCATTCTACCTTCGTTAAATTTGAATTAAGTCTGAGCATTTCTACTGAATTTGTTACCGGTGCATGATATGGTTTTCATTTATTTTCTGATAAAAAAAGCTTTTCTTAACTCAAAGTGAACAACTTTAGCATCTAATAAGAGTGCCTTAGTTTCAGAATTTGTCAAACAGGGTTTATGCCATTTTCAATTAAGGAAGTGAAAGGCTAATGTTTGCAGGTCTTGGCATTGTGATCATAAGGCATACATAGTCAGCAGCATTTTAGAAAACAATCGTGAAAAAAAAAGAACTAAAAAGGAGATTCAGACAAATAACAGGAAAAGTCTTAAAAAAAAGGGAAGGGGAAAAAAAAAGGATGCAACTCTTGATCAAGGAAGAACTGATCCGTGCCAATTAATTTCTCCATCTGATTGGCTATATCAAGTTTCATATAGGTGGGATAGCACTGCACTTTACCATTTTTATTCCTTACCACAACCTAGAAAGCACAGCAGGAAGGTAATAAGCTCCAGAGTTAATCAGCATTCCACAGATGTAAAATGAACAGATCAATGGGGAGGGAGGAAAATCAATAATTCATCACACTTACTACAGCTGGTGGTATTTGGTGTTCTTCACTGCTCCTGTTAGTGGGTCTGTTTTGGATCTGAAGATACATTGATATGGCACCAAATAGTCATGGTTATGGCAGAAAAGACACATTTAGAAACAAAAGTAGCTTCTCTTCATTTTTTTATTCTTTTTGGCCAAATTGTGCATCATAATCTTTCTTTCATAAGCTAAACTTAAATGTATTGAGTATTTTTTTCAAACACTTGCTTAGGTGGTTTTAAAAGCAATAGCACATGAAGCAATCTTACGCATTAAATCGAGCCCGAACGATCACCCGGCAGAAGTTCCTGAAACGATGCTCACGGCCCACGATGAAGAGAGGCTTATCAAAGTAGGGATGGTTCTCCCTCAGCTCTTCCTCCTGGACCTTCCTACTCAGCCACAAGTTGGGAGACGAAGCACAAAAGTATGAACAACATGACAATAATCTGATAGGATAAGTTGTTAGTTTTTTGGAAGTACCACAACACAACACAATTGGATATCACATTTGAAAACTTCAGAAATAATTGTTTTCAAATGAACCTTTTTTCCTTTATTTAATGGTACATATGCCACAGATACTACAGATACAAGTCACAAATACTAAAACTTTGTGTGATAGTAGTTTTGGCTAAAGTAATCTCACTCAAGTTACATAAATTCAAGCAGTCTTCTCTGGTATGTTGCATTAATGTTCTTACTAGCAAACGTGACTACATAAGAGAGGGAATTCACTTACAGTCATGTGATTTGGTTTGTAATGAGTTAATTTAAAGCCTGTTTTTTTAAAGACTTCCTCTGATTATCTGTTGATGTATTTTAAAGTGTTCCCAGTGTATTTTTTTCATTATAATCATGTCGTATTTAGCCAAAAAAAAAAAAAAAAAAAAAAAAAAAAAACCTGTGTTGTTTTCTAGGACATAGTTTCTGCAGAGCGGCAGGAGTTCATTAGAAATTCCACTCCGAGTTGTGGGCAGAACTGTTGAAGCAGGGATAACCCACCCCCCTTCCTGTCACCCATAAATGAGCTTTCTGTTTACACGGTCTCCTGCTAGCTTACAGCCTCTATAATAATCTAACATTACCGCTGCAACAAAAACGGTGAGCAATAATGACGCTATCCAGCTTTACAATTTTGAGCCAGATACCAGCTCAGGTGAGGAAAACAGAGGCATAGGCTCTGTCTGTTTTACCTCCCTAAACCCTGACTACTAAAGAACGATATAGTATTGCGGGAATATCTAGCGTCCTGGATTTTAAGAGTACGGACGAGGAAGTGAAGTTTGTAGCGTATCAACGACGTACAGGTCGGATACATGTGGCCTGGCCGGTCAGACGGGGATCGCATTTGAAAAGCTCAGATACGTATCGGATCCAGGACCACATACCCAAGTGGCCTGGGTCACATTTGAAAAGATCGGATCTGTGTCGTTCAGACTGTCATGAAAAGATCAGATACAGGTCGCATAGGGACACAAAAATCGGAATTGGGTCGTTTCAGCCTGCAGTGTGAACGTAGCCTGTGTCAGCAATGTATGTTTAGGTTGAATAAGCGTTAGCATTAGCCATCCATGGGAAATTCTATTATACGTTAGCATCAAGCTAGCAGATTTTCAACTGCTGTTATGCGTTAGGTAATTGGAAAAGGAAAGGCATAAAAGATCGATCTCTACTTTTTCAGGCTTGGATCAACTCAGATTGATTATTAATTTCTCAACCTGGCCCTAATGAAAACAAACTTTTGCTTCGTTATCTGGACGAAAACAAGCAATAAGAGTTCAACTTTCTCTCTGAACTGATCCTTTATAAAAACCTATCGTGAAGAAATGCATATACAGACCCATCACTTTCCTTTACTGCTGCAGTCGATGTCAGTAGCCGGCTCAGTGGCGCATTGATGCGTTACCGTGACAATGGCCCGCACTACGCATCAAATAGTCAGCTTTTAACAAGAAAACATTTCTAAAAATCGTTTGAATATTTTTTTATTAAGTGACCATCACACAAGTGGGATAAAGCCGACGAAGTGTGCATTTTCAGAAATTAACGCAAGCCTGATCATCCAACTCAAAGCGGAAGACGGCTGTTTCACAAATTTGAGTTAATAAATACCAACATGCTAATATCATTTAATTAATCGATGGCATTAACCCATTAACAGTGACAGCCCCAATTTCAATACATGTTTGTAAAATATTTCAAAATCTTTGAGGAAATACCTTTTCATTTCAGCTTGTTCTTTCTTTTCTTGGATCATCTTGATTTCACTGTCCTCTCTCTGGGCGTTGCGGTAGCGCACTGTGCTGGAATGCTATGGAAAAACATTTTAAAAAAATGTACTGTATCATGTTTTTTGTTGTGCCCAAATGACTTAATATGCACGTGTGAAGAACTGATACTATGAAAGAATGCCAGCATCCAAAACCCAATGTTTCCAAGTGTTTGACTTAGTGCTTACATCTTGGGTGAGAGTCTCGAGCGACTTTCCTCGACTGATCCTCTGACTGGTGGAGCCATGTCGTAGAGATCTGCAGACAGGTAAAAGCAGGCGTTTCAAGCATTAACTTTTTACTAGGATGGACATAAATGCATAATTACTTGCTGACATATAAAAGATCGGCCCTTGTGTGTCAGACCTGCGCTCTTGTCTGATGTGGTGCTGCACACTGAGTATGGATCTCTCCTTGGCTGGCTGGCCCTCAAAGGATCCGCTTAGCATCCGTTGTCTGGTACAAGCCCTGAAATATTATAGATACTGTATAAGGCGACTGGAGGACTCCAATAACATTTAAAAGAAAAAAAATAGAAAGATAAGGTTTCCATGTGACGTTCAAACTTTTATCTGTGTTTCCCCATAACTTAAGGGACATTGTTTGTCACTGTGATACCCCATCTTTGCTTTTTTTTTTTACTAAACAGTGGAGACATGCCCAGAGAAGAGGTCATGACACCAGACACCAGCAGCTTGTCTATTTGAATCATTTGTGGCAACTCTGAACGATCACTTGTTTATTAGTAATAAGCAGATGCAAATACCCATCTTTGCTAGATCGTGTGCTAGCTTGTGTCAATATTTCAGCCTAATTGTGCGCTTGTGTGAAAGATGGCGTGCCAGACAGAACGTGCCAGGACTACTGATCTGCTGTCTAGCTCAAAGACAGACAGAATATTGGTTAGGGGGTGGGGAGGTGGAGACTGGACACTGTGTCAGCGAGCTAATCTGCACTTAGTGCCAGCTCTGCCATGCTGAACAGCAAATTAACCGTTTACTTCATCCAAACGGTAGATGAGCCTGACGTCGGGGTGTCTGTGCTTTTGTGAGTGTGTGTGAAACAAACACAGGCATGACACTGTGCATCTTTACTTCACCACAGAAGATTTAAAATACCAAATAAAGATTTGGAAAAAAGTAAAATAATTATGCCACATTTTATTAGCAGGACAAAGAATATGGATGTTTGGAGATTAAAAGCACAGCTTTAAAAGCTTTAGAATAATTGAAAATGCTCTTATCCTTACAAATAAAATAATAAATGCTTGTATTTAGAAGTTTCAGTTGCTACTTATCTGCAGTTTGTTTTACAAGCACATATTAAGTGAACTAAATTGATGGAAAATGCACATAAAAGAGCGGTTAGGTTGTGTCTTACCGTAGAATCTTGTTGATCGTAGTTTCTTTTTCCAGAAGATTCCGTGCTCGAAAGCTAAATATTGATCTGCGTAGCTAAGACATGAAATTATGAGAGTCTATAGTAATGTAGTTTAGTATCTTAAAGCATACCATGCACACTTTGTCCTAAGCATTATGTGCCTCAAGCCTTTGAACAGTGCTGCTGCCAATTTTCTACATTGGGCACTAAAGAGACAAAAATAAATTTTGCTTCACTTTTTAAAAAGTGCTATAACAGAAGAAGAAAAAAAGAAAGTGGTCCTTAAGAGCTGTTTAATGGAAAAGTAAATGAGGAAAACATCTCAAAGTACCTTTTGGTCAATATACTTGTTGTCTTCAATCGCTGAGCGCTTGGAGTGGTCACAGGAAGAGGAAGAGGCAGAGGGAAGACGCCGGAACAAACAGGTGGTGTCCTGCTGCTGGCGATCAATGAACTGCTTCATAAAACTCTCCCTTAAAAACCAAAGAAACAGTAGTGAACTTGGTTTAAGTTTTGCAGCTTTCCACCTTAAAATGCAACATTTAATTATTGCATCACTGAAATATATAAGTTAAAAACTAAAGTAATAATATTTTCCGATAAAAGACAAGCTAAAAAACACCTCCCACTATTGTGGCTCCTGATGCCTCAGTTAAAGTGCTTTAAACTATTTGGGCAGATTAACTGATGGTTAATTGGCATTTGAGCCCTAATTCTATTTTTAAAAAGCTGTGTTTAATCTTAATTTATTTTTCAGAAACACTTCTATGTTTTTTTATTTCCACAGAGGAAAGAAAAATGTTTCAGCAACATTTCTTCCTGTGTTGGATTTTGGGAATACTTTATACACAAATGTCCCAGTCCAGGTTCTGCACATGTTCAAATTCATGTTGGATAACTCTAACCTACTGACAGGAATTCTCTGCGAAGGACAGTTCAACTACCATATCACAACTTTGTCTCGGTCTTACAATTCCATTGTACCTGGATATGAAACCACTAAAAAGTTGTTTTTACATTACTGTTTTAATTGTATACATTGGTTTTGGTTATATAGTAATTTGCCTCCTGGCCATTAGACCCAGGAAAAAGAGATCAGTGGATCTCCATGGGACTTTCCTGGTTAATTAATGGGTATATGTGGATGTACGGTACCTTCTCCAAATGAGGGACTGCACAGGGAAATAAAAACAGCTGTGCTCCAATCAGTAACAGCATTTTAATGCTTGAACCTCTATTAATACTGTAACTAGTGTTATAAATGGGAAAAGATGTATGTATGATGATTTGGGAACTGTGGATAAAGGCTGTGTCACAAGGCCACTACTAACATTTGCGCACATTGAAAGTGAAATTTTCTATGAATGGTCGCCACAAACATGCATATGCATCTTGCGAAAATCCCAAACAATTGGGATGTACGCAATAATTCTGTATAAATTACGTAAAAATACGCATTAACAGCCTAATTCTCAACCGACCAAAAATATGAACACCTCAAATTCCCGTAAAGACCCGTCGGCCGAAACCCTCGACAGATATCGGCGCACATCGACGAATAAGCACCACAAGAAACACATACGCATATCACGCATGCATTATGAAAGACCGAAATGTCATACGTGGAAAAAGCGCAAAAAGTACATAGTGGCTGTGTGACATGGTCTTAACTTGTTTGTTTGTTTGTTTTCTGTGTGTATGTATGTGTATGTGTGTATATATATATATATATATATATCTTTTTCTAAAATAGTGCATTATTGCTATGTTTATATGTGTTTTCTGTTGTGTACCTGATTCTAGGCACAGTGAAGTCTGATGGGAGCTTGGATATCTTCACCATCTGAGGTCTGTTTGGAAACTTTTCAAAGATCCGGAGTCGTAGTGGTAACTTCTCTTTGGTGTCAGCATTAGCTTCACTTTGCTTGAGCTAACAAAGACAAGATGAGAATCAGTTTAGTTCTCTTACAAGGTATCAGGACAAGACAGTACAGTACAACTCTAATGAAGTGATGAGACGAAGATAGGGATTAAACCAAGACACAAAAGATGGTTAATGTCACTTGGGAGGTCTTGAGAGGGCGTGGGAAGTTACCTTAGGAAGGAAAAACTGCTATAAACCAAATCTGGTGTTAGGAGATGAAAAATGCTGGGTGAAGGAGTGCAGCTTTATTTTTCTGCCTGTTGATGGCAGCAAGACCCTTAACTACAACAAATACAACACACAAGACCACCATGTTTAGGATGAGGTTGCACTTACTTTTTAAAAAATAAATGAAGGTAGATGGCAACAAAAGAGCAGAAGAACAGATTACTTTGGAGTGGTTATGGGTAAAAAATAAAAAAGGAAGAGACAGAATCATGTGCGGCTGCACAGGCTTAAGCAAATTAGGAAACAATGAGGGGATAAAAAAAATTATAAGGCAATAGAGGCAATTATTTTCATTTAATCACATATAGCAGACGCTGACTGATATTCCATTATAGGTGTTGGCTGTCTGGGTGCCTGGAGATAACCCCTGATACATTGCAGATTAGGCCCACAAGTGAACTACATTTAGAGCAATTGAGAATGGCAGCTTATCAGTCAGGAAGGTAACTCTTGTGAAATACATTGACTAGGCTCAGCAAATGTTTTCCTGTCACTTCGGATCCTTCTCTTCCCCTTTAATGCCAGCAGGTGTTGGTACCTCACTGTGTGCAATATATGTTCAGAATAAGAAGCTGAACATAAAAAACAAGCTGAAATGTCTCTATTCGTTTTTTTTTTCCACTAACAGACAAAAATGTAAGAGCGTCTTTTTCACCCTGAGTGGGTGAGTGGCATACCGAGAAGTAGAAATTATGCAGCAGCATCTGCTTGTCTAAGCTTTCTGTCGGTATTCTGACTCCTAAGATAGACGCGGGTTATAGGAAAAAACAGGAAAACTAAATTTGGATAAGATTGTGGTTGTTGAAAATGCACAGTAGATTCACAAATAAATATAAGCTCAAAGTTTATTATATATTTTGGTGGATTTTATTACAACAATGGAAAGCAACTTCTATAAAAATAGTCTTCTGTCTTGCACATCATTACAAATGGAATAGTCTGCAGAGTCCTAAAAAGACCTTTTTAGCAGTGTTAAAGCAAATGAATGTCTCCCTCACAGTCAGCTATAAGAAAAACATACTCGGTAGGAATGGTGTCTATAGCAGGACTCTAAGGAGAAACCACTAATTGTCTATGAGAACTGGACTGAGTGACTCATAAACTGTCAATGGGAGAAACCTTCTTGTCTCCATAAGCAAAATTATAACAATCTTCTAAGGATGATGTGAACAGAAGGCTTCTGGAAGGAGGTTTTTTGCACTGAACATAATTTGGCTTAGTATTGGCCTGAAGCTGTTCTGTCAAAGTACAGCTAAAATTGTAAAATGAAGTTAATGTCTACATATAAAGCTAAAAGGCAAATTGGAGGTAATATGGTATAAAATATGGTCCAAAAACAAGCAGTTTAAGCAGGGAGGTTGTTTGTAAGCAAGAAGAGCACACAAATGTTTGTTTGGAATGCTTTGCTACTGCTAGTTATAAAAAAAAAAAAAAACTCACCACTCATGGGTGGTTTCTCCTCAAGCTCTGGGTCCTCTACCAGAGGGTACACAGGAGCTTGAGGGTCTGTGCAGTATCTTAGCTGTTCCTAGCACTGTGCTTTTCTGGACTGAAGTCTGACATGTCTCTCTCTCTCTCTAGATCTAGATCTAGATATATGAATATATAGATATATATACCAATACTAACTCAATGCATATAAATGGAAAGCAGTGTTTAGGAGTAATCATTTTGCAATTTACAAAGTGGTTTATGTCTTTTTAAGGGATGCAAACGTTCACTTTCCCCAAGATTCGGTTCAAACTTTTATTTTTCGGTTTTGTTTTGGTTCGATATATGATTTGTGTATTACAAACAAAAACTAAATTAAAAAATTCTGAAAAATCTAATTTTTAATTTGCTAATGTAACAATGAAGAAAACCTTTCAGTTGGCCTCTACTAAGCCTACTGTAATGTAATAAAACACTAAATAAAATGCTAAATTTTGCACACCACGTTTGACACTTTTAACGTAAATATCCGTGAACTGTATGGACGCAATGATTCCTGTTCCCTAAGGTTCAATGGTGTAAGATACAGTTTGGTTTTAAATGGAGAATTGAGGTAACCCTGCCTTTATTGTTTGCAAGTTTATGTCTTATTGTCTCTGTTATAAACATTAAAGTTTAGCAGATTTTGCAGGTTAGTCGCACGTTTTTTAGAGTAGAAGTACAAGCAAAATAGATACACCAACAAGATGTCACGTAAGATTATTTATGCATTTCTGTATATGTTAACTCAATCAATAGGAACACACAAACAAGCAGGAGAAATGTCTCTATTCAACAATCAGTTCATGTAAATTTAACAGTCTCCAGGATAAAATTGTGGCCTTGTCAACATTATACATTATGTGGATTTAGTTACATGCCATTTATTTATTTCAGTGGAATCTTCAGACAATCAAAATCAATAAATCTGAATCTACGGATCAATAACACAGTTGCAATGTTACATAAAAAGGACTTGGCTTGTAGTGATGAGCCAACTGAGAGCTGTGCACAGCATCCCAATGGATCTTTTATTGACAAGAACTACCATACATAACTGCTGACAGAAGCAAGGCAAAAACTGCATCTTGCAAACTGGATGATAGCAGGTTTGAGCTAAACATTCCCAGTTTGTGCCAAAGCAGCTGAAAAAAAAAAAAAAGGTTTGTTTCGTAAGATCTAAGCTCTCCCCATCCACCCAATCAATGCACACAAGAACAAACCCAACCCATAGGGTTGACAACTCTATAATTTAAGTTTCACAGTCAAATACCCCAGTACCATTTACACTAAAGGTCAAATGTTGAATGTGAACTACTGGATGCAACAAAGACGTTTTTAATGGAAAAAGGGTGGCTTTAACAAAATTTAACATGACTTTTTTAAGTTGAGGTCAGTCACTAGTTGATGGATACTAGTTGACAATAATTCACTAATAAATGTGCTCAGACTCCACTGTTCAAACCGCTTTTGTGTAAATCTACCCGGATTTTGTTTGCATGTCTGTGTGTGGCATTTCAGGCAGAGATGTTTAGTTCTGTTGCAAGATAGGAGGATGAATCCTAAAAGGTAGTGTGCCTGTCACAGATGAGATTTAAGTGTCCGGCAGTGTGACATTAAAGCAAGACTAATGTGTTTTCCGTTGACACCCATTCAGGTGACCTGCCAGGATTTCTCCCCTTCCATTCAAAGATTAATTTCAGGCTCTGCTGAGCACAGAGAACACTCCTGGATTTTCGCGCTTTTTTGACCATGGCTCAAATGAGAAAAAGAAAAAAGCTCTATAACTAACCATTAGCCTAAAAGCAAATCTGATCCTAGCTCAAGTAAACATAGGAAAGAAATATAAGCAGCTAGAACTGAAATGACTGAGTTGGTAATAAATGGTAATAAAAAACAAAAAATGTGTGAAAACAACTAAAAGGGTTGGGGGAAAAAGAATTATTTAAACAATAACCTTTAACCACATGTGGGATACATAAAAAAAAATCAGACACATCAAACTAGTCTCATGTTACATTTTGCAAGTTTGAATCATATCGTTGTTGAACCAAATCCTTACAGCCCTAATATTAACAGAAAAAGTATCACATTGGGTTTTGTTTGAGTTGACATCCTTAGAATACAGGAGGCCGTGGTGCAACAGTAGGGCGGTCGAGCCATGACTGTAAGATTGCAGGTTCGATTCCCGCCTTGCACGCCCATGAGTCGAAGTGTCCTCGGGCAAGACACTGATCCCCACCCTGCCTCTGGTGGGCGGTAGGCGCCAGTGTTCGGCAGCGTGTGTGAATGTGTGTGTGTAGGGTGCCAGGGACTGTGACTGTAGAGTGCTTTGGGCCTTGAAGATGGTAGAAAAGTGCTATATAAGTATACGCCATTGACCATTTACCAATATCTTACAAACATTTTACATTTATGAAAAAAGGGTGTCAGGAAGGAAAAATTAGGTTAAGTATATAGGACAAAGTCGGAAAAAAGCTTCCGGAGTCAAACGTTGGATATTCTGGCCCAGCCTAATCAAGTGATCCTCAAACGGTTAAAAAATACATAATTTAGGAATTGTTGTCAACATATGGTAACTTGAGTATTTTGCAGGGAAGAAAAAAAAAAGGATGAGCACCAGCAGGGCATTTGCTTGGTTTTGTTTTTATTTTTTCATTCCTGTAAACTCAGATTAGTCCTGTGAAGTGCCTCAAAGATACACAAACAAGGCAAATTAGTATTTGTGAGGCTAGCCAGTGGAACAATGAGGAACTGATGAAGAGCCGACTACAAAGCAACAACCCACACACATCCGTCAAACGCCTGTAGGAGTATGTACAAGCAGTCATCAACATTTTTCCCATTCAGCCTTCACAGCCTGCCACTCACCAACACATCTGGGCAACAGCAATTTTGAGAATGTGTCTGCATATTTTAGTATTAGGACAAAGCCTTATATGTTGAGTAATCAATCATGAAATATGTTGCTGACAAAGCAGAAATAAAAGGAATTGCATTAAGAAAAAACTTTGTGGTTTTCAAGAACCCAGAGACATATTTTGAACCTCATTTTCACAATCTTCTGAGGCTGAGAAGTCAGTGGAGCTGAGCACCCAGGGAAGGAGGGGGACTGAGAAACACGTTGGCAGGCTCACCCTCTTCTCAGACATGTTGGGTAATGAGCCATGCTTTATAACTGTTGTAAGACCAACTATAAACCTCTGCTATCCAGACTAGTTATGAGCTCAAGAGAATTATGATCAAACAACTGTAAAGTGAAAGGAATATGGATTTGGTTCAGAAATTAGCCATACTCAACTTCTCACAAAATACACATAAAAAAAAACGGAAACCACAAAGTAGAGTTGAAAGCTTCAAAAACATTCAGTTATTGATCGTGATGTCCCTGTTCCGGGATCTGCAAACCCCTATAGCCAGGTTTGCCATAATAACTAGTCCCCTTCTTATTAATAATGTGACTTTGTTCTAACACATCGCTCACAAAATTATAAATAGGATGGAGCATTTACGGTTGTGCCTCACTGACGTGCCATAAATAGAAGTGACTGCAAACGTCCAACAGTTCACTGATTGTGGAGCTCTCAAGAGGGGCATACTGTTGCATCATCAGAGAATAAAGAGTTGATGATTGGCGGCTGACAGTGCTGGATTGCCACATTTTGGCCAGTTTTTACTGCTGATCTGCCAAAGTCTGACAGTTTTAGAAACTCTCTTGATGAAGTGCTCATTGGAGATCCTTGACTAAACTCATGTTACATTATAGAAGATACTTTAGCTGTTGTCTGCCCATTAAAAAACAAAAAAGACTGAGAAGACAGTTTGGACTTTAACTTGCTGTGCACTGGTGCTAGGAATTGTTCAGAGACATAGGACACAAATTCCTTCTGTGAAAACCTGGGAATGACATTGATGAATAGAAACACACTGTGTGGTAGAAGTTCTCCAAGTACGCTCTGTCTTCTCTACCCTCAGAGCCTTCTTCTCATTCCTTGTCCTCCGTTAAATCCTGAACTAAGTCATCGCTCTATTAAATCGCACAAATGGAGGGCAGGCTTTTAGTTTAATTCATAAATAATGAAATCTTTGGAAGGCCAAAATGCAATCCCTTCTTAATGCATTTTGACCAAATGAATTCTGCTGGGCATAATGAATATTTAGTGTGGGGCATTTGGAAAATAACAGCGGTTGCATTGCAGTGCAGACAGAAAAACACCAATTGCTAAATCTGTTTTAAACACATAATAACATACAGATGCAGATGAATTCATATCACAATAAATAAGTCATGGCCATAAAAGGCCTCCATCAGACCCCAACAGCAGCAATGCCTCATATATCTCTGCTCACCTAATTCATGGCAATGCAAACACCTTTAATCTCTACTCATGCTGTTCATCTTCTTCTCACTGTCATCCTACTCACGTCACCTCCCTCTTTCCACATCCAAAGGGTGATAACACAATGTTCATTTTATGACACAAAACAAAATGAAAGACCTAACACAATATACAACCTGGCTTCATGATTGTCATGGTTTTCTTTATTACTACAATATGACATGCCATACACATTACAGCAATCTAATTACCTCTGTGTCAAATCACCCCAACCGTCTGGCGCCTCTTGAAATCCTCACAATGCTTCTCTCCAAGGATGTGCATGTGGTCCCGTCACCATTGTAGTTAACCTCAACACAATTTAGGGATCCAAGACCAACTGTCTGTCATCATATGTCAAACCAGACCTTAAATCCCGTTAGACTTAAAGCATACAGAGGAGTAAGGATATAAACAAAGCACCAATGGTCAAATCATTCAGTGAAGAAAGATTAATAATGAGTGTGTGGGTTTTAAGACTCGCGCCACTTTAGAAATGTTATGATTCTTTTGTGTCACCAGATTTTTTAATCATGATTATGCCATTTAAGACCAAATCTAAAAAAGTGTGTTATTTTTAAGGACACAGTTGCTGCAAAGCGGCATTAGTTCATTAAGTTTCTACCTCTGAGTAGTGACTGTTGGTGTGGAGCTGGGAGCTTGCGGCCCATCCAGTGTATTTTCTATGTTATAAATAAGCTCTTTTTCAAACAGCATATTTTGTCTGCTCCTAATTCACAACGATTTAAATGATCAAATACTCCAACATGTTTTTTTTTTAGCTTAATTTTCATTATATATGTCCTCCATCATCAGACAAATTCCACAAGAACATGTAAAAAAAAAAAAAAAAAAAAAAAAAAAAAAAAATTTATATCAAAGTAGGTCTTTGGCTAGATAGGATCCTTACATTGGTCATAAATGAACCAAATTTAAAAAGAAGTAGAACATAATTTATAATATATTATATTATATTGTAACATAATTTAATACCATGGTCCGGTTGAATATTCAATTCTGATTGGCTGCAGATTATTGCATTGAAGCAATGTCGCCGCGGTGAAGAAAGTTCACGGTCAGAGGTGAACTTTCTCTCTGAACTGATGCTTTATTCGACCCATCGGGACAATCGGCATATATATATCGCTGAATCTTGACTGCAGTGGTGGTGCTATGTGTTACGTGTTACACATAGTCCGCTTTTTGTGAGAAAGTGATCCAAATCGGAAAATAAACAAGAATTAATGACTAAAAACTGGTTAATATGTATTGTTTTGTAAGTGACCATGGTATAAGCAGGTTAATGGCCTTTGAAGTGTGCGTTATTACTTTCAAAACGCACTGCGTGGAAGCAGGTTTCCACGAAGTGCGTTAAAAATGTCTTGCTTTGCATGTCAACCATTAACATATATAATGTAATGTAATGTAATGTAATAATGTAATGTAATGTAATATAATATAATATAATATAATATAATATAATATAATATAATATGTAAAACAGTAAAAAAAAATCCCACAGAACTTGAACGCAGCATGACATAACCAGGATGATGCCACTTTGCTGTACCACTATTGTGAACCTGGTGTAGGTAAACGGTTGCAAGCCAATGAAGAAAAAAAAAGAATTGGTTTTCTTTATTTTTTTCAGTAAAGGTTATAAGAAAAAAATGAAGGAAAAATTCTGGAAAAAGTGGAGAAAATAATACAAACATCTTCAGTATTAAACGCTGTTTGGCAAAGACAAAACCTCAGAGATAAGTGGTAAGTATTTTAGTGGGTGTTGGACCTCATTTGGCGCAATTCCAAGTGTTTAATCTAATTTCGAAAGCAACCTATTTGAGGTCGGTCATGGGTTTTGATTTGTGGCTGTTAAAAACAAGAAAGAAAAAAAAGATGAACACATTCAACAATTACCAAATAAAACACCTTTTATTAAAACTCAACATGCCAGGTAATAAACTATTCTACAAGCTTTCACAAGTAAAATTTGTATAAACTTATCAGCTATATGATCTAATTAATTTAATAGTAGTATCAAACATGTATTTTCCTTTCAAAAAAACTACACAGTATTATACTCTACAAAATGAATAGGAGCGTTAGTTTGAACAAAGCATTAAAAAATGGTTGACAGAATCTATGAATTTTGGGTGACTGCAAAACATCATTCTCCGATTTGTTCAAGAATTTTCTTTAAAAAAAAAAAAAAATTCTTCTGGTGACTCATATACTTGGCCTCAGGACCATTGATTGCCAGACTCTTCCGTTCTCACCCAAACAGGCTATAACATATTAAATAAAGCTGTGGGTGTGTTGGGATGTAACACAACACCAAAACTTCATACCACATACACACAAACACACATTATCATTTTTATCACTATCCTCAGGGGTAAACAGCCTCTCTTATTTAGCTGATAACTGTTAGTGCTGGATAAAGGTCACCACCTCTTCTCTCTTCCCTCTGGTCTTGCACATTGCTCTGTTGGCAGAACTGATTTGTTGGATGGTAGAGGCCATCAGTCTGTCACTGCACAAAGGCAATCAAGCCAATACACTACCAAAAATAGGGAACTCTATAGACAACCTCTTTAAAGTCTTTTTTCATGCATACTTGAATAGAATGTTCTCCACTGCACTACAACTCCATATTTAAACTGAGCCTTTGATATTTGGGGCACTAGCTTAAATTGTTTTACTGGAGCACAATTTGTCTGTTTAAAGTCAACTTTATTCTTTAAAGACCCACTCTGATTAAAAATAAAAATAAAATGTTTTTACATGTTCTTGTAGCATTTTTTGTGATAATGGAGGACATATCTAAAGAAAATAAAGTTTAAATTGTATTCTGAGTATTCCTTTATTCAAACAGTTGTAAATCAGAAGCAGACGAAAAAATGCAGTTTGAAAAAAACGTTATTTGTTACTTAGAAAATATGTTCTGATGCACATCCTTCTGAGAAGATCATTAGATTCATGTGGTCTGGGTCTTCCTTGTCTGGGATCTGGCTCAAAACTGGACGGCTGGACTAGCTCCAACATTGCTCACTATTTTTGTTGCATCAGTATTATTAGGTTGGGATTGTGAGGAGCTATAGCAGAAACAAATGTAAACAATGGATGATGGAAAATGGGGGCAGGCTTGTGTGGCAGTTCCACCCACAACTCATAGGCGAAATTCTAATGAACTAGTGCCGCTCTGCAGAAACTATGTCCTAAAAACAACACTGGATTTTTTTTTAATATTGGCTAAAAACATGATCATAAATAAAAGACTACTGGGAACACTTTTTACAATAGATCAAAAGATGATTGGAGTATGTCTTTAAATGTACAGAGAGCTTGCAGAGAGAAAACACCTTGCAGGCAGGGTGTGTATTACTGTGCTGATGAAGATGTGCATACTTGTTCCCCCTTCCTTCACTTTTGTTGTCCTCAGATGTCTACCTGAGGCCTCAATCCATTAAATTTGAACCAAATCTAATCTAAGAGATACATATATTGTCATGTTAATGATTTTAGCAGCTTTCCATATACAACAAAGACAAAAGTATATCTAAAAAAAAGTATATCTAAATGATTGTGGGGGTATTTCGTGTGGACCAAATGAACTCCAGTGCCATGTTCCCCAGTGAAGAAAGACACTAGTTTTTAATAAGCTGCACCCCAAATTTCTCTCTTCCTGGATCATTAGGAATCAGTCATTATATGAACATGCAGTACATGGGATTTTATGTGTGTGTTGTGATGGGAACATAAGAGGTAAATGAATGGAAATCCCCAAAGTACACATTTTTTGGTTCTCCCGTGGCTGATTTATCCTACATTCGATTTAAACATCAAAATTTGTCATGCAGACAAACTAAAAACGTAGCAGGATGAGACAAGAGCTGCAGCTCGCCACAAGGAAATAAGTACCCCTGTAGATTCAAGCTCTCACGTGAAACACAACACTAAGACAAATGGTCTGTCCTAGATGACAGATGCGGGTCACTCCCCCTGGAGGCCGGATGCAATCGACTTACGAACAATGATGGATGTTTCTACCTGAGTGCCTTTTATGATGTGTAACAGCACATTTCCAAGAAACAATGCTTATTTGTGCCTTTTACACACACACTGATTTAGTGCTCCACTGAACACATTACCCTCACATGGGGTTCATTTCATGTGGGCGCACTTTAATGCTCTTGGTCGAAAAATACTACATTAAATGTTTAACCGTACCAAGTTTAAACTTAAACATTCTGGTGAAAATAGAAGTTTTTAATTATTGTTTAAAGTCATTTTTGATCGGGATATATAAAGTAAAACTAAAATTAAAACTGGGTTTGTTGGTATTTCCTTTTTCAAATCGTTATGAACAAGGAGGAGACAAAAAAAAGGTAAGATCCTGTTTGTTATGTAGAATTTACATTGAGCAAGCTACAAGCTCCCTACTCTACTAGCTACTCTACTCTGCACGTGGGCTAGCCTGGGCTGTGAAGCGCTCCAGCAGGCCTGGTAGCCCTCCACTGTGGACCCGCCGCACAGCTGGGCAGACTGACGATAGCAACAGAATGTGCAGCTCAGTGTTACAGTGCAGTTAAACACGCACGTGCAGTGACGTCTATCTCAAAGGCTGTTCAATTGGCCGTTCTGTAAGTCAATCAAGTGAGATACTTTACGGTGAGGATGATTATTAACTGAAGGCTTTTAAGAAAAAATAAATATATATTTTGTCAATTTATTTTGTATGGCCCGCAATCTACTGTCACACACTTCGTCATAATGAGTGCCCCTGATCAAGGGTCAAGGTTGCCACTTTTAGAAGCCAAATATACATCAACCATGTAGTTTCAAAGAGTTAAACACATTATCAATCCCTGCCGGTTTGATAATGTATCACAGTTGTCAAAGTGAGTCAAATTTAAGCAATAAATAGATATATAAAACAAAATATTTGATCAGAGATTTTACTCTTTTGTTAACACAGAAAGCTTAAGAGTTTAAGATTTTCAAGCCTTTCTTATAGTACAGTAATAACCATCCACAATTTATTTATAGTCTGTCTCTGTATCCATGATTGAGCTTTCCTATAAAATGAGCATTTGTGGCTGCACCTAATCACTCAACTAAGGGGCAGAAATCCGTTCAGAAAAGCCTTCAGAACCTGCCAGTAAGCCATGAAAGTACACACAGTTCTAGGTGAGTATGTGTGGATATTTTAGCTAATGAGCTTCTGACTGATAGTTGAGGAATAAATGCCAGTAAATAAAAAAGAAATTGCTATAATTCACATTTTTGACAAAAATATGCCTTTAAATATAATGTGTAATTTCAACATTTGAAATGTTCAGTGCAGTTTATAATTAGGAGTGTTAACTGTAACTTTTGCTTGAAACAATAACCCGATATTTCCCCTGCAACTGTGGTTGATGGTTGATATTTGCGTCACGAGAAGCTGGGGTCTAAGTAGCACAAAGTTTAGATTTCCATTTTGTTTCTTTATTAGAAATGCACAATTTTTTTTACTGGACAATCAAGTGATACTTGGCGTTTTTTGACATAAACAAATTGGAACAAGTATCGCACAAAACTATTATAAATATGCCTAGAAGACTAACGGTCAGAGAATATCTATCGGTAGATTTTTTTAAATATCAATTATGCCAATAAACACAAAATATGCAAATATCATTGCGATACTGGCACCTGCCCTTTTACTAACATAGGTGGTCCATTCAAGTACAGTAGACTTATTTTGATTGGGATGTATTCGAATAAAGACACATTTGGTTCACTTTAAGTAAACCAAACACAAAAGTGTTCTTAGGTGATCTAGAAAAATGTTCGTCTGAATACTCTCATCAAAGCCTGGCATTGAACCAGGAACTCATTGACATTGGCTCATTAAAACAACTTTTAACATGACTTTGTGCTTCTCACGTTTCCTGTCAATCTGTTTGTCACAGCACTTATCAGCGTCTCCCAATAGCATATGGCATGCCTTTGCGATACCAAGTACTGGTAGTAGTAAAAAGTATTTGTACCTGGCGTTCCCGAATTGGTCAGCGAAATATAAATTTAAACAAGTGAACTATCCCGACAAGGACTACAAAGCGTCGGACTTCTTCTTGTTGTTCTTTGCCCCGCCCTTATAATGACTGAGAAGATCTTTAGTAACTTGCTTTTGTTTACAGGCTTTGGTTCGAAACAGAAATGTCCAATGAAAGGTAGTCTGATTACAGACCAAACACAATGTTCAGAACTTGATCCGAACAACTTTTCCAGTCTAAATACAACCTTAAAGAAAAACCTGAGGGCATAATTGGGGACACTAACGCCACACTTTTCCAACCAAGTGTTTTCTGGACCGAATGTACAAACACAA
Source organism: Oryzias sinensis (assembly GCA_037389245.1). Lineage (NCBI taxonomy): Eukaryota > Metazoa > Chordata > Actinopteri > Beloniformes > Adrianichthyidae > Oryzias > Oryzias sinensis. Next base: position 5,312,849 of record CM074501.1, read on the forward strand.
TATTTATTACCTCCATTAGTTATCTGAGTAAAAAACAAAAAAGAAACGTCAAGTAACCCAAGGCTTCTCATCTGCTCTCCAACTAAGAAAGGAGACGTTCACACTGCAGGGTTTAATGCTCAATTCCGATTTTTTGAAAAAATCCTATTTTTTTGCAAGGCTGTTCACATTTCCAATTAAATCCGAACTTTTTTGATATCCTGTGTGAACGTGAAATGACCCAGAAGTGACCCGGATGTGCAGAAGAGTACTCAACGGTGAAAGACGTCACTCGTTGTTTGCAGAAGTAGCTAATGTTAAAAATGGATGTCAACAACAGTGTTGTCAACAGCGGAGCTCTTTTTGCATTAATACATTTACTTTTACGAAGGAGCCAGCACAATGAATATCTTCTCATTTTAAGAAGGCAATGGAGCCAGGATCGTCTGTACTGTTGTGGAATGGGGATGTGTATGTGCTCCGGCCGCACGCGTGTGTGTGAGAGAGAGGAGAATAGCGCATGCAGCGAGGTAGAGAATGAGAGGGGCAGTGGGGGTGCGCATTCATGTGTTACGAAGAAAGGTGAACGATAATAAAAGAAGGTTTCCCCCAGATTAAATGTTATTGACTCTTTATTAACCAGTTCGAGAATCTAAGGGTCAGAACGGGGAAGTGAACCCCGGAGGTCCCCCGTGCTTCTGACCACGGTCGGAAAGGGGAAAAAAAAGTCATTGCGAGAAAGGTTCAACACCATGCTCGGCCATTTCGCTGAAAATATTTTTAAAAACCGCCTGGTTGCATCAAGAGCCCTTGAGTTTGGCCTGAATAGAACTGTCATCCCAAATATGAATCAAATCGGTGAGCTTGCTTCCCTTCCACTGACTGGTCTCAGCAACATTGTCCGCCGTGGTTGACGTTTATGATCTCGTTCCCGCCTACTTCAATGCAGAATTAAGAAGTTTGTAGCATATCAATGACGTACGGGTCGAATACATGAGGCCTGGCCGGTCAGACGGCGGTCGCATTTCAAAAGATCGGATACGTATCGGATTCAGGACCACATACCCAAGTGGCCTGGGTCACACTTGAAAAGATCGGATCTGTGTCTTTCAGACTGTCATGAAAAGATCAGATACAGGTCGCATAGGGGCAAAAAAATCGGAATAGGGTCATGTCAGCCTGCAGTGTGAACGTAGCCGAAAAGGCTAAACCTTGTGGAGTCAGGATTTCCTTTTAGACAGGAACACAAATGCCAAAAAATGTATAAAGCTATGAGCAGGAAATCACACGTGTTTAGCTTGCAGAATCAACAGGGTTCTTACCTGTTTGAGCTTCTTTAAGTCTTCATCTAACTCAAGATTGTCCAAGATAACAGCCACAAAAAGACTCAGCAGAATCTAAAAAGGAACAAGAGTAACAATAATCAAAATGTTAAATACAGCTAAAAAATGTAAAACCAATAACAATATTTCATTCGTAATTGAGCAAAACAATGCAGAATGCTTTTTTTTAAGTAGCACTGTCAGGTCGATTTACTGCATCCTGTCTTTCTGGAGACAGGTGTGGTTGAGAATGACGGTGTCACTGCTGTATCGGGGGACAAAAATGGAAATGTCTGATTATCAGACAGACAGATAAGTTATTAGAAGTGCAGGGCACTAATGGATCACATTAAAAGGGAGTTTGACCCACTTGTGTCCTCCAGCTTTTCTTTGGTGATCAAAATAAAATGGAACCGAACAGAAAATAAGTTATAGTTAAAAAAGATTTTTTTTTAAAACAAACAAACACAGTAGTTCTGCTCACCAGAGTAGCAAAGAGATGATAGAGAATGAAGTAAATGGCAACAACTGGAGCCCACATCCGTCCAACAGCCACCAAAGTCTGATCCATGACATCTATCCAGCCTTCTTGGGTAAGGATCTGGAACATTGACATAAATGCCTGCAGGGAGAAAATAAAAACATGAAAGGAGAACCTGGAGGATGCTAAAGGCTAAAAAGGCCAGAAGGTACACAACACAGAAAAATAGCAGTACAACAAATAGATTGAGGGCATTGCAAAGAGACAAGACATTTTAAACGCACTGAGAGTAAATAGCGCAGTTAAGTGTGCATCCACCCACCCCGACCTTGTCTCACCAGCATGATTACTTTCATTTAGTTTTTTGATTATATAGATGAAAAAAAGGAGAAAAAGAGCCAGTCGAGCTTTTGCCATTCTGTCACCTGATACCTTACCAAACAGTATGAGAGGCTGAGACCCTTAAATATAATTTTAGGATTTAATTCAATACACAATTACAGACAAAGCAGGTCATTTTTTTAAACCGTGTAGTCTATTTTTAGCACTCTATAGAGTTAACGTCCTCTTTTTGTTCTGTTGTGTAGTCCATCTGCATTCAAACTATTGTCCAAGCACACTAGGGTACACTAACAGACTCACATTATCAAGTGGAATTCATTTAAGCTTTCATGACTTACAAATGAAAGAAAATGTTCCGAAGCCCCTCAGATGTCGCTACTTAACAGAGAAAATGAATCTCTTAAGAATACAGTTGTCTTGGTTTTTTTTAGGTACAGTGAAAAACAAAACCATGCCCTCTATGCAAACTAGAATCCCTCCAATGTGTCGTTTACTAAAATAAAAAACAAATCAAGGATGGATTTTTTTTTTTAAACTTTTTAGAAATCAAATGTCTACGAATGTTGAAAGCTTTATTTGTATGGACAAAGGTAGGTATGGCATGAGAGGTGCTTACCCTGGGAAATGTAGTGAAACGGTCTAGTTCCTCAACAAAACAGAACATCTGAAGACTGATGGCTGACATGACGATGAGAAGGCTGGCTGTGAAGACCACCAGGCTGCCCAGTTTTTTACCTGGACCAAATATCTTGTACACAAAGTCCTCCAAAGCTGGTGAAATCTTAATTAAACGTACCACACGCAGCACCTAAGAGACAGAAAAATACACAACTTTATTTTCTTCTCTGCGACATTAAGCATTTATTAACATGCATAAGTATAATTTTGAAACCTCATCTGATAAATCCATTTTTAATGAAAAAAATAACAACCAGAAAATGTATTTGCCCTTGCTAATATTAATAACAAAGAGGCTATTAATCATATATTAATCAATAATCAGAAATGCACACAACCGTACGCAACAAATAGCCACGCTCTGATTCACAACTGTAATTTTATGCAACATGCAATACAATTTTGGAAATGCACACCCTGTGTTTCACAAACACACACGTTGTCTTTCACACATGCACACTAAATGTTTCACACATGCACAATAAGTGTTTCTCACAAATGTGCACGCTGTGTTTCACAAAAACACAATAAATTTTTCAGAAATGCACAAAAGATGCTTCAAAGACATAATTTTTAGGTACACTTGCAATATGAACTCACAGATCATGCAAATTTTAAAATGTGCATAAAACCCACTCTCATTTGTGAATCTTTTTTTTAAATAAACTTTATTGCACATTTTTCAATTTACAGAAATTTACATTCGGTTGCACAATAAAGAAACAATTGTTAATAATCATTTGTAAATCTCCCCACATTTGTGAGAGGTTTTTTTACGGTGAATATTGAGACTCCCTCCTTTTTATATATATATAAAAAAAACGCCCCTCTCACCCTCCGCGGGTGGTTTCTCTTCCAAGCTCGGGTCCTCTACCAGAGGCCTGGGAGCTTGAGGGTCCTGCGCAGTATCTTAGCTGTTCCTAGCACTGCGCTTTTCTGGACTGAGAGGTCTGAGGTCTTTCCAGGTATCTGTTGTAGCCACTCCTCCAGCTTGGGGGTTACTGCCCCGAGTGCTCCAATTACCACAGGTACCACTGTGACCTTCACTTTCCAGGCTTTCTCCAGTTCTTCTCTGAGTCCCTGGTATTTCTTCAGTTTCTCATGTTCCTTCTTCCTGATGTTCCCATCGCTTGGCACTGCCACATCCACCACAACGGCTTTCCTCTGTTCTTTATCCACCACTACAATGTCTGGTTGGTTCGCCATTACCATCCTATCAGTCTGGATCTGGAAGTCACACAGGATCTTTGCCCTCTCATTCTCTACCACCTTCGGAGGTGTTTCCCATTTTGACCTTGGGGTTTCCAGTCCATATTCTGCACACATGTTCCTGTATATTATTCCAGCCACTTGATTGTGGCGCTCCATGTATGCTTTACCTGCCAGCATCTTACACCCTGCAGTTATGTGCTGGATTGTTTCAGGTGCCTCTTTGCACAGCCTACACCTTGGGTCTTGTCTGGTGTGGTAGATCTGAGCCTCTATCGCTCTGGTGCTTAGGGCTTGTTCCTGAGCTGCCAGGATGAGCGCTTCAGTGCTCTCCTGTAGGCCAGCCCTTTATAGCCATTGGTAGGACTTCTTGATATCAGCCACTTCAGTTATGGTCCGGTGGTACATCCCATGCAGGGGTTTGTCCTCCCATGAGGATCTGTCCTCCAGCACTGTATCCTCTGCTCTCCATTGCCTGAGACTTTCACTGAGCACGCTGTCAGTTGGGGCCTTGAGCTTGATGTACTCATGCATCTTGGATGTTTCATCCTGGATAGTGGCTTCTACGCACACTAGTCCTCGGCCTCCTTCCTTGCGGCTAGCATACAGTCTCAGGGTGCTGGATTTGGGGTGGAACCCTCCATGCATGGTGAGGAGCTTTCGTGTTTTAACATCCGTGGTCTGTATCTCTTCCTTTGGCCATCTTATTATTCCTGCAGGGTATCTGATAACTGGCAGTGCGTAGCTGTTCATTGCCCGGGTCTTATTTTTTGCCATTGAGCTGGCTTCTCAGGACTTGCCTCACTCGTTGGAGGTATTTAGCTGTTGCAGCTTTCCTTGTTGCCTGGTCGAGGTTGCCATTTGGCTGCGGAATTCCAAGGTACTTGTAACTGTCCTCGATGTCTGCTATTGTTCCTTCTGGGAGTGAGACCCCTCCTGTGTGGACTACCTTGCCTCTCTTTGTCACCATCCGGCTGCATTTCTCGAGCCCGAATGACATCCCAATGTCAGTACTGTAGATCCTGGTGGTGTGGATCAGGGAGTCAATGTCACGCTCGCTCTTAGCATATAGCTTGATGTCATCCATGTAGAGGAGGTGACTGATGTTGGCCCCATTTCTGAGTCGGTATCCATAGCCAGTCTTGTTGATTATTTGGCTGAGGGAGTTCAGACCTATGCAGAACAGCAGTGGGGACAGAGCATCACCTTGGTATATCCCACATTTGATGGACACTTGTGCAAGTGGCTTCCCAGTGGCTTCAAGGGTGGTTCATTGAGTTTCCTATGAAGGCTCTTAGAGTCCTGTTGATGTTGTACAGCTCCAAGCATTCAGTGATCCATGTGTGTGGCATTGAGTCATAGGCCTTCCTGTAATCAATCCAGGCTGTGCACAGGTTGGTGTGCTGTGACTTGCAGTCTTGAGCGACTGTTCTGTCGACCAGGAGTTGGTGTTTGGCTCCTCTGGAGTCTCTACCAATGCCCTTCTGTGTGTTGCTCATGAATTGATCCATGTGCCTATTTATCTTGCTTGCAATGATGCCAGACATGAGCTTCCATGTTGTGGAGAGACAGGTTATTGGCCGGTAGTTGGATGGGACTGCACCCTTTGAGGGATCCTTCTGGATCAGGATCGTTCGCCCTTCCGTTAGCCATTCAGGGTGAGTCCCATCTCTTAGCAGCTGGTTCATTTGTGCTGCCATGCGCCCGTGGAGTGCGGTAAGCTTCTTTAGCCAGTAGGCATGTATCATGTCAGGGCCCGGTGCTGTCCAGTTCTTCATACCTGAGACTCTTTCTTGGATGTCTGCCACTGTGATGGTTACTGGATTCTGTTCAGGGAGGTTGCTATGTTCTTTTCTCAGAGAGACCAGCCACTGGGCATTGCTGTTATGTGCTGTCTCTTTCTCCCATATACTTTTCCAGTACTGTTCAGTTTCTAGCCTTGGTGGGTCTGCTGGGCTGTTTCGACCCTGCCACTGAGCATACACTTTTGCAGGTTGAGTTGCGAAGAGCCTGTTTATTCGTCTGGCTTCATTGTCTCTTGTGTACCTCTTTAGGCGGCTGCTCAAGGCTAGGAGCCTTTGTTTGGCAGTTTCCAGTGCTTCAGGTATGGGCATCTGGCTGTATCTCTTAGGTACTTGCTTTGTCATTGTACTTCTTTGAGCCTCTGTCAGCCTAATCACATCCTTCCGAGTTGCCTTGATTTTAGCCTCTAACCGTTGCTTCCATGGTGGGTACTGTTTTCTTCCATGGTTGCTCTTATAGCCAAGCATCTCAAGGATCATTGCTGCTGAAGTCTAAACCAGTTCATTGGTTTCTGTGATGGTTGTGGTAGGAATTGCCCTCAATGCTTCATTCACAGTTTCCAGTAGAAATTCAGTAGTCCAAACATGGTGGGTAAATTACATCTATTTATTTTGTACATTTGTCAAAAAGAAAAAAAAGTCTTTCAAAGTTTTTATTATAAATAACAATAATATGTGCTGAAATAAGTGTTGTTACAGAATTAAGAACAAAAGAAAAAATGTCGAACTGGTTCTACTAAAACCACTTTGTTTTACAAAGCGTTAAGTAGGCCACCAAAGCAAATGACATTTTATTCAAACCAAAACATAATAAGTCTAACCTTTAATAATTCAATGTCACTTATTTGTATATGAATAAAATCAAATAGAAAATAAAAATACAAAGGTTTCTGAGCTGTGCTCGTTCACATATGACTGGGACACTTCTGGTTTCAGCACCAAGCTTTAAGGTTAATTACTCGTGACATTACAGGTCCCAGATTTAAACGGGGTTTTACTTTTATAGATATCAGCAAAAATGGATGATGAAGGACGTCTTGTGATAAGCAAGTGAGGTGCATTATTCATGTGGGCTCCTAAATACCACTCATTAGTGAAAAAGCATTGACTAAAAAAAATAAACAAAAAAAATAAATACTGTAATAGGATCATGTAAAATATGTCCTGTGACTCCTCCGTGTTTATTCTGGTCTCCAGTGACCTACTCGAAAAACAAAACCCATCAGTTTGAGTTATTTTGCATTTGAGGAGCAGCTCAGATTATTCACATGGCTTATCCAGCAGGGGGGGTTTAGTTTTCTTTTAACTCTGTCTACCATTATTATTATTATTATTATTATTATTATTATTATTACATAGATATTATCATCAGCATATTTTCCTTAACTATACAGCAAAGAAAATCTACTGAATCTCTACCAGTTCACTGTCGAATGTCCCATAACAACATATGGGATTAATACGAGTATAAATTGCACTTTTGAGAGAAATGTATGTCACAAAATACGGGAGCAAGAATGGACGTTTCATCTTGAAAGGCAAACCCTAATAGAAAACAGTAATAGACTGAATATCTGCACGCTTCACTGCTGTAACCGTATTTAATTTCATGAAACATTGGAGGAATCTAGCAAATTAGTGTAACATATGAACAAATATTAAGACAGCCATAGCATAAAGAACATTCTTAAAAGTCACCTAAACTTTAAACATCACTTTAAATCACTAAATCTGTTTAATTTTTAATCTTCTGTGTCACTTCAGAACAACTCTGCCAAGCCCTGAGTAAGACTATGCGGCACTTCTTCTGTGTTGCTGTCAGTAGTAAATACTGACACACAACCCTACAGTGCTCTCTACTGGTTGTTGCTATTTATTTTTATTTTAAAAATCACATGAGTCAAACCTGAGTATAATTCACAACCCCGGGCCTACAAACTACACAAATATCTGCAAATTATACTTTGCAAAGTGAGGTTTATAAAAAATATTCAAGTACCTGCAGTATTTCCAATAGTTCTTGCAAATTAGCAAAATATGGCATAAATGGGTTCAAGACTGAAATGAACGTCTTGTGAACAAAACTAAGTTATACTTGTTTAAGCTGATAGAGTACTCCTTAAATAACCAGGTGAGAATTGTAAGAGGCGAAACCACGAATGAGACAGAGAAGTACCTTCCAATAACGCTTGTATGTTCTACAGAATGCACTTGTGCTTCTGATTAAATGCTCTCTCATGCACTGATAGGTGCCTCAAGTGTTATTTAGAGCAGTTTGTTTCAGGAAAAAAATGTCAGAGATAGTTTAAAATAGAAAACTGAGAGAGGACAGAAAAAGGAGCCAGAGAAGTCAAGAGACCAACTTAATGGTTAGCCAACTGGTATGAAAGGAATTATAAATACACAACTGTCGTATTTTGACCAGAGGACTTAAACTTTTTAGACTAAATCGGTCAGTATTGTAATATAGGAGCATAAATATATAACGTTATTGCAAATAAATGCATCCCTCAGTTTTCTGTACTCGCTAACTCCCTGCTGGAGTCAGCCCAGCTACTGATGGGTGAAGGCGGGGAACACCCTACAGGTCGCCAGTCTGTTGCAGCGTCACAAATGATGAAAGTGAATTTTCATCATTGCATCGTAGTTTGTTGCCTAACAGTTCCACTTTTAATTCTCTTGGTTTGTGCTCCTTTATTTTTCTGCAGAAAACAGGCCCTTTAGAATGGTTGGTCCTCATGCTCGTTATAGTTTAAGCCTGAGAAGATTAGCCTGGCTGCTCTGCTTTAGTTTGGGTTATAAAATACATTCTCCTAAGAGCACTGTCAAAATTGCTTATGTGAATACTTTATTGATCCCACAGGGGAAATCGCTTCTCACAAGTCGGCTTGTGAAGAATTTGGGGTCAGCAGGTCCTGCTTGGCAACAGGAGCCTTGTATCTGCCCTATGATGCTATTAGTGCAATAAGGCAATACTTTGTACAGTTGATTTTTATTTCTAATTTTGGAAACCTGTAAAGTATTCAAAGGAGATATTAGACAGAAACTCTAAAGTGACTTTCTCATAATTTGACATGGGAACTTCTACTTTAAGGTGGGCACTACGGTACATTAGTAACATCCTGATAACATATTTAGATAATATGGCTTTAAATGAAAAATATGTATTTTGATATCTTCATGTTAATGTATTACCACAGATCATGTTAAGCCCAAAATTCAAATGTTTTTTCTGACTAATGTTTCATTTTTATTGTATTTAATTCAAGGGAATGATACATGACTCACATTCTAATTTGGTAGAGTAAGTTAAGCAAGTATTCACCTGTGTAGGTATATAAAAAATCTGTCTGTTTCTTTCTGCATCCATACCTGAAAATACGTGAACTGGGAGTGGTACAGGTCAGGGTAGATGTGCAGTGTAGTGCCCATCACCAGCAGAGATTCAAATTTGTGTAAAGAGGAGCTGATGTAGCCGGTGAAGCCAAGACACCAAATTTTCAGAAGAGCTTCCAAGTCAAAAAGCACCGTAAACGCTACCTGAAATGGATTAAAACAAAAAACAAAACAAATGGATGTTTTTGCATTGAGTCACCTCTTTCAAAGTATATTAGTGTACATACTGTATGTAGATGTGTGCATGTTTTTTTTAAATGAAAAATAGTTCAAAAGTTATTTTTAGCAAGAATGCAATCATGGACATACATGTGAATATTTATCTTCAGTCTTTAAACTGAATCTTGGGTATTTTGAATGTGAGTTTGCTTTTGCAACTTTAAGGACAGCAGCGCCATAAAATAAAATAAAACAGAAGTTTTTTTACAACTCTAAATAGAGGTAGAAATAAATGGACTCACCTCAGCCAGGTAAAATTCATCATAGTGTCTTCGATGGTTTTCACCTTTATAGTAGTTGCTTGCAGCTACAATGACATCAACAGCGACCATGCTCAGTATGAACATATGGAAGACTGAGGATCGCATCATTTGCTGTGGAAACAGAGCAAAGTTTATTTACATTGCATTCGGTGTGAATTAAATGCAAAGAAAGCAGCCAAGATATCTTCAAGTCCCACTCTGATCATCTTTTGTTCTATTCTAAAACTACAAACCGGCTGAGCACTAACCTTTACTGCTCATAATAACTATAAGATGACTTGCAAAAGAAGTCAAAAAGCCACAGTGTGTCCATAGACATGATCCATTTTGTTGATGTTTTGGTCTTCTTACTTACTTACTAACGTTTGGAAAGTTTTAAATATCGACCAGTATAAACTTTTTATTTTTGTTTGTTTGTGAGTCAATCCCGACGGTAATATCGGGCAAAAAGCAGTGAAGTTCGTGGGTGACTTGCTGGACGTTGATGTTGTGAGTGTGGTCAACTAGCTAGAATTTTTTTTCCAATTTTTCCCACAATTTCTTTCTGAATTTGCAATAATTTTTTTAGAAATTGTTTTTTTTTGTTTTTTTCCAGAATTCGCTATAATTCTTTTTTTGAATTTGATATAATATTCTTTGGAATTGGTTCTAATTTTTTTCAGACTACAACAGTTGTAGTCCTAAAGCAAAGAGATAAGGCCGCGTCTACATCTTGCATTACTTGAACATGCTGGTTCACTCTAAGAGAAAGAGAACTGACATTAAGAATTTCTGTGGAGTTGGTTTTAACATTAGTGATTTTTTTTGTGATGTTTTTGACATTATTCACGGTGAGTTACTGAGAAACTGTCTTGGATGTTTTTGTGTACTTTATTGACGGTCCCTGCCTGCCTCTGCTCTCTTTCTGCATCACTGCAGACAAAAAATAAACAAATGAACAAAACAGATAATGTCTATGACACAAACACACAGTGGCTCCAACTTTTAATTGCCACTCATCTTGTAGTTTTCATGCACAGATTTTGTTGTCCTTTGCTTTTGTCGTTCTGAAAAACTAAAATCACAGAAAACATTTGAACGAAGATAACCCATGTTTTTTTTAAATCTATTTTTTAAATTGAATGCAATACGCTTCCATAATTATCCCTTAAAGTACCATGTGATCATTTGTCTCACTGTTTTCAGTCACAAGTCAATCGACCCGATCCTTCTTCTGAGATTTTCTTCTAAATTAGTAGGTAATTTAAAAAAAAAGACCAATTAATTTCTAACTTGGTCTTAATTAGGTCATCAATATAAACTTAGAGATTTAATAAATACATTTTCTTTTTCCTACCTTTATTTTTAGGCAAAACACTGCCTCTGGTTTTTATTGATCATTTGCAATTTTCTTTGTAAATGCTCCCCTTTTGTTTAAAAGATGAATGTGGTTATGTGGATATTATTATTATTATTTTTAAATCAAAACCAAGCAAACCTAGACGGAACACATTCATACAGGTGTTATGATAGACATGGTTCCAGTTTTTATCTAAGGCTCTAAATTTATCCAGTAGTTTACAAAGAGGGTAAAGAAGAGAAGACACAAAACTGCATGAAATTTGGAGAAGTTAGCAATTATTAGCAATTGTGCAAAACCCCCAAATCAGTGAGTATTCAGAAACGAAGAACAAGCAAGGCAGATGCAACAAAGGTACACAATTTCCTGCGGGAATAGCAACAGCACTGCCTTCAGCAACATCAGATTAGAGAAAAATTCATGAGCGGAGATGCACTCATTATCCAGACAGAGACGAGACAAAAACACGCTCCTCTTTCAGACAAAAGGGAGTAACCATTTATTCTTTTAGAAAACAATGTGACAGTTGTGACTGCAACCTTAATCTCCACTTATATGACAGAACGAACGACTTATGAGTGGGGAGAATCACACGTCCTAAAACAGACTTGCATGAAAAATGGAGAAAAAAAATATGTGAGGAATATTTGAAGACAGATGAAGAGTGGTAAAAGGGAGTTTTAGAAAGATCAAATTCACCCCGGAACAAACAAAAAAAAAAAAAAAAAAAACAGGACTGCTGCCATCCACCCTCCTACACATACATGTGCTTAGAATAAAACAAACTCAAGTCTGGAAGAAACCATCTGCAGTTTAGTTTACTGCTAAAATAAATTGGGATAAAATGAAATGATACACTGCTTTGTGTGATCTTAACTTGTTTCATCTGCTTTTGCTGCAAGCTATAAAAGTGTAAAAATAACAGGTCAATTTCTTTCCCAAAATTATTTCAAATTATGCAAAGTTAATCACTTATGGTCTCCGTTGAGCATATTAGATAGTTTTCAGTGAATTTAGTTTTTTTTTTTTTATGTAAAACTACTGTTTGTGTAAATTAAAAGACTGATTTGAAAAAAGGGATTTTGGATTTGATAAGTTGTCAAACTTCATCTAAAGCCTTTTTCAAACTTTGCAAAAAAATCCTTTATTGTTAAATTTCTATTTATAATGTTAATTTTTCATGATTAAAAAATATTACATTTTGTCTTGGGCAACCACCAAATAGTATAGGAAATGCATTTCTTTAGAATCTTTTATAACTACATTTCTTTAATATATTTTTTCTTACCTCTACAGGGTTTTTAATTCGTTTTCAAATTTTCTTTTCTTCATAGTCTTAGAGTTCATAGGAGGAATTTTAGTCATATTTTGGGCCAAGATTCACGGATAATATCATGCAAACACCATAGAAATGTTTGTAACCATCAGAAAGGTCTGAACAACATGAGTAAAATATAATTGCAAATGTTAATAAAGTTTTTTTAAAGACAAGAATAAATAGCTAGTATTCTAACAAAAAAAGTCACTGTCTGGTAAAATGTTCACAAAGACAACATTACTAGGCAGACAGTGTGGAAGAAGGACTATGGCGTGGCCATAAACTAAACTCCAATGCTGCAGATAGCTAAACATTTTCTTTATGTAGTCTTTCACCCATACATTTACCTATACAGAGTAATAATTTGTCTTTTCTGTCTTTTTCTTCCTCCTGGTGCTCAGATATTTTTTTACTGATCCTCAGTCATTTTGGAAAAGCTTTTAAATTGTGGCTCCGTCACCTTTGTTGTACACACATACCGAAAAAGAAAATACTGAAAATCTTTTGTCTCACAGAGACCCCAGGCAAAAATGTATTTCTTAATATAGCCTTTTTAATATTGTCTTTTCTGATTTGATTTAGGCTTTGACTCAACTGGAAAGGATTAAACATGTTTAAAAAACAGATGGATGGGTATATCTAAAATTTGACTTTAAACAAAGCCAACCCAAATTATCTGTACTAACAAAACTGACAGGTTCTTGTCACTGGTGACATGATAGTTGTACAAATTTTTAACTGTATACAAAAAAGATAAGCTAACCTTTAAAAAAAAAACAACTTTGTTAATACGCTGCACATGGAAAATCGAAAACAAGCCTTAGGCAAAACAAAGGTACTTTCATCATCGGCAAACTGGTATTGCTTTTTTGATTAATGAAGACAAAACTACAAAGTGAATAGAATGCATGACAAAAAAAATAATAAAAGAAAGCACCTTTGTAAGATTAATGAAGGTTGTTGCATTACCTTCATATCTGTGGCATTCAATAATTAAAAAAATTAAAATAATTTAATGAAAAGTGTTAAAAACAATTCTATGCATCATTATAAATGGCCCAAATTTTTTTTTATTTTACATCTTTAAAAAAATAAAAAGTACATTCCGTATTTATTTAATAAAACGGAAGATTTCCAATTATAAGTCTGCTCAGGGTCACCTTCCTGGCAGAAACACCTTGTTTTGTTCTCACATGTGTGTTTACTGTTAATTAGATGTTTGAAACCTAAAAAGCAAAGTTCAAAAACATGCCTGCCAAAATGAGATCTTTTAATCTGGTGTAATTTCTTTTGACAGAAATTGCTGCGAAACAATAACATATTTGACAGAAAAACATGAAATAATAGGATGATATTTCCCCCTGGAATGACTCATAGGTTGATAGTGCTGCTAGTCACAAGGACGGGTGTTATTTCAGAGCACACAGGGGTTAGGCTCTCTGACTGAGAGTGGACGTGACAAAGCAGTTTGACATTTACAGCATCCAGATGCTCTACCCCATGGGGCTTTTGGCTGAATGGAGAGAGGTTTGCATGTAAGTGTGTGAGGAAAGGAGCAGAGGAGATGGATGTAGACTGAAAGACAACGTAAAATTTGTTCTCATTTTTACAGAATTACGGTCATTCTCCCAAGCTCCTGATTTTTAATGTTTTGTCATTTTTAGCTATCGCATTGCCAAAGCAACATGAGGAGCCAGCTGAAAAATGGTGGCGCAACCTCTTCAATATGCAAATACAGCTTCCTCATTGATAACTCTAATCTTTTGCACACCTTCCTTTTTTTTTCATGCCTTTAAAAAAAAGATGAGTGGAAAATGAACCAGCTAACACTTCAGGTGAGGATCTAAAGACCTATAGACCAACTCAAAATGTCAGAAACAATTTCAGCATTTCACATGCAGAGCTAGATGCTTCCTCCTGTGGTTTGGTGTTTCCCAACTTATACACCAGCGTGGGGGGGGTTGACCTGTACGGGTGCTACAGGATTTTGGTTGTCAGTGTCCACAGAGGGTCGTAGACAGGTGCGGGCGTATCTTAAGATGAGTGCATGGGTGTGTCTTACTGTTCCATTGAGGCTTGTGTGGCCACCTTGAGGGATATGTGGTAAGTGTATCGTGAAGTATTTCTAAGGATAATGCACTCGTAACGTATAGGGTAATGCTGTCGTACGCCACACTCTCGTTGTTAGTAAGGTAGCCACTTAAACCTCGCTTCCACTGATCGGTACGGAATGATATGGTACGGTTTAGAAGGGTCCAGGTGAGCATTTCCACTCAAAGTTGGACCTTTACAGCAGATGCCGGGTGTACACAGATTGCGTAACTTTACGTCAAAGTGGTGCGATTGCAGCCCCTGTGGCGGTCCTGCTAGCCCTGGCCTTGGTGGCGGATGTGATCACCCGGGGGGCGGTTGTTCTCTATCCGCTGCTGTGCGGGTGTTGGGGGGTTCTGGCTGCCGCTGTTGCTGCGGTGGGGGTCTTGGTGTGGGGATGGCTGGGCACTCTCCCTCCTTCTTTCTACATTCCATCATCGATTTTAGAAAAACATAAACACTCACTTGAGCACAGGTGTTAGCTCACTTTTGCACTAATATTTTGCGTGATTGAATGAAATATTTCACATTAGTTGGTTTGGATGCATAAGTATGCGTGTGTGAACAATTTTTGTATTGTGTACATGTTGAAGACCATCCAGAAACTTGGTTCTTTTTGCTGCTTCATGGTTTTACACCCCCCCTTCTATAATCACCCTCCTACCCCCCCCCTCTCTAATATCCTTCTCTCTTCCTAACTCCTCTCCTTTTCCGTCCGGTCCAACACAAAAGACCGATATGATTAAAATGAATAAAGTTTGGCTAAGAAAAACAACAAAAAAAACAAGAGGTTTGGCTGGTTTGGCGCATTCTTTCATCATAATGACCTTCCACCAATCAAAGGGTTTCACCATGTGATGACAGAAGCTCCACCCTAACCGTTCCATTCCATTGTTCTATGGACCTACGACCAACAGGGGCCCAAAAATGGTACGGTTTGGTATGGTTAATTGGGTCCATTTTATAATGGAAACACTCAAAGTACTGGACCATACAGGGTGTGTGCAGGTGGAATGTAAAGTTCTCATAGATTGTCCATAGGATGACCTACACTCTGTCTACTTTTCTAAATTTCCAACAGTGCAATCGCAGGGTGCGCAATAGGGCCGCAAGGAGCGTGCACTAATCACTTGAACAGCACAGTGCACAGACTTTGGGGGAAAATAAAAAGGGAAAAATCCATACAACGTGCCTGTGTCCCACCTACATCTCCCCTACTTACCCTTACTTGTTAAGTGTTTGCTACAACTTGAAAAAGAATGTAAATCAACATTTTCGCTCTATGGGCTCACCAAGTGGTCTACGATCAGGTGTGTACTCCTTACAGGTTTGCCCATTTTTCGCCAGCTGACAGCTCGTATTCACCCCAAAGGGCAGTTGGGATTAAAAAACATCAAGTCTTTCTCACTTATTTAATGTAATTGTTCAGCAAAACACCAGGTGCACACAGTAGCGCCACAAAGAGGGAACGTCCACACAAATGTGCAAGCGGAAGTTTTACAGGCAGAAAAAGAAACTCACCAAGTTGCAGTTTGGCATTTGACCAAACAACCCTAGCATTCATTCTGTTGATGACCAAGCTTGTTAACCTAAAGTGTCTTCATGAAGCTTCTTTGTTTTGTTAGGAAGAATGACTAAGCCCTGCTTACTATACTCCTGATGCCAATACAATTTTAAGAAGACTATCAGATTCACTGCTTGGATTTTTGAACACCAATTTATGCACAGCCACTTAAACAATTGTAATACCATATGACAGTCTATTTAGTGTTACATAAAACTCAGTCTCCCAAGGCAACTTTCAACTCTGTTCATAAAAATGTTAGGCATCTTGATTCTCTGGATGAAGAGGATCGACACATCTTTCCTGAAACACGTCCAGTAGAACTGTTGCGAATCAGAGAAGCAGACTGGTTGTTTCCTGGTGCTTTGTCTGCTCGCACAGATTGTCGAGGGGCACAAACGCCCTCTCTGCTTCATGACAGGATGAGTATAGCACATGTGCCTGTAGCGGGCACAACGGAGCAGCGCTCACACAGGAATTGTCACCAGCAGACTGCATGGACCATGTTCTGGCACCTCCTGCAGAGACAGTTTTCTCTCTTTTGTTTGCTGAGATTAAGTAGAAACTGAGTGGGATGACAGACTGTTTCACTTGAGCAAACTGCTCAGTCTATCCGCTGTTTTTTCGTTGAAAACAAATAAAGCAGAGATGATCAGTAAACTACATCAGGGTTTTTTCATTATCTTTTCAGTTAATTCAAAATATATTGTGTACAAATGATAAAACCACTGACTGCATAAGAGAGCTGGGCTAAGTGACCCCCTCCCCCCTTTGTTCGCAAGATCATTTTTTTCTGTCGTGGAATTTGTTCAAATTATAAACTGACCAATCAGATGACTCAATAAAAGTATGTGGTCTCATGCTAAACATTGGATTGACATATTCTCCCAAGCCCACATTCAGTTGGTAGGGGTCTAAATTTCCAAAAAGCTCACCCTTGATAGATTAAGAGAAGTTGGCATAGAAACAATTTCCCAAACCGATTTGGACCAATCACTACTTACTAACTTAGTCTGGCTCCAACATGGCTGCGTGCACATTGAGAAAAATGGTTTCTGAATTAACTTTATTTCGATGGAGCCCAAAGTAAGCCATTTTCTGTGGCTGACAGTCAAGAAAGTTGCTTTAATTTAAAAAAAATAAATAAATAAAGTTTTGGCTGATGCAGTGAAAACATTAAACCCCGGGATCGTAAGATAAAATGAAGGCCCCCCTTAACTTAGCACAGATTGGACTCCATTGAGCTGAGTCATGAATCTGGCTGCAAAAAAGGTCTTAATGCAACTTTATGGTTCGTCTTTCTGAACCCTCAATGTCTTAATAATATCTAATGTACTTTGCCGTCTCTGCCCTTTGAGAGTACACTTTGTGACTTATCTAATGCTAAAGTACAATAACGCATAAATCTATAAATAAAGTACAAGAATGTAATTTCCAACTTAACAACATTATAATTAAATCCATTTTATATTGCAATTTGCTCTTAAAAATCCTTATATTTATATACCGATATGCATTTATCTGCATTTTTTCCACTCCGTTATCTTCTTGCCAGTCAAATTAAGAGGCCTCCTTCTTCCCACACAAGGAGTAGGTAGTGACCATAACCTTGGAAGGTTGTCTGAATGCGTAAAATTGCAGAGATCCAGGGAGCAAAGATCAGCGCTAAACAGAAAAGGAATGTTCCAGAAAATCAATAACCTCTGGCTTATGAGGGATAAGTAAAACGGTTTCATTCACTTGACCTCAGCAAAAAGTGAGTTAGTGGGATATCAACTGTTTTTTTGTATCTATGGAGACAGGAGACAGACTAAAACGCATCTTCTGCTTGCCATTATTAACAATGCACAATAGGCTCCGTGCACGAAAGTAAGGAGTTCTACTTCCGCCGCCTTGAGTGTGAGGCCGACCATTTCCGGTTTGCGACTTCTATAGCAGCGACACGGCAGATTTTGATTGCGAAAGATGGTATATTTCACCCATTTTCTACAAGGTCTCCCGAAAGTCGACGTGAACGACATCTACAGGATTGTCGACCAGTGCGTGGTTACATGGGCAGAATATCGTGTCGAAAATACCGAAAAGGAAATGTGTCCCGTTGTAAACAAACCTTTGCTGTCACATATTTATGCAGCAGCTCGGTAACATACGAGGCGATCTTCCAAACGTGCTTTTATTAATTTTATGAATATTATGAAGTGCCTGTTCGCTCATCATTTTATATTTAATCCTTGTGGTCGGTGCTTTTTTGTGGAAGAAGAACAGAACTGAAGAACAACCCAGTGTTAGGAGAGGCTAACAACACTGGCTAACAACATTAGCCTTTATTTGTCGGGGCACAATTAGAAACACAATTCCAAGTGTCGTGATTTTTTTGAACAGTTTCTAAGGACTGAGCAGCATTTCTGCTCTGAAAAGCTCACACACACTGTGTGCTCTGCTCTGTCCTCGCGAGTCCGGCAGCCGCTAACCCAGAGCGGCGGCTCGGCTCGCAGTCCGAATTTTCACACATAAAAAACAACAAAACGCACACGTAACAAAGCACCTTCCCCTCAAACACATTAATAAATCCAGCTGCTCTGCTCAGAGAGGTTCACTCAGTCCACTGGATCCGGAGCCTGAACGCAGAGCTCGGATGCCGGGTCCAGACGTCAGTGAGCACGCATCCCCCCGCATCTCCCTCGTGAGGGGTGAAAGAGACGGGAGAGCCAGCGGGGAGAGAGCGGAGCGGGGCTTTACGCGGGGCTTCCGCAGAGCCGCCGGTCGGTCCCGTATAGTTCACAAGCTTTCTGAACGGCGTGTTTACATGACGCATTTTCTTTCCGATTGCTGCAAATACGAAACACGACTCGTCTTGCTAGGGGTGAAGTCCTTCCGCCGTGTTCCCCATCCATTCACCGACACATCTACTGGAAATCTATGAAAGCTTATATTAGTACTGTTGTACTTTGACAAATTCGCACACCGGTATACACAACAATGTTGTGATGTCTTTGTCACGCGTTGAAACACCAAGCGCCTCTCTTTTACCCGAAATCCGCTCCTATTTACTCAAAACTAGCAACTCAACAAAACTCCCCACAACAATAACACGACCAACAGGAAGTTGTCGGCCTCACACTCGAAACACGGAAGTTAACCG
The DNA here is from genome assembly GCA_037389245.1 of Oryzias sinensis. Taxonomy (NCBI): domain Eukaryota; kingdom Metazoa; phylum Chordata; class Actinopteri; order Beloniformes; family Adrianichthyidae; genus Oryzias; species Oryzias sinensis. The sequence continues at coordinate 5,331,994 of CM074501.1, forward strand.
GAAGTTCTGTCGTGCACGTAGTCTATAGTTATTTAAATTTTAAACTTCAACACTGGTTTCTCTCTTTTTTTTTTCTTTTAGTTTGGGAGTTTGTGCTTTAATTTTAAGGACATCCTTTTTTCCAGTAAGGTGCAGCTGAAGAGTTGTGTTTCTACCAACCAAAAGACTGTCAGCAGCACATGTATGTCATGGGGGGAAACTGAGGGTTAATGAGAAGACTAAATCCATGAGGAAAGACAACAGCATACTTCATTAACCTTCATTAATCTTTACCACTCGTCATCCATAGAGCAAAACCAAGCTGAGTAACAGAAAAATCTACATCTAAAAGACTCCAATCATAAAAATAAAAAAAAAATAATAATAATTGGGGTTTCAAGAATCTAAAGCAGGCAAGTCCAGATCCGGCCTGTAGGTCAAATGCAGCCTGCGTTAAAATCTCCACCAGCCTGCGGACTCCTGTCATAAAATCAATGAAATGCAACAATTTCTAACAACTGCATGCATAATTTCTTGATAGTAATTGGCTAAATTACGTTGTGAGCCGTTGTAAACCCATCGCAACAACCTGTGCTTTCCTTCAGAGCCTTAATGGACAAACAAGGAGAACAGATTTCTTTGCCTCAGTGATTTAAACCACAGTGGTTTGTACTTCTGATGACCATTTGTGTTATTTTCCTGTTGACGTGATTTAAATTAAGAAGTTTACAATGAGCCTTTAATGGTGAATAATATATAATATTTCATTCAAACCAAAATTTAATATTGACAAAAATGTATTTTCCTTTTTTAATTCCAGTTTTCAAGTAGGAAATTAACAGTAATTTGGGTAAAAACGTATTTAGATGTATTTCTGTTTCATGTGAAGAAATGAGAAGTATCCCACAATAAAAATTTCATTAAATAGTTAATTTGCATTAAATGTTATTATAAGGGTTGAAAGAATACAGACCGAATGGTTGGCCCTCACAATTTCACCGCTCCAAATCCAGCCCACTGCTTAAAGTGCAGACACCCCTGATCTAAACAATAATAAAACGTCAAATATTCATTTATTTAGTGATTTTATCTGAGTTTTTTTGTTTTTTGTTGTTCTTGTGTTACAGCAAATCTTCATCTGGAAAAAATCTGCCAAAAGTAATGTAATACAGTATACAACAAAACATTTTTGGTTGTTAGTTTGTTGTTTTTTTGTTTGTTTTTAGCAGCAGCCTCCAATAATACTTTTGAAAACTGATATATAAAAAATAAAACGAGGGAAACTATAAACTATAACCTTTCCATCGTTATTTACTATAAGAAACAGAAAAAAAAGGATGACAGCAAAAACAACAACTAAGAAACTGCCACAGTGGAAAAGAAAGATGGTGGTGCTTCCTGCTTTGAAGGCTATTTTGGTTTGAAGCCCCTCCGGAGTGGAAGCTGCCACTTCCTCTCTGCTCCAAAGTGAGCAGGTGGTTAATCAATTATGTGTTATCTCCAAATGCTGCGGCTAGTTGGACACAGACAGATCCAGACTGCAAAACACGCACAAATACAGGCATCAACAAGCAGACTGTCTGGCTTCACAGTTAGAAACACACACATCGAACCAGAAACATTCAAGTGGTATAAAAAAAAATAGAAACCATCAGATAAGTATGGACGGTTTAGCAAAGCAAAGACAAGTGCAGGGAAACCTGTCTATGGAAAGTGCCCAACCTGCCAGCCCTGAAACATTTTAATCATTTGTGAGCAACCTACTCTGGAGTTAGACAGAGTGGAACAGAAACTTGCACTCCAGCTCCACAGAACTCCCAGATGGTCCTGCAGTCTTGATCTGACTTCCCTATCTTCACTCTACCTGCCTGTTCACTCAGCACGGCTGCCCTCAACACGAGACGAACAAGTGAAGAAGAAGAAAAAGGCCTTTCGGAACTGATTAGACAGGTACTGCATGTTAGCTAAATGTAAGGGCATCTCTATTTATTTTATTTTTTTGCAACACATTCATTAATGAATCGATTTTGGCTGTAAAATAATTTCATCAAATCGTTTTCACTTAAAAAAATTACATTTTTTTTTTCAAATTCTCAAATTGCATTTACATTTTAAGATTTCATTGTTTTGAACAAAAAACAGATTTTTTTGGTACTTTTTCATGTATGAACTGACAATTTTATCACTAATAGTTGTATTTGTGATCAATTTTAACCAGTATTTATGTGAGACTAGTTTTTAATGACCACACTAATTATATTAATAAAGTAACTAAACAAATAAAACAACATATTATGACATCTCATAAAATGTAAGTCAAATCCTTTGTTTAAATGGTGAATCAGAAGCAAATCAATAGTTTTTCTACCCTGATCGATGAAATATGATAAAAGAGCTGAAAAATGTTTCACGAAATACTACATTATAACCAGATATATATATATATATATATATATATATATATATATTTTGTATTTGTACGGGTTCCATTAATTTAGCCGTGTTAAACTACTAAAAGTGGGTTGTGCTAATGCTAACTAATGCCTTAGACACAACTGCCCTTACAGGTGCATACGGGTGTAAAATGGGTAAACTTGTGCGGGGCCTCTTTTTTTCTACAGGCAAGCTGCCGGCAACAGGTCTTACCAAACACTGAACACATAAGGGTGAATAGGTGAGACTCAAGGATGTCGTACGGACAACTTCATTTTTTTTAAACCCCAACCGAAACCTGCAAACTGCACAAGGGGCATGTTAGAGGTGTTCAAATGATAAGTGTAGGCCCTTTGCTCCCTGACTGTTGGAAATGAGGAAATTAGACAATCAGAGCGTATGTGGACACCCTATGGGCGTCTTACTGGTACCTACGGATCACCTGCAAACCCTGTGCGCACAGTCAATAAGTAGTCAGTACGTGCACCTCACTAATGACTAGAGAGCGACGTAAGAACACTTTATGACAGCATCCTTTGTATGTCACAAGTGTGTGTAACTTATATTATCCTTACAATCACTTGACAATTATCACACGAACGTCAATCAAATGTTTCATTTTCACGACATCCCGTAAGGTGACCGTACAAGCCTCGAGTAGACTCCAAGGCACACCTGCAGCCGCACATGTCTACTAACCCCCTCGCGCCTGGGCAACACAAAATCCATAGCACCATACAGGTCAAGCTCTGTACGGGTGCATGCGGCTAAGATGTACTGCAAATGTCAATTACTCTCTTCAAAGTCAGAACCAATCACTAGTTCACTAATTGATCACATTTACAAAGGTCTCTAGTTGTGCTGCAACTTATAATATGATATCACTTAGTTTTAGGCATGACCTATATGCTGTTCTGTTAGTCATTTACTTCTACTTTTGGCAGAAATAGCAGTCTTGCTAACTTGCTAACTTACAAAGCAGTTATCAGTAACTTTATGATACAAGAGAATGCGTCAGTGAAAGAAATCCTTTACTGTTTGATGTGATGCTCAGGGCTCAGAAGGAAGGCAGACCTGTTTATCCCTCTGGTTATCCCTCCATCCACGTTTTTTTCTTCATCTGAGGTTCTGAGAGAAGTCCAGCTTATGTGAGAATTCTGCATCTTCACTTTTTCTCTCTATCCATTGGAGCTAATCTTGAGGACTCTAATTGGTTTGTACTTACTCCTCAAGGGAATGTTGACTGTCGTCCACCCTTTTGCAGACGTGAATTTCAAATTTACTCAGCTAAGGCTTACTATTAGCACTGGAAATCCTGCTGCTTTTCTCTAAAGCACAACTATTTGGATTACAGGAAAGGGGTCCATGCCGAACAAAGCTGAAGCAGATGACCCTTTTGTCTTAGTAGTCGTTTGTCATTGTATACCAATGCTATACACAATAACAAACATGAAAATGTGTTACATTGTGTTTAAGGCTTACTGCATCTTTCTCAGTGTACAGCGGTAGTATTATACATTTGCTCATTAGACAGGAACTTCACACCATGATATTCATTTCTTGGTTTGTTTACCTGAAGGCAGGCAGGCGCCCGACCATGTGGTTTGTTGACGTCCACAGCTACAAGCTGCCATCCCCCAGCGGCGTCTTCATGGAACATCTGTGGCACAGGGGCAGCGCGTCGGTGGGAGAACACACACACACATCATTCAAAGTACCAGAAAGAAAAACACAAAACACTCAGATTAACCCTATGGCTACATCATCAGAAAACATCTGTGACCACAAAAAAAAAAAAAAAAAAGGCAGCTTTGGGCACAGAATACCCAGATTGGGGCCCACACACACACACACTGCTAAACAGAGAATGCAAGCCCAAGGATGGAACACCAGAAAAGAAGACATCAAGGATTTGTTTTTTTTAACGTCCAGATGACCTTACGTGTCAATGTATCTTTAGAATGCAGCAAAAGTTCTGACACACAACCCTATAATATGTTTAGATCTTATTCTTTGGTGACCCGAAATGCCTCTAAACTAAGAGAATAAAGAAAAATTGCATTAAAAAATGATTTGATAATTTTTGTAAATGTGTTGCTTTTTATAAGGTCACTAATGAATTAATGGTTGCTGTGAAGCAGATCAGCACTGGCTCTCACAGAGTCGGGCAGGATTTATTAAGAGTAAAGCCTCAAATATACTTTATTTCTTGCATCCACGGAATTGATAATATAGAGGATATTACTCATGTCCACTTTGCCAAAGACTTGTTGGACAGATTGTCAAGTTCATGCATCAAGACATGGAAATTACACCAAGACAAACTAAAGTCAAACTTTCTCCTCTTATAAGAATGTTATAATCCAATCTTTAATTAAGCTTTATTTAAGCCTAAATGAGTGAAAGACAATGGGGCAAGTTCAAGGAGTACACAAGCTTCCACTCTGGGGAGGATAAAGACAGATTACCGGTCTCAATCTCTTTGATTGACATTAAAGTATTATGACAAATAGCCTTGTTTTCCTTCATCCAAGATAAAAACCAGCATTAAAATAATAGGTCCATGATTAATTTTATATACGAAAAATAAACTAATAGGGCTCCAAGGTTATAACAGTCTGTTTAGATGGAGACTAAGGCAACAAAATTCTTATTTTTCACAATTTTCCAAGGTACATTGGTCACATCTGAGCAAATGTCAGCAATCAAAACTTTGTACAGCTTAAAAAGCTGTTTCTACAAGCAAATAGAAGTCATGTATGTTGTGATGCATCCAATCAAGAGCAGGATTTACAGACGACTTTTTGCGCACATGACAAACAAAAAGCTTACTAATGGAGCCAAATTACCTTTAGCTTTAAGTGTGAGATTGTTATGTTTATGGGTTGGAAGCATTATAAAATAAAGCGTTTTGGAAATTAATCATCATAATAAATTACTCCCAGTTCACTGATCTTCTAAAATCTTCTAAATGTCAAATTGTAATTATAAATCAAACATCTCTAATGTTGTTTAAGGTGCTCGGAGTGTCAAAGCTTGCTCCTGTAACAGAGGGTTCACTTTTGGGTCACAGTTTTCTTTCAACTTGATACATGGTTTCTGTACTGCAAAACAACAGAAAAACGAACAATTCAGGAAAATCCTTATAATTTTTATTAGCTAATAATGACAAAAAAAAACCTTTCAGTTGGCTTATACAGGTCTGGTGTAATGTAACAAAAAAAAAAAAAAACAATAAAACTTTCTTTAGTTTAACATACATGTTTGACACTTTCAACTAAACACACTGGTATGTAGTAGGTTTGCAACAATTTTATATATTTACTATGTATTTTAGTTATTAGATTTGTTGGGGCTACAACAGCATTCACACTAATCCCATGTGTGCATGTTGCTTGCTTAAGTATTACTCTTAAGTAATACTTGCTTGAATGAAACATATTTTCAATCCCTAACTTGAACATTAGCTAAAGGCAGCAGATAGGTGTGTAAGTGAAAATCAGCCATCTATCGCGATATTTGACGTTTGGCTATACTTGTATGGAATTAAAATGCTGTAAAGACAGTGTTTATTTAATTATGAGCGTCCTTCAGCGTCAGGCTCTTGTTTTGCCACTTACACCCCTCTTTGAGCAGCTCAACACCGCACCAATCAAGATCGGCTCGTGTTAACTGCTAAATGTTCAGTCCGCCTAGCAGTTTTTGTTGTTATGAGACATATTCAACGTAGTTTTTACTTGGGATGGGTACCAAATCAAAACTTTGTGCTACGTTGCAGTATCATATAAACGCGTGGATAGTGGTGCTTTGTAGTGGGCTCCAGATGAGAAAAAGTGATGTATTGCAATACACATTGTACTCTTGCAATTGCAAACGCCTAGCAGATATGAATTTTAAAAAATTGCTTCTTCTTTTTTCAAAGAAATTCTTTATTTCTTCCTTAAAACACAGAAATGGTAATACAAAGGTAACCATGAAATACAAAGACCCAACCAATAAAAAGTATTTTATAACCTTTCAAGCCTGTCATACACGTAGCTTACTAGAGTTAAACCTTTGAAGACAAAGGGCTGTATAAATTTACATAAGAGAGAATCCTGTCTTGATTTAAACAGATAAAATATCACAAAACCACCCTGATTTGTGTAGGGAAAAAAGGTTTTTGGTCGTACCTTATGAACCGGTCCCTCAACCAAACTGTCAAACAAGCTAAAAATCTTAATCTTTTTAAAAAAATAGTCTTCAAAAAAGATGATAATACAAGCTTTTACGTAAGTGAAGGTAGGAATAGCATTAAAATACTCTAGCTTAAACCCCTGCATGCAAAGCGGTGTATCTGAATGTGACAGTTGTACCTGTGTTGTAGCTGTAGATGTGGTGCTGCTCCTTGACCCCCACATCTGCTGAAACTGCACCCTGATCTCAGCAAACGTCTCAATGATAACAGCAATGAACACATTCTGAGGGGGAGAAAATAATAGATTGAGTGCTGTGAGGAGTCATTTCTGCGGATGAATTATATTTCACTCCTCAGCTGGTGAACATTCTGCAAATAAGAAAAGATGAAAGGTGAGAAGAGACAGAAGTCCTTACCTTAACAAGCCATGCCAAAAAGAAAATAAGGGTGATAAAGTAGAAGTATGAGCGCCAGCGAGGGAAACTGTCAATGGCTCTGTACATGAGAAACACCCAGCCCTCTTGAGATGCAGCCTCATATACAGTGAAGATACTCGTGCCTAAAAGAAAAACACACAGACTGTCTAATTCACCGAAACTTTGCGCACAGAAAAATGTGCAAAATTGCTAGCATGTGCATAAAACTAAATTTCCTTGAGGTACCAAATGGAGGGCTCTATACTATGAGCAATTCAATTAAATATGCAATATCAGGGCTCCAGACTAACTTTTTTCACTAGGAGCACTGTGGCCCCCAACTGAAAATTTTAGGGGCACAACCAGAAAATTTAGGGGCGCATACCGTACATCAACATGCTAACCAAATCTACTAATTTCCACTGTATTACTAATAAATACTTTAATAATAGATGCAGAAATTACAATGTGCTGTTTCAAATTTAGTGTCACATTTTATTCTGCACTTTTGAAGATGCAACAAGGTAAACTGACAGCACCATCACTGTCATATTGTAAACAAAATACCATACATTCAGAATAAAAAAAAAGTGCTTAGTAACAAAGTGATTACCGTAATAACCTTTCGGTCATTTCAAAGTTACAAACAATACTTAAATGTATGTAAACATTAGGGGATGGAAATTCATCTTGGTGACACCAAATAGGTGCAGCCAAGATGCACAATAAGCGTGTTTGAGATCACCCAGATGGACGCAACGCTGCACAGATCACCTGGTGTGAGATGTATATTTTTGTTTTTGCTCCAACATCACCTGTCAATCAAAACCAAAAAATATCACCAGAAAGGGGCGAGAGCAAGGCCCCAACCTGAGCGAACGCAGCTGGAAATTTAGTACTGCACTGACTGAAAGCTGCCCTGATGACTACAAAACAATGCATTATGGGACATGTGTCCTGATGGGTTTTTGTAGTTCATTGATCAATTAAAATGATTTAAAATACCAACTGATTAAAAGAAGGGTACATACATTACAAAAAATTTAAATTATTATAAAATATATAATATCACAAATCACAGATCATACTAAGGGGAAGTAAAAAGTAAAAGTAAATTGAATGTTAAGGACAACAACTTCCTGTTCTCCTTCAGTCTCGCTGCAGCAAATGGTATTTCTTCTTTCTGAGTGGCACTTATGCAATAAACAAACATGACGAAACTTGCTGGTTGAACAATGGTAACTTTTAGGTCTAAACTGGGCTACAAGAAGTGTGTGGGAAACCTTTTAACACTTTTTTGGCCCAACTGACAAAAGATTTTATTCACATTGAAGCAAAGTCATCCGGACCTCTGATTAATGCCATTGATTCTAAAGATAAGGGCAGTTGCTAACACTGGATCACAGCAGCACTGTATCACTAATGTCTTACACAGTTTTACATTTCTGTCTGCCATCAAAAAAAAAAACTATGATAAATTTTTGAAAATAAAAAAGAAAGTAAAGCCTGCTTAAATGTATTAAATGTGTAACTCAATGAAAAATTAAACTAAGTTAAACTTGCAAACATTTGTGAACATAAGAATATAGAGTTAAACTCCCTTTCTCTCCTGAAACTTCACCCAGTCATTAATATCAGGATTCAAATCCTGTCCAGCAACACATTTACTGTCATTTAAGTCTGTAATACACAATGAAATGTCCAAAGGTCTTTTTCTGGTTTGCTGCCTGAATTTGTGGCACAGCACAGTAGCAAAAGAGCTGACTATGTCATCAGCTGTTGTGTCCATCAACTCAAGAACAACAGTTGCGTAATATATGTATCTGTGCTTTCATCAATCGTTCTCTTTTGGCTTTTCCCATCAGGGGTCACCACAGCGAAACAACCTCTCCTACGAGGATGAGTCCCATGGTTAACTTGGCAATGTTTTACGCCGGATGCCCTTCCTGATGCAAACCTGTCAATTTATCTGGGCTTGGGACCGGCACAGAAGAAGAGAAGGGAATAGGGAGCAGCCCGGATTTGAACCCAGGTTTCACGGACAGAAGGCGCCGCAAACCAGCACGAGCTAAACTGGCTCCCATCTTTGCTTTCATCAATAGTGAGCAAAAATGCAATAAATGACTGGATTCCTTCATTTGGCGCCCAAGTCTCCTCAGAGATGTTAGATCTGCAATCGTAATCCTTGACAGACTTATGCTAGCAAAGGTCGACTGCTTTTTGGGGCAGAAGACTTCTGCAGCCTCAGCATTTTTCAATAAGTTCACTATCAGAAAATGGTTTGAATGTTTGCACTAAATTTTTTGCAACAAGGTAGCTAGGTGTCACTGCTCCATCACTGACGTCACGGCTGCAGTAAATGCAGACGATTATTTTGTCAGTCCAGCTAATATTTAGTAAACCTCTTTTCCTAACTCCCCCTGCAAATGGTGAAACTTCTTTATGGTGAGTCTCATAGTGGTGCTGAATGTTATATTCCTTGACCACCTGTTGATGACATACCAAGCATCCAGGTTTTGCATTCAACTCCGTGAATAAATAAAACTGTCCATTTTTCCTGGAAAGCTCAGCCCTCCACTTCAAACTTTTTTTTCTTTTTGACAACATCCTGGTCATTAGGGTGTCACGCTGATCATTCTTATAGCAATGCAACAGCAGTGGGGCTCACAGGGAACCAAACTACATCTTACTTAGACACAGAGCTGTTAGGTTTCGCTTATGGCACATGCAGAGATTTCCTGTTGCACCCGTTTTGCTTTTCTTTTGCTTCCCCTAGTGGCAGAATTGTGCATTTTGGTTTTTACTTTAAAAAAATCATAACTCGCCACAGGAATGGACGAGAAACGTGCTTTTTTTTAAACATTATAATTTTTACTCTTCATGACTGATTGAACCATCTGGCACGCCGGATAGAATAAATAAATTATTGAAAAGTTTTTATTGTGGTGTACTTTTGAAATTAAGTTTGTAATATTGTTGTTGCCCGCTTGTGATACCAACCTCCAGTGGTAGTTTGGAGCTGCAACATTTAATACTTTCTTTAAATTCAAGCACAAACTGGTGGTTTAGTTGGTATTGGACAAGAGCCTGCAATCCTAAGCCAAACTGAGCTGTCAAGTTGTCTTAAGAAAGGTGACACATTCTGAAATAAAAATTAATAAATAAATAACAGCCAGACCTACAGAGTAATGCTTATTCTTTCGGTCATGTTATCCAAGTATTGTTCTGAAAAAGGCATTTCAAAGGTTTCTCAAGCGATACATGTAGCATCAACTCCTCAGTTGATTTTTATTTAAATGTGCCTGAAAAATGTAAAAAGGAAAAAGTATACCAAGTTCATTGAAGCCGCTGTAACCGAGTTCCTGCCGGCTAAGCCCCAGCTCTTCCAGATCCATGCACTTGAAGCCATGAGGACACTGGTAACCCTCACCATCAGGGGAGCAGTGAGTGTCAGGGATAGCCAAACTGTTCCATGTCACGTGGCTATTCAAAAACAGTAAAAAGATTAAACATGTCTATTTCTACTGGATGTATTTGGAGGAATAGCATTGCATGTAGACAGAACTAAAAAAAAAAAAGAAAAAAAAAAAAGAGTACCATAAGGTTAAATTTCTCTAATCTGTATCCTTGTCTTCTAACCACAGGTGTAACCAAGAGCAGTTTAATTTCACTAATGAAATCTAATGCCTTCAAATTGCCTGCCCAGACACTCATGCAGATTGTTTATTAAGGGCTACATAATTTATAGGGGATCATTTATTGGACTATCACTAAAGGGCAATCAGATGCATTGTGTTAAGCACAGATAACCCTCCCTTCGTCAGGCTAAAAATCCTCAGCGTTTCTTGTGAAAGCTTAATTTTATTCCTAATGAAATTGCCATAAAGACAGCAACATATGCAACAAATGTTAATTTTTGCCAAACAAAAATGCTGCTCGATTATCAAATTAATGATGGTAAGACTAAGTATTGATAAATATTGATCAAACTTTTAATTAGCTCAGCAGAACTAAATGCATTTTATCCTGTGGAGTCTACTAATCTGTGTGTGTAGGAATATGCACGCTAACAGCAGCTTAAGCATGCAGGAGTAAAGAAAAATTAATGTGCACACACAAACTGAACAATGTGTGGAAATTTTAATTAAATTAATGAAACTACTGGCAGCAGCTTTCACCATAAATGCTTCATCTGAACATTTGTTATTTTCCTAGATATTACCAACATTTTGGGCTGAAAAAAAAACCTTTTTTTAAATGTAACTCACTTCTAAACATTTGCATCTGCCAAAACCTACTTCCTCTACACTGACTGTACGGGTAGCTAAACATTGTTAGAAAATTTACTTTTAGATTTAACGTAGATTTGTTATATACTGACATATCCTCTTCTGCGATGTAATTAAGAAAGTATAGATTATTAAGTCCGTTAAAGGTTCAAAATGTCTTGTGTGCCAATTTACAAATGTATTAAATTTAAAAAACAAAGTAGATTTAATTATAATAACAATGAAAACAATTAGGGGAGTTTTTCAGAGGTCGTTCTTACTCTTTTTGTGTATCATTTGTAACACAGTGATGGTTGAAAGTGCCAAACATCTGAACGCCCAAAATTCCATAAAGCAAAAGGAAGAAGAGCAAGAAGATGGAGACGCTCCAGATCTGTTCTCCAGACCGCCTGCAAAGCATGAGAAGGAGCCACATTTATCAGTTGATCATCTATGATGTGTGGGCAGCACAAACAGCGCCGATGTCCGACATCATGTCGCACTTTAGAATGTTGGTGATGCGTGATCGGGGCAGCTCAAAGCGGAAGTAGATCCTGAAGGCGCGGATCATTATAAGCGCTCGGGGTATCCTCAGCATTCCCCAAGGGGACATCTGATCTACAAGCTTTGCTATTTCGAACACCTGAAACAAAGGAGGATGTGTCAGGGACAAAGAGAAGTGAATTTACACGTCATCCTTTGAAATTTGTCAAACTAGTTTATACGCTGTGCTTTGATTGAGTTTTTTTAATGTAGTCCTTCCTACACATCTTGAAAATCAAACTTGAGGAAATGTAAATGTGAATATATGAAATTAATATAAACGTGTAATATATACAGTTGGTTTTGTAATGATGCTTTAATACACACAGAAAGGTTTTGAGTCTAACAAAACCTTTATTATTATTTTTTTAACGTAATAGTATAAAGTTTAATATGAACATTAAATCCCTTATCGCAGCATTTCTGAGTCTGACTTTACAGCTTAGTTTCCATTGGGGAACTGAACCATCAATCATTTGATTGGAGAACTCTACAAATAATGGGGCAATTCACCTGCAGCACCAAGGAGACCCAGATGAAAAATACCATGAATCCATCAAACATACACCAGCGGTCTTTCACATAAGAGTTGTCCCCCTAAAAAGAAAGAAATCATGAGGAAAATGCCAACAACTTCAAGGATTTGAACTTTGCACCTTCAGTAATGTTTGATTCACAGTTTTAAGTTAGTCTACATTCCCACTGGCCTCAGCAACATGTGTTCAAGCAACCACTTCCAAAGAAAAATCTATGTAGCAGCGCATATTTTAGGCTTCTGCGTTCAAAACTAGCACGTTTACACATCAATATACAAATTTGTAAGTCCATTTTTGGGCTCTACCTACAGAGGCCACTGAACATGCCGTAAAAGTTCTTCTAGATCAACTTTGACCGATCAGGGACTTCGGTTTAGTAGTGACATATAGGGTGGGGTCCTTTTGAATTCACAGAGCAAACTAATAATTGCAGTATGCGCCCTGCTGGAATTATACAACACCGAGTCTTTCATATATCGGTGAAGGATAAAGCCTGGAGCAAGGTTTGTGAGATTAAAATCACTTTGACATTTCGCACCAAGCCTCTTCCAACTGTAGGTACATGTGCTAGTATTGGGTTGTGACAGTCCAGTGTAGACACCATATGCTAAAAGCGTGTTCAAGAATCACATTCAGGCTGGTATGAATGTAGCATCAGAGTTAGAAGCAGTTTAAAACTAGGAATCATAAAAGATCAATTTGTAACCTATTTGTGTCTCTGGCATTGTTCAACATAAGGGCAGTAGAATGTGCAAAGTCGTACCCAAAAGTGAGAGTGACAACTACAACTATAGTATGTTAAAGCAACTTGTTTTCAGTGCAGTGCAAGCAAACAGAAATGCCAAGAGGCCAGCAGAAATGCATATCCTTAATTACCACGTACAAAGACAGAAAGACTGTGTAACAAGCTATTAAGAGACAAGTCTTCTATCAGGGGGAAAAAGGCTGCAAATGGAAGGGTGTACTCTGAACCACTTTACAGAAAATAACTACATTTGATGACATCCACAGACAAGGACAAAAGCATGCAATTACACTCCAATACAAGTCTAAGTATCAGTGAATCAATGGTACATGCAAGGGTAGGACTGCCTCATACAGCTAAAAGCAACAGTACATCAAGAAATTCAACATTTCTTTTTTTTTCATCTTTTTACGTTACTATATAATAGTGATTATTGTACCTGTCTGCTTCTCTGGATGACAACCCACAGTGTCTGGCTACTCAAAGACCCACAGTCAACATTGTCACTAACCTGATGACTAATGTAATCCTGAGAGCCATTTACATTATCAAGGCAGTGTTACATCACAAATCCAGATCAGACTGGAACTTTCCAGCTTCCCCACCTCTGCGTCTGCCTTTGATCAGCATTTAGAACCTCGTATCATGTTGCAATAATTGCGTCTCATATGTGAGCAACATTTTTTTGGTTTTGACGTGTTATATGTTTATATATACAGTACATATAGTTCATATAATAAACAAACAAAAGTACCAGATATCAGTCAAATGATGACATACGTGTAGTCCTGAGGAGAAGTTTCATGTTGTAAAAGTCATGGGTTTTGCCTGTTTTTATTTTTAAGTTCTGTTTTGTACAAGGCTTAAGCCTTTGAACATGCACATGTGCAGGGGTTGACTCATACAGGTGCTGCAGGTTGTCTGGGCCCATGGAGGCTCTTTGACAGGAGCGGCTGCATATTAAGTTGAGCGCAGGTATGTCTTAAAGTTCCCTTGAAAATGGAACGTGTGATTGTCGTGAGTGTGGTAAATGTATAATGAAATGGTCATAAGGCTAATGTGGGGCAGTGGCTAAGGCAGTTGAGCAGGCCGGCCAATGATCAAATGGTCGGCGGCTCGATCTCCGCTCCCCCTAGTCATCCGTCGTTGTGTCCTTGGGCAAGACTTCACCCTCCCTGCCTCCAGCGTTGCTCCACTGGTGTGTAAATGGGCGTGGCTCTCAGTTTGCGCCATGCATACTGACAGCCACGCCCTTGTCAGTCTTCCCCAGGGCAGCTGTGGCTACATCAGTAGATACTATCACCAAGTGTGAATGAGGAATGAATGAATGATTGACACATTGTAAGTGCTTTGAGCGTCTGGAAATGTGAAGATAAATCCAACCCATTATTATGATTATTCTTATTCTTATTAATGTAAGTTGCATGCACATATGACATATGGGTAATGCTGTCGTATAGTGCCCTCTTGCCACATTCTAGTCATATGTTAGGTGCAAGTAGAGGCCTCTTACTGACCCCACACAAATGCTGCACGCACAGGGTGTACGGGTGGTGCGTAAGTGCCTGTAGGGATGTCAGTAAGATGTTCACAGAAACTACACTCCGTCTAATTTCCTAATTTCTAATAGACAGAAATGAGGAAAGCCTGCTCTTATCATGTGAACAGCAGTCACGAGCTCCTTTGGGAACTCAAAAAAAAGGAGAATCTGTAGAACACGCCTGCTTCAACCTTTATCATTAAGTGACAAAATGAGCAGTGTTGAAGAAGGAAAAGAAAAAGCAGTTTGGTGAATTGCTTTTTCTTTTTAATTTTGAGTCAAAAAATGCATCTTTGTTTTGAAAATGAAAAAGCATTTCTGGTATTGACTTTTATTTTTAATTATGATACACAAATGCTTCCACATTATACAGTATGTTAGAGGAACAATGAAATAATTTAGCATCAAACAATTTAAAAACAAGGTCAAAAGTTTGGCTTCTTTTTAATGATTAAATAAAATCACTGTAGGTTCAGTACCTGGTTCAGAGATTTCTTTGTCATATTTTTTTTTTCCCCATGTTTTTTGTTGGGTTGTAGGTATTTCGAGGTTAAGTTCAAGCAAGAGAAGCATCTTTTTATCAATCTGAAGATAACATGCAAGCAAACTATAGAAGAGCTAATTCATTAAAAAAATTAAATTGAATAGCAGTTAATACATTAGGAAGAGAGATCTAAACAAAGTAAAAGTATTTGAGTTTTTGCATCGTGCTGCCATCACAGAGACTCATACAGTCTGGGGCATCCATGTCCTTCAGCAACCCTAACACTAGTTTTGTATCTTAAAGGATACTTTAACAACAATGCATTGTCATATTGTATTATAAAATCACATCAAATATTGAATTCCTATTTTAAAACATTAAAGAGACTCCCTTTAGCTAGTACCTTGATGATTCCTCGGATGTGCATCTTGGCGATCATCTCAGCGGTGTAGAGGAACATGAGCAGTGTGTCCAGTGTAAAAGTCACATACTGCAGAGGAGGGTAGTGCTCAAAGGTCTTTGGGGTGTTCATACATACAGATATGACACTGATGATAGCACAGGCCCGGAGCAAAGAATGGACCCACTGCAACAGAAAGAAAATGTCAAAATTTGGCTCCGTTTTGACTCTCTAACTGCAATGTCATTTAAACAGAACAAACACACTTACACCCAAAATTTAAAATCCCAACATGAACTTCATTACTATAGTAGTTCAGATAGAGATATTAACTACTCAATCATCGTTATATCACAGGTCCTATTTAAGGACTTGTTTCTTTTAGTAGTGTTGGGGAGATAGAGGGAGGTAAGGATCAACAGGTGTTTGAATAATTCCAAATACATGTGTGAACTTGATTGTGACGAAATAATCATAGCTCTTTTAATTACAACCAGTGAGTATTACTTTGTTTAATGTGACATAATGATTACTGAAATGTTTTAATTACAATCAATAAGCTATTGATTTTTCTTTATTTGATCTGCAATGTGTAGCAATAATTACTGGTTTAATGTGATGATGTGTTCTAACGATAATCAATGATTATTATTTAACAGTTACTGTTACTCTTTACCGAAGTCATAATTGAATGTTTTCTGACGATAACAAATCATTTCTAGTCACTGGATTTTGTAACTTGTAAATAATATATCTGATTAGAACCAGATTACAAAAACTATATAAAACTATAAAATAATTAACTCAAGTCAAATCAATTAAATCAAGCTCTACTTGACTTTAGTAAATGATCACTGTTTTTAAATTAAGCATATGTGATTTAAGTGTCTTTTTTTGTTTTATTTTCAGTTTTTTAAATCTATGCATTTTTTCATTTCTGTTATCACAAATATGTGTACATTCTTTATTGGTTTGACTACAATGCTTGAAATAAATCAATAAATCTAATCAAATCAAATCAGATATTGAAAAAATAAAACTGACTACTTTGTGGATTGTTGTGGGTTACTTTTAGAATGGAACCCCTTCGATTTAAGGAACACCCTTACCTTTACTAAAATAAATCAAGTGCGAGGGTGATAATCCATTGTGAGATTCACTTGTGTCTGTGTATATGGAAGAACTCTTACTGGTTTGTTAATCCAGAAGATGTCAGCACTGTCTGCAAGGGTCTCGTCTGGCCCAAAGTCGGTCATAGGCTGGGCCTCCACCCGTGAGCTCTGTTTCCTCTTCAGCATGCTGGGGCTGGCAGTGCTATATAGAGAGTGGATCTAGAAAAGGCGGGGGAGGTGACCGACAGTGACCAAATCTTAATGAAAACGAAGGGGGAACTCTGGCTACATTCAAGCCGGGGCAGTGGCGTTACAACTTTTTTAAACTCCAATCCTGGTGACTGTATTCTCAGGAAAATTGATTTGAAGTTTAAACTTTTTTTTTTTTTTTTTAGCTGAGCTCCACAGTACTTTGTTCTGACAAACATGGCCTCATTAATATGGACAAATGTTCCAAAAATTAAATAGTCTCTTCAATAATGAAAGACGTACTGTATTTTCCACGTTATAAGGTGCACTAAAGAAGTCCTACATTTTGGAAGAAAACACAGTGCGCCCTATAATCTGGATTGCATTATGGATTAATTCTGGCTGTGCTTACTGATGGCGTAGTGATTTTTTGAGGTACACGACGGTCTGTTAAAATGTCGGTCTGTTTTTCTTACGAGATGCAAAACAAAGTTGGGTGTTCTGTAAATATGCTTAAACAAGTAGCAGTGTCAGACTTTTTTTTACGTGTTACTAATAACGTTGGGAGTTAGCTTAGTCACAGTAGCGTTTGTTTAGTGGTATCAGTCTGCTTTTAGAAATATTGTGAACATGCTAATGTGTCTACTGTGTAGCATGTCACAGACAAATTCTAAAATTACTGTGAACGCGGCAAAAAGAGTTACTGATAGATTCATTTCTAACTCGTTTGTCTCACTTAATCCACCTTGCAGTTCAGTGGGCCTTATATGTGACATAACTTCAAAAAAAACTATTCACTGATTGTGCGCCTTATAATCTGGTGCGCCCAATAGTGCGGAAGATACAGTACAAACACAAGGTTAGCCATGTTTCATTTTACTCGAGTCATAAAGCTGTGTATCAATAGTGGCTGTATCTAAACAAATGCAGAATCAAGCTTTAGCAACATGGACTGTATTTCATGAAGAATACTTCCCTGACTTGAATTGCCAGAGCAGAGCAGATTTTATACTGAATGGGTTGCATTGTTGAATGGCCACCGTGATACACAACACAGCACACATGAAACGGAGAACAAGTGTATCCACAGTCCAGTAACTTACCATGTCAAAAGATCATTCGAGATCTTCGCGAGACTGAGCACCAAGGTGCCAGTAGAATATGCTGTACAGGGTTGCGACTTGGCATTACCTGAGCTCGTCAACATCTGTATGTGCGTTTGTGTGAGGGTGTGTATGCAGAAAAAAACTCTACAGGCAGTTTCAACATAAGAACACAAGAAGAAAAGACACTCTGAATGGAGACAAAGCGCACATACCAAAGGGAAAAGTAAAGCTGAAATTGCTCCAGCACTGCACATAACATGCGATCAGGCATACCCTGTAAATAACACATAACAGTTAGTCAACATCATGGCTTATATGGTGTACAGTACACTACCCACATCTACAGTATGCTCATAGACAGGAATGCCCACCACGTCTGACATCAAGGCATATATGCGACACACTCTGAGTGAGTGAGTGTGAAGGAAGAGGATGAGGTGGAAGAGGACCAGCAGACTCACTGTGAGGCTCCTCATTGGTGCGTTCATCCCAAGGTCACGGAGGGCGGAAAGACCAACCAGAGAAAGATTGAAGATGTGAGAATGTCCTGAAGGCCTGGAAGTCCTGCAACAAAGGTAGCAATCACAGAAAAGACATGTGAGAATACATCCGTGAGGCAAGGTACAGGTGTAGCCAAGGCTTGAAGGTGTATAATTCTACCTTAATGAAGTCCAAAAGCGGTTTACTGTAGTTATTTACAAAATAAAAGGAGATCTGGTGACTTTAGCATTTTTCCCAGTGATCATGACACAAGCTTTGTTTTAACTTTTGTTTATTACCTTAATGGTCTCTACAAACAACAGAAAAATCACAAAAACACAAGACTTAAATGGCTGGTCGATAATTTATTTGGCTTTTAGTCCGCAGAATGTATAGAGGATTAATAAAGTTTAAAAGCTTTGTCCAGAGTCTCTAAACTTTATTAGTTTTCAAAGATCATTGCAGGTTGTATATACAGTATCTACAGCTTCAGTAACACTAGTGAAAACATTGCTGGTCTACAAGCTCCAGTTAAGACCTTTAATAAATTGTATATGACATTGTCAAACAATTCAGATAATCCCCATTATATATTAAAGAAATATCAAATGTTTAATTCTGTAAAACCGTCAGAATGCAACAACTGAATTGCTGGCAAGTAAGACTCATTCATTGTTATGACTATGATGGTAAAAGACAGAATGATAGACTGAACCACAACCTCTCTTTCTCTCTCAGAATAACTGCACACTGTAAAAATAGTATAGAATGGAAACTTAGAGTAAATCTGGACTCATGAGTGGGGGTGATAGGGGATAAAACTCTCTGCGATGCCACTGAAGACAGGCTGATCAAAGTGAATATATCGCCCCCACTTTGTGGTTTCCCACAATCCTGCTCTGCCAGTGAACAAGGAGTAATCTGGTCGTTTCAGTGAGATCTGAGGAAAGTTAATTAATCTTACACTGTAAGAAGAAAAGTGAGAATTACAAGTAGATAATTGATTGTAATATTGATTGTAGTAAACTGGACAGAATGACAGATTAAGACTACGACATCTCCCCCTATCTGAAGCTATGTTCACACCGCCCTCTGCAAAGACATTTAGACAGACATTTATTTCGGTTATGTTAAACACACAAACTTAAAACTTCAACATAAACATTGACACTGGACAATGTCAACATAACATTGAACAAAATTAACCGATAAAGGTGTCGGGTTATTTCCCCGACCCTGATTACAATCATCTACCTACAAATTGATAGAACATTAAAGAAAACAAAAAAGAAAAGGAAAAAACAAACAAAAACACTTTTTCCTCACAACCACAAGAGTCTCTCAGTCCAGAAGGTATTTTTGATAAGTGCGTTTAAGTGATCACTTTCAATGCAAAGTCTATCAAATTGCATGTTTTGGGCTTCTGTGTTCAAAATTTGCGCACTCACAGGGACGCTACTCAAGTCTCTACCACCATTTTGGGGCTTTATGCACAAAACGCAAGCCTAATGAACGCACATTGAAAGTTAAACCATGTTGAACTTTGAACAATCAGAGGCTCGAATTTGGTAGTGATTATGGATAGCGTCCTTTTCAACTCACGGAAATTCCAACAGTTTGAAAACTAATCGTGGAAGTGAAATTTCTAATTGTTGTTTTTGCCCGGTAGAATTATATGACACCAAGTTTTTCATATATCAGAATCGAGCTACAGAGAAATGCCTGGAGAAAGATTTACAAGATTTGCACTGCTTCAACATTTCGCACAAAGCCTCTTCCAACTGTATAGGTGCAACGGTGTAGGTAAAGATAGTCCAGTGTGAAACGCCACGTTCAAGAATGCGCTGTCACATGCCTGGTGTAAACGTAGCTTAAGAGAAACTGGAGGAGGAAACATGCAAGGGCGTAAAAGAATAAGTGTAGAGGGACTAAGGTAGATAAATTTGTCCAGCTTTGCCTCCTGTTCTTGTCGCTAAATAAACAACATAGCTGTCCTCTCCCGTCAAACAACTCGCCCCCTCTTTCCCACACTCTTTACCTTTGCCCTGTTGATCGTAGGTACTTAAAGGTCCTCCACCTCCTTCACCTCTGCTCCCTGTCGCTTCAAAAATATACCTGAGTCCATGTCATTTCAACACAGATACTCTGTCTTACTCTTACTCTCATTTCCAGAGTCAACATCCACCTATCTAGATGTTCCTCCACCTGCTCCCTGCTCTCACTACAGATCACAATGTCTTCTGCAAACAGTGTGGTCAATGAGAATTAATGTCTAACCTCATCTGTCAGTTTGTCCATCACCACATAAAACAAGGAGCTCAAATCTGATCCTTGATATAGTCCCACCTCCACCTTAAACTTCTCTGTCACACCTACAAAACATCTCAAAGCTCTCATGCATGTCCTATACAACTTCAACGTACTTCTCTACCACTTCAGACTTTCACAGCTCCTCTCCATGTACTGTCATAGACTTTCATTAGATCTACAAAGACACAATGCAGCTCCTTCTGACCTTTTGTTCTTCTCCAGAAACATCCTCAAAGCTGCAGTGGAGACACCATAGACAATTTAAACAAGAGGAACCAGGTAAGCAAGAGCCTGATTGCTACAGAGGAGGAGATGGAGAAATCCCAAGGCCAGACACAATAAAGCCAATATTTACTCAACTAAAATATCAAAAGCAAGGTGTGCTTCCTGTGTTAGCACAAAAATAATGCAATAGGATCACACTTTGGTTTTTCTTTAAAGTTCTTAGCAACGTGAGAAACCATCCACCTTTTTAAAGTCCATGTATTTAGAAGCGGTTTCCCAGGATAATTGCTACACTTAACATATGCAGATGAAGACATGGGGAAGAGTGAAAACAAAATTGCAGAGACTAAGTGCTATTATGTGGGAGTATAGGTGGCAAAGACTGCAATTACCTTCCCATTTAGAGACAGAACTGTTCCTCACCCAGTTTGATGTGATCTCTGGGCAGAATAATTGTACCTGTAAGTTGCTTATTCAGACCATCCCCAATTGAGTTTGATTCTCAAAGGAACTGACAATCTTAAATTGGAAAAAAGTTTAATACATGCCAACCAACAAAAACATTTTAGCCATTTTGGGGTTTGTTTAGCCAAATATTTACGTAAGGCAGTTTAACTCATTACATCAATCGAACTGCACAAAGTTTATGACAAAATCTCAGGATAGATAATAAAATTATGTTCATATGAGAACTACACTAGCAGATTTTTGTAGTTTTGTTCTGTCTTACATCTATTGAGTTATAACTGTTCTTAAATCGCATTTCTTTATGGAAACTCTTCAGAAAATGATGTTTAATGTACATGTATTACTCGAGGCAAATGCCAAGAAGTAGTTTTTTATTTATTTTATTTTTGTAACATAGAAGGCTTGATTTGTTTTTTTTCTGTTTGTAGAAGGCATAACTTCCTAGAAAGACCTCCTTCTAAAGTTTATACTGTATTTGATTCTACTGTGTTAGAAAAATTACTAAACGGGCAAAATTGCACTAACAAAAGATAAATACATTCAGAGTTTGGAGAATGTATCGAACTCGTAAGGGTGTGACGATAACCGCATCACCGCGGTGATGACCTCATCACCGCACTTCTCTTTTTTGAAAGTGTTTTTATTTATTTATTTGTTTAAGCTCTGCATATGGTGCGTAATTGGAACTATAATAAACACATTAAACCAGTGGTTCCCAAACTTTTTCTGCAGGGCCCCCCTTTCTGAAAATTAGAATATTTTCGAGCCCCCCCACACTGACACAAACATACAAATCCTTTGTTTCTAAACTCCACGGCGCCTTATAACATGTGGTTAATGAGAAATCTTTCTCTGAACGGTAGAATTCTGTTGTCTAAAGCTGAAGGAATCTCTAGATCTGTCTATGTCTCTGTCTTTAGAAATGCCAAAACACATCTGTAACCTATTAAACGAAACATTATTTGATTTTGGAGGAAAAAATGTCATTACTTAAGCAAAATTTGTTTTGTGTAACACCAGAAAACATGGGGGCATGGATGTATTAACCTTTGAAACTTGAAACAACTCTTTTAAAATAAAGTGATTAAGTAATTTATTGAAAGGGGAAGACAATATCTGGAATGCATTTCCCAAATATATATTTGACACAATGGGAGGCATTAAATTCTTGCTAAAATGTAATTATAAAACAGAAGAATTACCGGTACCCACAAAACTTTCAAACCTTTACAAACAAGCCCTGCTGGCCTGGAAACTCCTTTATAAACATAATTTTTCTCCAACAACTTGTTGTATTTGGAATAACAGTAATGTACAATACAAGAATAAATCACTTTTTTCCTAGATGTTATGACAATGATAATGTTTTAATCAGACAACTTTTCAATTCTCATGGACATCTTCTGACGTATGAAGAATTTCTTTTTAAATTCGGTATTCCTGTTCCACCCAGAGAATATGCAATAGTGTTAGATGCCGTTCCAACCAGTCTACTTCAACTGTTTAAAGGGATTTATAACACAAGTCAATTAAGAACCCAGACAATTTTTTTGGACAATGTGGATATTTGTGTTAATTCAGTTTCCAATAAACAAATAAGAAATCTTTTACACCACAACCTTACCTGCTGGGAGGTTTTATTGGGAATCCAAATTTGTGGACATAAACTGGACTTATGCTTGGACTATTAGCAATAAATACTGTCTAAATAACAAAATAAAAGAGGTGTCCTTCAAAATATTGCATTGTATATATCCTACCAAAAAAACTGAATAGATTTGTTGTGGACATGGACCTGTTCTGTTTATTCTGTGGAACTCAGGAGGAAACTATTTATCATCTGTTTGTGGACTGCAGACATACAAATAAGGTTTGGATTGAAGTGGGAAACTATATTGGAAATATAACTAAACAAACTGTTACATTTTTAGATAAAGACATTATTCTGGGTTACCTTAATGTCAAAGTAGACAAAGATTGTATCTACATTACACAATTGTTTTTATTATTGGCAAAATTCCATATCTATAAAGCCAAATGGTCAAACTCCAAACTTAAATTCCAGCAGTTTTTAAGTGAAATCAATCAGTAATGTACCATTATCAAACATCTGCAAAACCAAAAAGCAATTCGAACTAATTTAATTTTTGAAAGATTTAAAATTTATTAAACCCCAAAGATTTTTGAAGTAATAATTCTTTTTGTCTTATGTTGTATATGTATGTGTACATATTTATATACTTTTTGTTTTATTTCTTATATTTTTCTGCAATATGTACACATTTCAATTCCCCCTGAGACATTCACATTGTTATTGTATTATGTTGTCTGTCAATAAAGTATGAAAAAAAAACTCCACCGCGCCCCCCCTGCAATACCTCCGCGGCCCCCCTAGGGGGCGCGCCCCCCAGTTTGGGAACCTCTGCATTAAACACTTCATCTTTGCTGATAATTTACTTTTTCTGCTAGTCCTGTGGTCAGACTTTAGGGCTTCTGGGGGAAACCTTTTATTAGTGTTCTCCTTCACTCCCTGCGCCGCGCCTCTCACTCCCTCTACGATGCACGCGGCGCACTCCCTCTACTCACACACGCTGTTTCAGTACCACATCCTCATTCTACAAAAGAAGTTTCCGTCTTGCGAGGAAATATGACAAATTTACTGCGTTCTAATTATTCTTTTCCATTGTATTCATTTCCATTACAAGCTGCGTGCGTTCTTGAGTGCGCCACCTGACGTAGGATTTTGTGTTGGGGGGGGGGGGTTATTACTGTTCTCCTTCACTCTGTTAGATTTCGATGAATATCACTACATGTTTTGTTTGGGAACTATTTTGTGCAGCGCAACGTTACGTGTCTGTATAGACAAAGGCGGAGCCTCCTGCCCCGTGTTCTTCATGGGCGTCAGGCTTCATAGCTACCGGAAAGGTGACAAAGTGTCTGCAGTCTCGTTTATTACTGGGCAATATATAATATTCGGAGAAGATGTCTGTACCACAGAGCACAGGTGAAACTCGCGTGCAGCTCGAGAGTGGTCCGCTGCAGAAGAATCAACACGCACCCCCAACACACCTGCCCACAGACAAACATACACATAGTCATTCTACAACACCTATATAGTTAGTTCATTAGTTATATAGTTTTTAGTGAGTTGTTACTGTTATTTGTTAATAAAGAATACTGCGTTGTAATTGTATTCATGTGCAACGCGGCCGCCGGGGAACGCCGCTTGCTGGTTCATCACCGCGGTGATCAAAAATCCCACACCATCACAGCTTTACTAACTCGTGTTTTTAAAGTAACAAAATTCACTTTTTGCACAAAAATACCATGTTATAGCATTTAGAACACTTGAAATTTTACCAGAAAAATGACTAAATGTCATACGACTTTATTTATTTTTTTTTTTTATTATTGTTTATTTTTTCTTAACTTGTCCTGTCCAACATCTAGGCAGGCAGATGAGAGCTGAGGGCCTCTTGTGTTTGACATATTTTACTTTAACAAGAGGGGTTATTAATCTTCAGACAAACCAAAGGTATGTCTGGATAAACCCCTTTTGTAATTGAGGCCAAACTTTATTAATTTCAATCATGTTTGAAAATTTCAGGTGTTGGACCGGACGGAAAAGGAAAGAAGGGAAGAAGAGAGGGATGTTAGAGAGAGGGGGGGTGATAGAGTGGGGGGGGGGGGGGGTAAGACCATGAAGCAGCATAGAGCAGACAGGTTTACTGGTTGTTTATCATTACGGTAAGGTTAAAATGTAGTACAAAAAGGGCGGGGCCTGTCCACACACACACTGAAATATTATCAACATACCTGCTAGCTGCAAAAATGTCCACATGTCGACATGTACACAAAACAGATAGTGTTCACACGCATACCTATGCCTTAAAACCAACTAGTGTGAAATCTTTCATTCATTCAATCATGCAAACTATTAGTGCAAAGGTGAGCTAACACCTGTGCTCAGGTGAGTGTTTATGTTCTTCTAAAATGGATGGTGGAATGTGAAAAGAAGGAGGAGGAGCGCCAAGCCACCCCCACACCCAGACACCCCGCCGCAGCAGCAGCGGCAGCCGGAATCCCCCCAACGCCACACGGGAACGGCAGGGAACAACCGCCCCCCGGGCGACCAAGACCCCCACCCAGGCCAGGGCCAGCAGGACCGCCGCGAGGCCAGAGAGCAGGGAAGCGCGGAGGGAAAGAGAGTTAAAGTCATACGACTTTAACTGAAGCCAAACAGCAGGTATATTGCTGGATAGAGCCTATAGCATACATTGGTCCTGATGCAAGAACACATAATCACAAGATCACAACGAAAATTAGAAAAGCAAAACAAATAATAAAACAACAACATTACATTTTAAAAATGAAAATAATATTTCAGCAACCAAAATGTAGAAAAAACAAAACAAATGTGATTTCCAGAAAATCAAAATAAAATGTAAAAAAATGAAACAAATGGAATTGGAATGAAATTACGTTTTGGTTTCTGAAATGTTGTTTTAACTACTTAAATGTAACGTTGCTTTTTTAAAAAAATTTTATTTGTTTTTGTTGTTGTGATTTTGAATGTGTTTTTGTGTTGACAGCATGTGCCACAACACTGCCACAACAAGACATGGGAACCGCATCACAGTAATGAGTGCTATTTATGTTGGTTTCATTCATTCATTAAAAATATAAACTTGTGAGCACAGTTACACTGATCATATGGTATTAAAAGGGATCCCAAACAGAAACATTTACACTAAAGTAAATGCACGTCTTTCTTATATTTACTATAGTAATCCATCCAATATTAAATTAGAACAAAAAATCTTAAAAACAAAGATAATAGTCCAGCACAAAAGCTTCAAATGATTCCAAATATTGTGCTAATTCAAATGAATAGTTAAAATCACTTCTGCTCGATCATTTTCGCAAGTAAAGTAAAAAGATTAAAGTAAAATGTGTAGAGGATTATGAATGTCCACATGTGGGCTTAGTGGAAAATAGAGAAAATGTCCTAACGGGTTTTCTTTGGTATAAAAACACTTAAATTGCTGTTTTAACTCTGAATTATGAAAGTTGCAAAGATGACACGTACGGAGCCAAGGTTACTATGGAAACGACAAGGGACAAAGCAGTGTTATGGCAAAAAATGAAGTAAATACATATTTATGTTGGTGAATATGGCTGATTACAGGTTCAATAGGAGCCGATATGATGCATCTCAATTCGGTCAGGTGAAAATACATCAGAAACACGACGTTTTTCTATCAAGGCCTACTGTAAAGGACGGGATTTCCACCAGTTCCTGGAGTGTCAACAAGCTAGCGAACAGCAGCTTCGATGAGCATCCGCCAAGCAAAGACGGTGAACATGCGCGCGTGCGCGCGCTCACGACGATTCTAAGAGCGGCAAACATTCCGAAATTCACTTACTAGAGGGGGGGACCCTTATCTGCCGTGTTAGGCCCTGTCCATGAACCAGGTGTTTTCTGATGTGCTGGATTCGTGTAGGAGAGCCCGGGAGCGCGCAGTATGCAATCACATCAAGAGGACAAGCGCGCGCGGGCGTTTCCATGGTTACACACTGAGCTCTTCCTGTCTCTGCATCCCGACGACTCAAAATGTATTTGTCCCTGTCCGGAAGTATTTCAGACAAACACCTGCATTTTATACTGCATCCAATGAAAAGACCTTAAAATATGAAAAGAACACAAATCTCAAGTAAAAAATCACTAAAAAGAAGCACAATTATCTCCAAGCAGCAAGTTATTTTTAGTTTTACAAGAAATTTTACAATGAGATGTCAAAATCTTGAAACAGGGAGTTTCACACTAGCACAGGGAAAAATAGCTATAAATATGTAACTGTTCAATTGAATATTGTACAGCCTGATAAGTATGTATGTATGTATGTATGTATGTATGTATTTATTTATTTATTTATTTATTTATTTATTTATTTATTTATTGATGGTTCAAAGCAAACGATTCGTATTCTCTATGTTTTTGTGTAGGCCTACCTAATTGTAGTTTATTTTGATTACAGTGACAAAAGATACAATCAGTTTAAATGACTAATTTTAATCAGAAATGTGAACAAAAATGAGAATATAATCTCGGTACGGTTTCGCACGTCTTCATAAAATCTAAGCCATTATTCTTAAATTTTAAAATCTAAATAAAGTTAAAACTGTCTTAGAGATTTTACTGGGCTTCTCTGTGTTATAAAATAATTCTGTTTAATAAAATTCTCTTTCATGTCTTATGAACATTTTCTAAATCAAATAATGAAACTTTTTATAATCTTCAATTAAGTTTTATTTTATCTTAAAGATCCATCAAAATGATTTAGTCATTTTGATAAAAAAGGTTTTCATATAGCCCTTACACTGTAAAAAGGAATTATTGATTTCATGTGTTTTTAGATCCTCCTTTGTAATATTGTAGTTATAAATCCTATTTAGACTAAATTGATTCTTAGTAGGATATGTAAGTTTCTTAATAATATTTACTTAATAATATGTAAGTTTCTTAGTAGGATTTTAAGTAAACATTTTTAAAAGTGTGAAGAGAAGAGTAAAAAAAAGAAGGGGACGCCACAGCAACCCCCTTCCACACACACAATTCACACGTGTTTTTTGGGTTCGGTTTTACAGCAGATGCTCTTCCTGACCCAACCCTCTGCATTTACCTGGCTTTGGAACTTGCACAAGTGCCTGCCTCCAGCTGTAGTGACATGCATCACCTGATATTTCCAGGAAGATCCTCGTCCAAGGAATAGGAATGAGGCCCAACCCATTCCCATCCCTTAAGGTATAATGCTGTACCTTTAATTTGAATTTACCTGATTTGAGGTCAATTTTATTCATGTTCCATTAACCAATTTGTAATATCAATTTAGTTGGATAAAACGTAACAATTCCCATCCAAAATCATTTATTGGAAAATTGTAAAATTTTTACTTTTTGAAATATTTTTTTACAGTTGCATCTTCCTTTGAGAGATGCAAAGACGACCTAAAGGGATTTTGATGTTTACCTGTTTTGTTCATCTTCAGTAAGAGTCAAAGAAAAACTGCATAACAAAGAAGATCTGTCAAAATAAGAAGGAAAAGGTAGAAAAAAATAGTCTGCTTCAAATTACATGTCAAACTGGTGAGTCAACTTTTCAATTTGGCTGTTTTTTCCCCTTTCAGCTCCAGCCCAGGACTGCATTTGAGAGTCAAGACCAAGTGAAAGGCATTTTGAATGCAGAGGGCTTCGGGACTCTGAAGGGAATGAACCAGTTCAGGCCAGCCTGCTGCTCTTTTTCTCCTTCTCTCCTGTTCTTTGCTTTCCCACTCTCCACTCGTGTCCTGTCTTTTTAAAGAGCAAAAAAAAGGTTGGGAAATTCCTTTTAGCTACTTCACTTCAGGTTTCTGTGGAATCTAAACATGCACGCTGAGATTTTGGTGCAGCCCATGTTAGTGCCGTTATTCCTGATCTTCCTCTGTACCATTGAGGACACTTTGTTACAGTCTGTGAGG
Organism: Oryzias sinensis; assembly: GCA_037389245.1. NCBI lineage: Eukaryota > Metazoa > Chordata > Actinopteri > Beloniformes > Adrianichthyidae > Oryzias > Oryzias sinensis. The sequence continues at coordinate 5,360,922 of CM074501.1, forward strand.
TGAGTTTCCATAGATATTTCTTGTTTATTTTGGGGTAGTAGGGAGTGAAGAAAGTTGCTTAGAAACAACTTTTGGAAGCTGAATTGTGGAAAAAATGTATATGCTCCTATTCCAGCAGGTCACCTTGAAAAAAGTTTTTGAAAGATTGCACTTGGATTGCAGAGAAAGTGTTCTACTCTTCAAATATTTAGATTAAAATGTTTAAACCGAGTATGTTAAGATATAGAACACATAAAATGTTCTGCCAGTATGATCAAATAAAGCATAACCCATATGTTTGTAAAGACATGCTCACATTTTTTTTCCTTTTTTTGTTAATGTGAATCTTTATTTTTATTTGTTAGTAGTTTAAAAAAGAATTTAAGTGACATGACCTTAATAACTCAGTCATCCAGACACAGGGTTCAACAAAAGGTTTTATGGTTTTATTTTTCTTTGGAGTGAGTGATGCGGCTAGGTTAAAGATGGCCAACTTAGTTTAATCTAAAAAAAAAAAAGTCTGTACACAATTTACACATTTCTTTTATGCCTTTTTGTCTGACTTGCAAAACACTTTAACTGTGACGGGACAAAAACAAAAAATTAGACCGATAATTAAGGATTTCAGAATGGCAACTTACTGGCAGAATGAAAGGCAAACAGTGGGAACCATCAAAACATTGCTACAGCCAATAATAAAACAAAAATCTTTTCAATATATTTTTTGTATTTTTTACAGAGTCAAAAAAAACAAAAGCTTTGGTGAAGAAATTCTGATGTTAAATCGCATTTTTATGCAAAGAATGTGCAATGTAACATTTGTTTTCAACTAACACAGGGTATATCTTCCTTCCGGATAAAGTCTAAGGACCCCAGAGCGTTCCCAACCACTAAAACTACCTGAAGAAATACAGTTTGTTCAGTTTTTTCTCACAGCCTTTGTGTTAGAATTTCAGTAAAAATGCTGTTCAGGTCATCACCTGATGTAAAAGCTCTTAAAAAAAACTCTTTTTTTTTAAGGATTATTTCATGTCCCAATCCAATCAGCTGTTAAACTATTTTAAAAGCCTTCCCAGTGTTTTTTTAATTAAGATTATGCAATTTTTTAGCCAAAATTCAAGAACCTGTGTTGCTTTCTAGGACATAGTTTCTGCAGAGCAGCATGAGGTCATTAGAAATTTACCTCTGAAGTGGCACAGAGTAACCTCTCTCCCACTTCCAGTCATCCATCTGTTTACATTCTATCCCACTAACTTACAGCCGCTTTACACCCCAGCCTAAAATTACAACAAAAATAGTTAGCAATATCAGAGCTATCCAGTTGTACAGTTTTGAGCCAGGTGTCAGTTCAGATGAGGAAAACAAAGACGAATGTGAATCTTGTCATCTTCAAGTGGATGCATCAGAATGGAGCAGAGCAGAGAGCTTGTGGCCAGCACAGCATATTTTCTATGTCACAAATACACTTTTTTCAAACTGAATATATAAAATGTAAATAAAGAAATATTCAGAAATGCTATTTTAAGACAACTGTTGCAAGAACTTGTTAAAAAGACCGAAAATAACATGAGGTCTTTGAAGTTACTGAGAGACTGATCTATACTTAGTCTTTTCTGTGACTCACTCCCAAAACAGTTAAGTCTGTCAAGTGAAAACCAGTTTATACTAAAAATTAGACAACACTGCCACACAAAATTTTTTTTGTTGCATTTTACCATTACAAAATAACAGGCAGTTTGCAAGGAACTCAACTAGAAAAAGTTTAAATTTATTATTCCAGACTGTAACATTTTGAATGAGCCATTGCAGTAAAATGTCTATAAATATGCTTCAATTGGTGTATTAAGTCAGAATAAAAAGAGCCATAAATGTATTATGAACAAAGGATCACTTCTCATCTGCTTGAAGTAAGTGTGAGAAAACTCTGGGAGACTAAATATCTGAAGCCCAGTGAAATGGGGTGAACCAATGAAAACACATATTTCATGTTTATTTTAAATGGGAGAGCCAGGAACATTTGAGCTGTTAATTGTTTACCATGACTTGAACTCTGCCAAACACGACAGTGGGCCAAAATAAAGACCAGGCCAAAATGGAAAAGGAATGTCAGATAAAACTCAAATGAAACCAAATTCCATTTAAACAAGAGGTGTTTGATGAAGAACAGCAACAGCTGCTAAGTGAATTCATGAAAAAAGGAGATGTATATTCTATTGAGCAGGAATATAAAAGCATTTTTTTGCCAAAAGCATATGGACTAGTCTGATTCTGAAGATTTAAAACATTTAGTTCTTCCTCCAAGAGTAAAACTTTTTCAAGACTTAAAGTTCTTTTGTTGCAAAGTGATTTTAAGAGAGGAGAACAGAGAAGATATTTGAAGATAAAAATAGTCACAGAAGATCTAGAAATTGATATTTTTTTCAAACATTTTATTTACAGAAAAGTTTTTGTTTCTTAATTTGATTTTGCTAAAATGGAAAGTTTAGATTAAAGAAGTTTGCACATATTTTTGAAGTTTTCCAGACAGCTCTCAGGAAAGCTTTTGTGTCCTCAGAGGTTAGTTGGTAAAATACCAGATGGCAAAATACTTGAGCTATGAAATCTCCTAAAACAGTAAAACAGTTGACCTTTTTCCTCTTTCCCAGCCAGGTAGGTCAGGCATGTAGACTATCAACAGACTCGTCCAACCGCCGCTGTCGGACACCTGATGGAAAGATATGCAGCGGTCGGGGCAAATGCGACTGCGGCGTCTGCATCTGTGACGCAACATCACCTGGGAAGTTCTACGGTCCCCGCTGCGAGTGTCAGAACTGGGTCTGTGCGACACATAATGGGCAAATTTGCAATGGTGCGTAGATAAACAACATTATTTCACCTGTTTTCCTGTTTTCACATTGTTTCATTTTTGTTGATCAGTATGGCTTCGATGGATACAGTAGGTCATCCAAGTGATGCAGCAGATTTCCTTACTGTAGAGTCAAAGGGAATCTTGTGGAATGGACTTTCAGGATGATATATAGGACTAATCTAAGCCAGATGCTGGACAAGTGGAAATCCTTTTCATTCCATTCATGCCATTACATAGAGTGATTGTTTTTCCTCCACCTTTAATTCCTTCTATGCTTCAGAATCGCAGTGGTTGAAGACTTTTACCTTTGACAAACAAGAATTTCCTGGCAGGACTTCAAAGAGTTCCACCCATAACATGGAGCTGGTTGGTTCTAGGGCGTTAAGAAGGTCTCATCTGCCTTTTGAATCCTCAGCTTTGAACTTCATTTCTTGAAGCTCTGTTTTGTACTCAGCACGTTTGTCATGATCAGACTAGCTTAGTCTCCAAACAGAAAAAATAACACATGGAATTTAGCTCTTGTAGTTGTGTTCTGGTGTAATGTCAAAAACTAAAAAAAAAAAACTCATATCACAAATACTGCTTTCTTGACTTTAACTATTTTATGACAGATAAAGGTAGACTGTGCAAAGACACACAAACAAGGAATAGAATAGAATAGAATAGAATAGAATAGAATAGAATAGAATAGAATAGAATAGAGGATTGAACTTTAATTTATCCAAGGACAAGGAAATTGATATAATATACACTCACTGGCCACTTTATTAGCCACACCAGTCCAATTGCTCAGTGATACAAATTTCTAATAGCACCAACTTGATGCATTTAGGCATGTAGACATGGTCAAGACGATCTGCTGCAGTTTAAACCAAGTATCAGAATCGAGAAGAAAGGTGATTTAAATTACTTTGAAAGTGGCATGGTTGTTGGTGCCAGACGGACTGTTGAGTATTTCAGAAACTGCTAATCAACTGCGATTTTCACCCACAACCATTTCTAGGATCTACAGAGAATGGTCAGAAAAAGAGAAAATAATCAGTGATTGCCAGTTCTGTGGGCAGAAATGCCTTGTTGATGCCAGGGCTCAGAGGAGAAAGACCAGACTGGTTCCAGCTGATTGAAAGACAACAGAAACTCAAATAACCACTGGATGCAACGTAGGTCTGCAGAACAGCATCTCTAAATGCAACAAAATGTCCAACCTTGATGCAGATGGACTACAGAAGAAGAAGGGGCCATTCCTGTCGATTAAGATCAGGAAACTGGAGCACAATTTACACAGACTCACCAAAACTGGACAATAGAAGATTGTAAAAATGTTGTCTGGTCTGATGAGTCTCCTTTTCTGCTGCATCATTCAGATGGTAGGGTCAGAATTTGGCATCAAAAACATGAAAGCATGGATCCATCCTGCCTTGGTCCATCCTGCCTTGTATCAATGGTTCAGGTTGTTGTTGGTGGTATAATGGTGTGGGGGATATTTTTTGGCATACTTTGGGTCCCTTAGTACCAATTAAGCATGGTCCCAATGCCACAGTCTACCTGATTATTGTTGCTGACCATGTCTATCCCTTCATGAGCACAGTGAACCCATCTTCTAATGGCTACTTCCAGCAGGATAAGGTACCATGTCATAAAGTTAGAATAATCTCAGACTGTTTTTTAACATGACATTGAGGTCACTGAACTCAAATGTCCTCCACAGTCACCAGATATCAACCCAACAGATCCCCTTTGGGATGTGGTGGAACAGGAGATTGGCATCATGGATGTGCAGCCGATAAATCTGCAGCAACTGTGTGATGCTGTCACGTCAATATGGACCAAACTCTCTGAGTAATGTTTCCAGTAGCTTGTTGAATCTATGCCACCAATGATTAAAGGTGTTCTAAAAGCAAAAGGGGGTCCAACCCAGTACTAGCATGTTGTACCTAATAAAGTGCCCGGTGAATATAATATAATATAACATTATCATCAGATGTTACAAGAACAGGCGGAGACAGCTGGATCCAAATGCAGCAAGTTTATTAAATCAGCTAAAAGTTTAGAAAGCTAAATCTGAGTCAGGCAGGCAGGATTCAATAACAGGCATGAGATCATCAGAGAAGAGACACGGTCAAAATCCAGGGCAGGCAGGCAAAAAGGGTCAGGGTCAGGGTCAGGTATGCCGCTTGGTAAGGAAGGCGGTGTGGCACAAACAAAACTTCACATTGAGCTAAGCTCAGTGCAGTGCGTAAGTATGCTGTGGTTGATTGAGTGAATGAGAGTCAGGTGTGCAGCATCCAGGAAGTGTGGTTAGAACTCTGGAGATGGTTCCCGCTGGTGACCAGAGAGGGAGACAGAGCTCTGCCTTCTGAATTCTGACACTAGACATAAGTTGTTTGCACAGTAGAAAACAATTGGCCTGCTTGATTGCATTGTTTGCCAACTGCAGTTGACTTCATCACCTGACAAGAACGGAAAGCAAATTGAAAGATGGGGTTTCACACGACTATAGTCAAGTTGGAAAGAGAGCAACTTTACACAACAGCTGTTCTTGTTGCAACATTTGCTCCAGCATTGCCTTTTAGATAGAGCTGTCTTTTGTGTTCCCATCCTTGGAATGTCATACGATCACATAAACAGGAGGAAATAATGACTGAAAGAGCACAAGCAGAATGCCCTTGAGACACGACTTTTTTTCCAATAAATATAGAAAAAAGGGGATAAATACAACCTTAAGGTGATTGTTAGAGCGTCAAGAAGAACTGCAAGGCACATCTGTGCTCTCCTTAAGATGTGGCCGCTCTTCTCTACGACCCTCAACAGACCCAGACAACCCAAAAACCGTATGGGTTGACCCGTACAGATGGATGTGATGAGGACTTTAGCTCATATACAGCAGATCTTCACCTTTTGCATCTTCACCTGGGTAGGAGCTGGGTAGTAGAGCCCTGCGCGGGACTATTTTCTTCATCCCGCTCCCGCCCGCACCCGCTGAATTTCTGACCAATCCTGCCGCTCCCGCAACGTATGCGTTACACTCCCGCCCGCTCCCGCAATATGTATGTCCACTCCCGCCCCCACCCGCAAAACTCATAGAATTTAGTCCCGCACAGTAATAGAGATGCATTGATTTTGTATCGTCTCCCGTCCCGCAGGAAAAAAAACACGTATTTGTATTGATATTATTAAAGAGATTCATGTCCCTCCTCCAGCTTCACCTTTTCATGCATTCCTCTTTTGTGTAATTTGCAACTTAATCATTAAATATATTTTTATATTTTTATATTTTGTTCGGTTAAAAGTGTGTGTGTGTGTGCGCGCGCAGACAGATGGCCTGAAGCGCGCTCTTAGTAAGAGGCAGGGCGGGGCGCACCCCCAACAACAAGTTAGATTAAAGAGTCCATTGGGCGTCTCTACCTGGTGCGTTCATGGAGCTTCCGTACATAAGAATCCAACAGCCGCACAGCCTAACGTAGTCCGCTAATATATATTCATGAGATATTCATGGCAGGACTGATCCCGCCGGGTTTTTTTTTGCAGCCCGCTCCCGCCCGCAGCACAATTTAAACCGCCCAATCCCGCGAGATTTGGGTTGGGTCCCGCAGGACCCGGCGGGACCCGATCCCAATGCAGCCCTCTACTGGGTAGGCTCTAACAACCCTGTGACCCCAAATGGTACCAAGCAGTTTCAAAAACTGAATGGATAAATTACGTGACTTCCAAGTGTTTGAATTGTTCGCATTTGTTGCTGTGTTTTTTGAAAAGTTGGTAAGGTGGAAGGCTGCCACGCAGGAATCCAGGGTTCGATTCCCGGAGGGGAATGAACAATGGTAATGCAGCAATTACCATATCAATGGCGAGCAATTAACATCACCCAGTGGGGGCCCTTGGGCAAGACCCTTAACGCCACTGCCTCCTGAGCGCGGTTCGACTACAGCTCACCGCTCCCCCAGGGGATGGGTCAAATGTGGAGAAGAATTTCACCATTGTGGCAGAAATAAAGTATCAACTTACAACTGGAATGCAACAATTATTCTCAAGCTATTATCTGAAACAGGTGTGCTCAGTCAGTCAGATCAGCAGCAACAGGGTGAGGATGATGTAAAGTCTGAAGTAGGGCTTGCCAACCCTTGGCCTGAAGAGTCACAGCACTGCCTGTTTTCCAACCCCCTCTGAACTGCTTGATGCTGACTACCTAAATCAGGTGTGTTCAGTCAATGAGAATGTGGAATCACTTGAGTCAGCTAATCAGCTGCAAGCTTGTCGGGTAGAACTGGAAAACAGGTAGGGTTGGCCAGCCCTGGTTTGGAGCTTATAACTGGGATGACTTTTCTTAATAAATTCCTACTGACTGGTTCGTAAGCACAAGCCTTTGCATATTTAGATTGCACAGCATGGCATTAATACTGCAAAAAAAACAACAGTGAGTCAGCCTTAGCATAGCCAAAATGAAAGAGAAAAGTGAACAAAAATATTGTTGCAACACGATCAATAACAAGTTGTTTGTGTTTCAAAGCCTTTCAGTGTGGTAACAATGCAAAAAAATCAGCAAAAAAACTTCACCATTTTCCACAATAGGTCAAACATTGATTTAAGTTGTTGGTAATCATGGATTTTTACAGGTTTACGGGCAAATGCTTTGCTGTGTAATAGAATAGTCAGGATTATTTAACAAACAACATTTTTAAATGTACTCGGATTACATTCCTATGAATTGAAATTTGTTCAAATATTTGCATTTAAATACTTTAAAGAACTTTATCAAAGCATTGGAATACATAGCAATACATACAAATCACTGTTGTCTTTTACCCTTTTTTTTTTTTAGACAATTTGATACCCGTATATTTCTGACTATAAGTTTGCTCCTGAGAATTAGTCACACCCCTGGTCAAACTTTGCTAAAACCTGGGATTTGTATTCAGAAAAATACAGTATTTTACCTTTCTTATAAACAAAATGCTGTATCACAACCAAAACTACTTCTTGAATTGTGGTTTTGTACTGAGTATAGCAATGTTTTACAGTATGAATGAAATGTGGAATATCGAGAAATAGCACTGCTGTCGAGCTCTTTTCATGGCTTTCTATGTATTTTTTAGGTAAAATGCTTTACAAACAAATTTTATAGCATCACTTTACAGATGCTAGATTAAAAAAAAACATATTTCTGTCTTCTGGCTTTGGATGTCAAGGTGTAATGAAGATATAGGAGCATCTAGTTCATGCATTAAGAAGCTGTGGATACGTGTGTGAGCATTCACCTGAGGACTAGAGTGATTTATTTGGACAGACAAGCTGGCTGCTGTGAAGAGCTCATTATGGTTCACCCGTCTGAAGAAAGGCCTTGCTTTATCCTGATAATGGGGTTTCACTCACTGGTACCCCGCCTGCCACTGGAACCTAAGATGCATCTACAGAGAGATGGGTTTTCTCACATGCATCCACAGGATCAGGCTGATTCTCTAATAACACTTCTCCACTGACACAGCTACAGAGATCCAGCTAGCACATGAATATGCCCGTGTGTGTGAAGCGCTGAGCAATTACACAGCAACGAACACAACATGGCTCACCAGAGGGTATCACGCCTGTGTGGTTGCTGTCATTTGCAGGCAGTGTTTCTCCCTGCAGCTCCCTTATCTCCGCTTTTCACAACAGCCTGATAAGATCCAATAGATTTTCTCCCGTTGGGAATAAGAGTGTGGCTTTCTTTACCAAAAACATTTGCTTTGCTGGCCCTGAGATTTTTTTAATAGTGCGCAAAATTCAGACTGAATGAAATCCCTTCAGTTAGAGCAGAAAACCAAGAAAAATAAAGAGGTTTTTTTGGAAAATTGTGTGGGTACTTTTCCCACTGAAATGTGTCAAAAGAATCTCAGGAGATGTCATTGAATTTGGTGAATTTTTGAGATCGATACAAGACCGATTGGTATTAAAAAAACATTTTAAAAAAACTTGCCAGGTAACAAATATAAGTGCAAGGGTAAAGATACGAAGCATTTTTTTCTAAAATCACCTATTTGTGCTGTGCTGAGTTGTTGCTTCTAAGGGAAACTCATGGTTCCTCTGGTCATTTGACTAATGGAGCAGTTCAATATGCCATGGGCTGGGGAGTGTTTCAGAACAAAATACTGGAGTAACTCAAATAATAAACAAAAATATCTAGAAAGGACACATGCACTTTCTTTTCATTTTTAAAAAAAATAATTAGTAGCCAATACTTTAATAGAGAAGTCGAAACCATAATTAGTGATGTGCAAGTAGCCCATCTATTTTTTGATTTCTTGGTATCGATACCCACAGAACTGTAGTTGTGCAGCTCCAAGACCGTTTTCCAGCTTAGCTTTTCTGTATACATACATATGTACATATGAATATATATATATATATATATATATATATATATATATATATATATATAT